>CAXKVI010000002.1:22474179-22481679 GCA_964058755.1 Campiglossa producta | reverse complement strand
CGCTCTGAAAGAAAAGAAACAGTCTCTTCTTATCCCCTCAATCTTTTAAAAAATAAATAGCACAACTGTTTGAAATTTGCATAATTAAATCATATATTTTTCCATTTACCCAAAAACAAAGAACCATCATAAATTTGTTCTTCCTTCCACAATTTCCACTCAAAAGTTTCTCTAACCCCCTTTAAGTTAAAAACATTTGCCCTAATAAATGCCTTGATTACTATTTCTATAACTTTTGTTCTCAATCATTTACATATTTTTTTCTCTACTTCTTTTTTTGATTAATATTTATGCAACCATTGACCCAACAGCGTTCAACTCGTTCATCATTCCGCCCACACATTTTATGTAGACCACAAAAGGTTCGCACAATAACAAAAAATAAAGTTGGTCAAAGAAAATTGTCAGCAAATTGCAATTTATTTCCCTATTTTTCATTTGCGTTGCCTTTTCAGATTACGCTTTGAATGCGGAAGACTCATAAATTTGTGTTAAATAAATCAAAGCAGCTGTTACTTAGATAATCGACTAAAGTAGAAGAAAAAAATCACTTAATGAAAATCGGTCAAATTGTAGTTACACCGCTAAAAAAATGAACCTAAATTTTAAACCCGTATAAAGTTTAATCAATTTTTCAAACTTTTTTGTACAATATTTCAAACCGTCCAAATGTCTACAAAGATTTTCAATTTTTTTTGGTTTCGATTTAAAATCTAAATAAAAAATCAATTTAAATTTTTTTTTGGTTTGTTTGAATGTAATTGAATTTTGTCCACAAAAACTTCATGTGCGTCAGCGGTAGAGCAGTGGGCTGTGACTCCTGAGCGTTTTCGTTCGAATCATGTCAAGTGCCACATATTTTTAAATTTTATTTTATTCTTAAAACTTTTCGGTTTAAATTTAAAACTTTTTGGTTTGAAATATTAAACTTTTCGGTGTAAAATTTGAAAATTTAAATTTATTTTTGAAAGCTTATTCTAGATTGAATTTTGCCAACAACATTTATGTGTGCGATGTAGCTCAGTGGTAGAGCAGACGGGCATGATGCGGGGAGTCTTGGTTCGACTTCCCGCCAACGGACAAAAAATTTATTTTGTCTTAAAAAAATTGTTAAAACTTTTCTGGTTTATAATTGAAACCCGATTCATTTAGCCAATTTCCTAGAAAACTGGTCTAGATTGTATTTGAAACCAAATTTGGTTTGGTCATAGATGTAGTCCAAAAAAGTTTAAAGTTTAGGTTCAAATTTTTAACCGTGTAGGTAAATATGTATTATTGCTCATAGTATTGCAATGTTTATATATCTATAACTTATAATTTTTTAAAATTTTCAGAGATTGAACTACTTATTGGCACAACGAAAATGTTTAAATATTGTATTTCTATATTTTTTTTTTAGTTTTCGTTGAGCCAGAAACGCGAATGTGTAGCAAAATTGTTACGTATACGCCATGGTGTCTGTGGTTTATAAATGAAATTTTTAAACATTTTCGTTCCGCCAGAAACATGAAAGTGTAGCACATTCGTTTTTCTGGTACAATTTTCAAAGATTGAGCTACACATTCATGAAAATGGCATTGCAAATTTTCGGGGTTCCTTGTACTTTGGAAACCCTGGATTTTCGTGAATCGTAGAGAAACGATAGATTAGTCACATGAGCCTATTAACTCAAATCTGGAAAATTTTCACATTTATGACTCTGAGAAGCGCAGTCGCAACCACGGTTGCCACAGTTGGTAGTTTTCTACCAAACTTGGTAGTTTATTTTCAACTTTTTCGAATTTGGTCGATTTGGTAGTTTTTTTTTTTACTTAAATATCATATCGAATCGATGGAACTCCCAAATATTTTGATTAATCTTAAATCTTACATCTGTATAATATTTTTTTGTATTAAAGAAAATTGTACGAGTATAATACATTTTTGTTTCTTTACAAGAAATACCTGAAAATAAAATTTGGTGAGTTTTTTTTTTCATTTGGTAGTTTTTTTTTTAGATTTTGGTAGTTTTTATTTTGCAAGTGGCAACCGTGGTCGTGACGTCATATGCTAACTAGGGAAATCATGGGCCTGTTCGTAACCAATATCAGTAAAAAAAATTCTTTTCAATAGTACACCTGGGCGTATGAGTGATTTTTTAACTACTGCGGAAAGAGTTTTTATAATAGATGAGGTCACAAATTATATTTTTTCACTCGCACCTCGAAATTTAAAGTCTTACCAATTATTACTTGATTCCAAAACTCCTTATCTGCGGTGAAAATGTATTGAATTCACTCATTTCGAGACGGGTCGATCGACTTTGAGATGGGGTAGCCGTAATTTCTTCAGGAAGCCGTAGCACATAACTGGAGCTGTATCATAGGCATAAATATATACACAATTAAACACACAAACAAATGCTGGCACAAAATAATTTTTACCATTTCATAGCAATTCAATTACGAAGTCTTTCACATCTGATAACCTACATTTTAACGTCAACAGTAAAAAAAAATTTAAATAAAATCAACTATGAAGTCACTTAAGGTATGAATGTACATACACACACACATACGAAAAATAATGGAAAATGCAAATTTTCTTGCAAAAAAGCCACACTCATACAACGTCAACTAATATGGAATTAACGCTGCTGCTGGCGTTGTTGTTGTTGCCGCTGCTACTTTTTTGTGTTGTTGTATGTAGGTACCTATAGCACAAATATGTTTGCTGTTGGTTTTGTCAAGTTTGTTGGCATCCCATAAACTATATTTCACTCCCACTAAATGCGATTACAATTAAATTATGCCAACAAAGTGAGCAGCGAGCGCAAACGAGAGAAATATGGGTCAACCAACAAATAGTGCGGTGAGCAGTGGGCGCCATAAATGTGCAGTGAATGTATGTATGCGTGTATGCATAGGTGCGTGTGTGTGTGTGTGCAAGTGCAAAATGTGCAATGTTTCGTTGACAGATACACCGGTTTTTTGTTGTTGCTAAACAAAAAGCTTTTTAATGTTTTTGCTGTTATTATTTGCTATTGCTGCTGCTGACTGATGTTGTTGACTCAGAGTCGTTGGCATTGCTGCTGACATACATTTTACAAATCGCCCCGCTTGGCTGGAATCCATTAAATTTATCAAAGCAATGCATTAATACAAACAAATTTGTATACATACATGCATACACATTTTATGTGTGTTTGTGTGTATGTATATATGTATGTAAACTCATAGAAGTGTTTATATTTGGCTAGGTTTGTTTTTGTTTACAAAAAAAGACGCTGCACTGTTGCATGTTCGTTTTATAATTCCAATTGCGGTGGAGTGGCGCACTATGGAGTATTTCGAAGTTTTATTTATAATACTTAACTCAATATCTTTTATATTTTCATCGATCTAAACTTGCATTTTGCTATAAAAAAATTCAAGAGTTTCTAAAAAAGATTATATTCAAAAAAGTGCATAAAACGTTTAAAAGTTTAAAAAAAAAAATGGTTTTAAATTTTTTTCACATTTTGCTATTCAAAAACTCCACAAAGCTGCACACTAGAGCGTATAACGGTGTAAGGAGGAAATAAAAGTTTAAAATGTTCCCCCCCAGTTTGAACACTAACCTTATGAGGTTTTTAAAAAAAAAAAACAATTTTTTAATTTTTTGGTCACCCTGTAAAAACAGCGAAATTTGTTTTTTAACTATAATTTCTATATTTTACGTTCGATTTTCAAAAGTGATACATTTTTAGAAAGGTATTCACCAAGGCAACATTTCATCCATAGAAACTTTTAGCTCATCATGCCAAGTTCAGATTTTATTCTATCTTTACTAAAACCAACACCCTGTATTTGCAAAAAAAAAATTGTTTCCTGAAAACTAAGAAAAAATAGAATATTTACGTGCATATAATGAGGAAATAAATGTAATGCATTTATGCTAAATTTTTCCTTGACTCTAATTTGCTGTAACGTTCTCGGCTACTTTGTTTGGCGAATATATAATCTAGACATTCCTCCCCGGCAACTTCTGTACAATAATCACTTACTAAGTGAACAAATCGCTCAGTATTTTGAGAATGGCATAGAAAATCAAAGCTATATTTACTTTATTCAAAATTTTTTTTTAATACAGGGTGTTGGTTTTAAATAAATTTGAATAAAAGTTAAAGTTGGTGTCGCAGGTTAATGGCTATATAAGCCGAAATATGACACTGGTTAAAACCTTTACAACAATATATGTATTGCTCGTTGAAATCAAAGACCAAATAGAAAAGTTATAAGCAAAAAACGAATTTCGCTGTTTTTACAGGGTGCCGAAAATTTTTTTTCCATTTTTGAAATCACCAACAAGTAAACATTCGAACCAGGGGGAACATTTTAAACTTCTTTTGACGATACGCTCTACTACACACTCAGAAAGTTTTAAAATTGTTAAAAAGCCTTGAAACGTGTTTTGTAATGCATTATTTAAATTTTTTTTTAATGATGGAAAAGTTTTGAAACAAAGCTTTAAAATGAGTTTTTTTAATTGTGGAATTTTTTTTTTTTCAATTTTATTTGGTTGTTGTCTCATTTTTTAACCTTTTCTTCGAAAACGGTTTGTTTGAAAATATTTTTGAACTACTTTTTAAGGTTCGGTTAACCCGAAATTAGATTTTCTTACTTTTTAAGTATGAAAAAGGCTTATAGCGCATGGTATACACTAAATAGTTGGTAAAAGTTTTGAAATAGTTTTGTTTTAAATTTGTTATATATACTTTTTATGCATTGTTTCAAAAGAGTTTTGATAAAGTTTTTGAAAAGGTTCTGAACTTTTTTTTAGGTATTAGCTTTGAAAAATGTCTGTTTGAAAACAGTTTTGAACTACTATTTTGTAATTTTTTTTTATAGAAACAAGGGGTTTTAAAGTGTACACTAAACAAGTTGAAACAAAAAATGTTTAAAAAGTTTTGAAATATTTTTCTCAAAAGTTTTGAAAAAGCATTTTTTTTTTTTGAAAAAGTATTTTTCTAAATTCGTTATCTATACTTTTTTTATACTACTTTTCAAAAATCTTTGTAAAAGTTTTTGAAAAAGGTTTTGAAACTTTATTTTTTTTTTCATAGTGATCTCCTAAACAGAAGACTGAAAAAATTTCGAAAATGTTTGAAACAACTTTTGAATTTTTTCGAGATTTGGCATAATAGTCCGGTCATAATAAACATCTGAAACAACAACGGAGCCAAATTTTTGTATAGAGCTTAGGTTTGCTGTCAGAAATAAAATTTCATGGGATCGATGGGGACTTTTGAAGTTGTCTTCCTGTAGGTAAAACTGAGCTCTCTACAAAAATTAGCTCTCAAAATCTATAAAAAAAAATATCAGAAAGTGTTTGATTTTAGCGACCTTCCAATATATTTCAATCACCTTCGATGATAGCCCCCTGAAGATGAACACCATATATTGGCTAAATAAAGGCCCCCTGAAGATGAACACCGAAGGTGATCGAAATATATTGGCTAAATAAAGAACATTGTTTCATTACTTTTGGACCTAGAGCCGGCAAAGCAAAATTATACATTTCTAATATCTTTTAACATTTAAAATTACCATAGCTAATGTCCCACAAACAATATTATATTAATATATTAATATAAGAAAATATTTTTTTGAACATTTTTAAATAAATAATATTTTTATCAATAAAGGAAATATTTTCTGGAAAATTTTGAAAACAACTAAACAAATATTTTCTTAATTGTGGAAAAAAATTCTTATTTATTTAAAAAAAATGTTGAACATTTTTTCGTCACAGTTTTTGTTTTTATTTTCCAATACCGAAAATAACTCACTTGTTTAAAGAAAACGTTTTTGTTTAATTTTAAGTGAAAATCAAGCAAATTTCAACAATTTCTCAACTTGTTTACAATTTTGAGATTAAGAAAATATTTTTCTAAATTTGAGAAAAATATTTTTTTCCGTGTATGTTTTAAAATTAGTTTTAAAGTAAAAATTAAGTAAATTAAAATTGGATAGCAACTAATTATAGAACATGTTTTTCAAAAACTAGAGTTGGTAACATATTTTATAAACACACTGTATGTGTACTTAGGATATATATTTGTACCCAAATACAAAGGAATTTAGATCAAATAACAAAAAGTACAAAAAAACTTGATTAATATAAACTAAACAAAACCGTTTCGTAGAAAAATACTTTTAACTTGCGTATTGAAATACCTAATAAATATTTATTTGAAAGTATTTGGGGGATAAAAAGTATTTGTTTGCTATTGAATTTTCCGCATTTGATTGTTGTTAGGTTTTAGTTAGCTATAGCAAAATGCTACTAAAGCAGCAACAACAACACATACAATAAAACATATGAACAAATACAAATACGCAAGCAAAACTAAAATGCGGTCAATAAACTTTCATTTGGTGATTATTTAAATTCGATGGACGTATGAAAAAAAAAAACCAAATCTATGTATTCGCATTTTTTTTTTTTTTTTTTTTTTTTTGTATCGTTAATATAGGCAAGTGTTCACCAGCTGGTGTGTAGGAGGTGTAGATAAAGCAACTTTTTAAGGTGCCTATATTAAGTTGAGTACATTGTTGCCAAGCTAAATTTGAGGGCAAAAATTTAAAACTAATGAAGCTATCGACTCAACGGAGTAGTGAATAGCATTTGCAATTGAAATATAAAATGACTAGAGAAAAAGAAAATGAAACTGTATATTGCATTAAAATGCCACGTAATTTTACACTTTTAGTTGTTCCAGATAACAAATTCATGAATAAATCAACACATTGTGATGTAATCAGTGACGTAATAGAAAGAAGTTCAAAAAGTCAGTGTGCGTATGGTCTGTGTTGAAATCTATCAAAAAATAGCTGTGGTCAGTCAGAGGGTAGGTAGAGGGCACTCCCTACTACCTTGTACCAAACTTGTAATAAGTTTAAAAATTATGACCCGTGAAATTTTCAAATATGCTTGCCTGAAAAGTGGGCAGTACCACGCCTTCTTTTAAACATTTATCAAAAAATCACAATAGAATGACCAGTGGATTCATCCTAGCAAACTATATCATTTTAGCCATTTCCGTTACCGAATTATGTCAATTTAGGTGATTTTCGAAGTTTTCGATATCGAAAGTGGGCGTGGTTGGAGGGCGATTTTATCGAATTTCATCAGGTATACTCTCAACGATACTAGTATGCTTTGTGCCAAATTTCATCGTTCTATCGTGCGATTAGCGATTCGGCTAACGATATATGTCAATTTAGGTGATTTTCGAAATTTTCGATATCGAAAAAGGGGGCGTAGTTATCATCCGATTTCGCCCATTTTCAATAGCAACCTATCTTGGCCATAAAGTAACCTGTATACAAAATTTCATGCAAATATTTCTATTTTTATTCAAGTTATCGTGTACACGGACAGACGGACGGACGGACGGACGAACAGACGAACAGCCGTACGGACATGTCTTAATGAACCTTTTTGTTCCAACCTAAGAACTTTCATATATGGAACTCT
>CAXKVI010000002.1:22402158-22467158 GCA_964058755.1 Campiglossa producta | reverse complement strand
ACCACCAGCTCGTTCAAAATCGAGAAGAACCTCTCCGAGTCGAGTGCAGGGTGACCTCCAATCGTGCGATTTCTTTAATCTGATGTTGCAGAAAATACATATTACAAGCTGCAGAACTGAACCGCGCTGAGCTTTACGCAGACGTAGACATAGTTCAGCGAATTAAAACCCAGCCCCTTCGCTGGCTTGGCCACGTTGTACGAATGAACGAAGATGCTCCGGCCCAAAGGGTATCGGCCCTCGCTGGTGCAAATAGAGGAAGTGGGAGACCACCACTCCGATTGAAGGACCAGGTGAAGGCAGATCAACGATTACACGGTGTATCCAAATGGCTGCAGCTGGCTCCACAAATGTTCTAATTGAAATTTTAATTTTTTTTTTTTAGTTCAATTTTTACTTGCGATAATATGAAAAAAACTTACGATAAGCAGTGCGGCTCACTAAAAACCAAATATTTAGGATTTAGTTTATTATAACTTGTCTCACGTTGTGAATATCAGGGTACGGAATTATTCATTTATGAACATTCAAGTACGTTCTTTGGCATACGCATTCACGAACATGAACATAAAAAAAAATTGCATTCGCGTTCTTGAATAATAACTCATCAAAAAATTCACATCGTTCACGTTCATGAATGCATTCGCGAATCTATGTATGAACGTACTTCTTGTCTTTAATCTACATAAACGTGAATAATTCACGAATGCATTTCAGAGCGTTGTAAAAAATTTGAAAAATACTATTGCGAGTATACCGACAGGAATGTGAACCAAAAAAATCTTTTGACCGGACTTCTAGGTTTTATTCAGGGATATGAAGGACCTTTTTAGGGGCCATTTCAATAATTTTTCGGGACCATTTCAGGATTGTCTTCGGGACTTTTTCACGATTGTTTTTGAATCACTTCGGAATAATTTTAGAATTGTTTTCGGATCACTTCGGGATAGTTTTGGGAATTTGTGGGACTTTTTCGACACTGTTTATGTGTCATTTCGAGATCACTTTGAGACTTTTAGTGGATTGTGTTCGGGACTTTTCCGTAACCATTTTAGGATGATTTTTGGACCATTTCATGTTCACAGAATTCTTAATAATATCAAGGAATTTTTTTCGGGATGCAATTTTGCGCAAACACACTACCTAAAATTATCATCACGTATGCTTATATCTATTCAACAGACGAAAAATGAGTGTCCTAAATTTCGAATAGTTCTATATTTTGAATGAAAGTTTGCTCAAAGTAAAAACTTTAAAAGGGGATCTATGCCCACATTTACTTATGCTAAAAGCCAAAAACATATACATAACTAAAAAGAAAATACTGAACACATAGCTTTTTAAAACTTTCTGCTTTAATCTCTTGATTTGTTTTTCTTTCCAAATCTTGTTTCCTCAACTAACCAAATAATACTCTAGTGCTGCCAAATGACCTACTTCTTGTATTTTGTGCGAAAAGTGCTTAGCAAATCAAATATGCACCTTTCTTGCATTTCCTTTTTTTTTTGCACTAACATAAGGCAAAGTTTTTGACTATTTCCATTAGCAACGATTGCATACACACTCGCTGTTACTTACTTTGCTATCATCGACCTATTTTTAGACACAAATGGAAATATGCCAAATCAAAGTTGAATTATTGTTTATTTTCCGCCCTCATAGACTTAATTTTTTTTTTTTTTTTTTGCTTTCTATCTACTGCGATATCGATTGGAAATTGATTTGGCGAATTGTGGATAGTTAGTATGATTTAAAGTGATTTCACAATCATCTCTACAGACATACAAACATGTATCTCTTATATCCTGTAGATATATTTTAAATGCCCGATAGCCTACTTTCATCATCATCACCATCATCATCATCATCATCATCATCATCATCATCATCATCTTGCTCAAATCATATTGGAGCATACATAGGTCCTATTTTAGCTAAATTCTTTTGTTAATTTATGTAGTTGTAAAATATCAGCGAAGCTCAAAAATTGTAGAAGTAGTAGGGAAAAATATTACTTAAAGGTGTTCCAGAATAGGGACAGTGGTTTTCCGTGGCTTGCGATTTTGGACTAAGCCGTCCAAGCCCAAGAACTCCTTTCATAAAGCTGCTACATATTTTATGATTCCCACCAGGCTTATAAAATACTAAACTTTCCCAATATTAATGCAATATCCTGTTACAAATAAATCGTTGAAAATCATTATTTTTTTCTTTTCCACTGTATGCAAAAAATGTAAGTCATAAAAGCTATCAAATTCCAAATATACGACCAATTAAGTATCTTCTCATCTTTCCTATTCACTATCCCAAATAAATCATTCGCCATTGGCGAGAGTGACCAATTTTCGTAGAAACTAAATGACCCAACAAAAAAAGCAAAAAAAAAAAAAAACAGCAAATGCTCTGAAAAAGTTGGTCTTTTATGTTAAATGCCATGCGATTCATGTAAAAGTGGAACGTTGACAGCAATTAAATAGCAGACTGGCTGGTTGGCTACTCGTATGACCAGTTGAATCCCAAGCGTCATTACAGCGATGGCATCTTTCGTGACGACTTGTCGTTATCAACCGCCAATGGACATTGACCTACTGTTCCAAATTGATTGCGCGAGGTTTTTTTTTCGTTTTTTGTTTAGTTTATTTTTTTTTTAGATTTTTAGCGTCTTCTGTTTTATTTTTGTTTATGCAGAGGAATGGAAAGGAATGCAAAATAAACAGAAATAATAATGAAAAAGACTTGTACTTAGGGAATGGACTTAATTAATATTATCCGAACCGGAGATAAGCGATATGGAGAAAAAGTGAAAATGGTCGTTTGGGAATTTAATCATGGAAATCGATCTGATTTTTGATATCGTTAAATGTAATTTTGTTACTACATAATACACTCTCACACCGGAATTGTATGCCTTGCTTGACTAAATTTCGAAAATTTCGTTGACGCTCTCGACCAATTCGTTATTATTAACCTAACACCGAGATGTTAGCAAAATCTCCTTTTATACATATCACTTTTTTTTTTAAATATACCTTCAAGGTAGCCTCGGTATCCTCAAAGATTGTTGAGCTGCTTGTTAGAACTAGAGATGGGCGCGTGCATAATTTTTGCTGCACGACTCGACACGGTCACGAAACAGACTTTCGAAAGTAGGCACGGGAAAAATCACTAAAACACAACAAGACACGCATGAAAAAAATTAAAATGTTTATTTATGAAAGTTTATCAGATTGATCTGTACAACATTTTCCACACTGGCGATTTTTCGGATTTTTCTCTGCCCTAGGTTCAAGTGGCTGCCGCAGAGGCTCACCTAGGCCAGTATTAAAAGGCCCGTTGTGATAAATATACAAAAACTAAATAAAATAAACCTAACTTATTAAAACAATTTAAAAAATCTTAATTTATATAAAATAAAATCAATCAAAAAATAAAAAAAAAATAAAATAAAATAACCTAAAATAAAAAAATTAAATAAAAGATAACTGAACTGAATACTTAAAATAAAATAAGATAAACTAAAAGAAAATAAAGCGTGGCAGATGAACACAAAGTATTTACTCACTTTATCATATTATCGTCCACAAATACTTTATGCAGCATCACCAATTTGCAATGCAACAAATTAACGCTTTAATGCAAACAAAATTAATAAATTGGCGATACAACAGCAACAGCAGTAACAGCAAAAGTAAACCAGCTCCAGCCAGTCATTGGCCACTACAGCTAAATTGGTTATGGTAGATGCGGAAAATTGAAAACATAAACTAAACTAAAAAAGAAAAAACTGAAAACAACTTATTTACAAATACTTGCAAGCAAAACACAGACGCTTTGACGCGCCAAAGATAAACAACTTGCAATTGCAAGCGAGCCATAACAAACACGCAAAGGAAATGCAACGCAACGCCACTGTCCATTCCAGCATCTCTTTCACTACTTGTGCTCGTTTTCATGGCGCGTTTGTGGAACAACAAAGTCAATATTCACACGAACACATCCATTTATTGCCTTTTTACATATTACATTTCCTTGTATGTTTTGTTGTTGTTATTGTAAACGTTGTAACATGTTTTCAAACATGTTGCAACAATGCAGCTGAACCGAAACTTCTACTTTTATCAGCAAATGAGCGCAACAAACAACAACGAGCAATTGCAGTCAACAAACAAACAAAAAGAAAAAGTATACAAACAACAAAGTGGGCAAAGTAGGTGAAGAAATTTTGTTGGTAATAAAACAAAAAAATGCATTCGTGCCGCAAAAGTAAAAGAAAAATTTACGAAGAGATAAGTAAGTGGTTAATTTGTTGTTGGCGCTCGTGGCGTTATGCTTTTCACTAAATGCCAGCACAGAAAAATAAGGAAATGTGGTATATATACTCAGCACAAAAATTGTGGTAGCATACAATAGTGACTGGGACAGTTGCTGCAAATGTTGTTGTTGTTACTCGTAGCAACTTTCGCAGAATTATTCTCTTAACAAACTTCCGTGTATTTTTAGTAAGTATTCTTGGCTTGGCTACTTTTTGCGGCACAAGTTACATTTGGGTTTAATATGAAGTGGTTGCAGATGCAAGCTAAAAAAAAAGGTTGAGGCAGACCTGTAGTAAGTAAAGCCCCTTGTGCTTATTTGATAACCTGACTTTTTATATGTCTGAGGTGATACTTTAGAGCAGGCTTCACCACTTAATGGTACAAATGTCCAAAATTCGCAGAGCCAAACCCATTCAGAGCTCTCAATCGGGGCGCAACAAAAATGCAAGTTATGCTGTGGTAGTAAGATATTGGTGATCACTCCAATTAAATGAGACAGTTTAATTTCGTTTCGTCGCTCACTAGCAAGCAACAGGGCAAAACCGTATGTTGTTACCGCGTTGTTTGCAAGTGAGCGACTGAGAATAACCGACGAAATCCATTGATTGGTTAGTGCAATCATAGCTCCCTTACTAGTGCAGCAAAGAGCGTAATAATCTGTATGAATTGGGCCCTTCGAATTTTGGACAACTGTCCACTAAGTGGTGAGAACTGCTTTGGAGTCACCCCTTCAGGACGCAGATCTAAAAAAATTTTGCATAACAAGTTGAATATCATAAAAAACTTTAATTTGAAATTTTCGACACCAGATGGCGTGCTTACCACCGCATAAATGCCAATATCCAATCTACATACTTGGATACTTTTAGGACCTATTGTGAAAGGAAATTAGCTGCGTAGCCACAATATAGCTGCGGAGAGAAAAGTCGCAGTCTTGAGTATTCCTATGGCTATTCAGAATTTTATATTATTTTATTTGTTTTTACATTTTAGTTTATTTAATTTTTTTTATTTTATTTTTTTACTAGGGGGATTCATCAAAACTTATAAACTCCTTATAAAACGTGTAAACGTATAAATTGATCAAGTGTGTAAATGACTGTCAAAATTTGTATGTAACAAAGTTTACACAAATTTGATAAACTTTCGCGTCGATTTTGGTGTTCGTAAATTTATCCAATTCAATGACGCCTTTCGACAAGTATTTTTTTTAATGCATTCAATGCACCTTAGACATAAATAGAAGAATATGCTGAAAATAGGTCGAAAACTACTTTTTTAATAAGAAATTCGAAATAAAAAGTTTATGTTAGACATCAAGTACACATATGTACATAAATTTATCTAGGGCGTTCATCTAACTGAGCTGGTAAATGTATAAATTTACGCATTTCGCAAACTTATAAGATTTGATGAATCCCCCTATTGTTTATTTCATTTCTGAGTTTTCTAAAACGTTTGATTAAAGAGTTGATGACACGGCGTATGAGTAACCTCAAAAATATGTAAAATGTTGAATTTTGAGTAGCTTTTTTTTTATAGGCCTAACCCAACAGAAACATTTGAACCTCACTGAGTTCAGCACGCTGAAATCAAACTTTAATATTGCACAAAAAAAAACCTTAAAATCTCAACACAAGGCGACCTACAATACCTTTCTAAAATAGATCTACTCGCACAAAAATGTACACGCGCATACCGTGAAGATGCAAATTTGTGGCATGCAACGTAACGCAATGTTATGCCATGTCATACCGCTCACGGCTAAAGCACATAAATTTGCATACATAACCACAACAAAAAATAAAGACAACAATTTCAAAGCAATTCATGCAAATCTCTACAAGCGAATCAAAATTAGAATATTCTATAAAAACTAACAATAGCAAAAATAAGCGCAATAAAATTTAAAAAAATATTTAAAAATATACTAAAGCACATTGACAAATTGTAGCATAATAAAAATATCTATTTTTTTATAAAACGTGCAAAATATGTAAAACGAAATTCGCATGCAGATATGAAGTCCTTCGCCAAACTGCAATATTTTGCCAATAGGCTAATGAACTCATCAGACAGTTTTCATTTTCAAAATTTGTGCTTTTGTAACATAAAAAATCGCCAAAATTACAAGCGCGCTTTCAGATGTATGAATGTGTGCAATTGTAAGTATTTTTATTTAAATATGCCAAATCGTCTCACAAATCTGACCACTTAATAGCCAATGGCTGACTAATTGACTGAGTAACTGACTGACTGAGTAGCAGTGTATTGGTTGAGACACACTACCGGCAAATTTCAAATGTTATGCTGTTTTTTCTTATCTTCGGATGTGTGTTGGTCCTCCTAGTTCGCATAGCAGAAAAGAACGCAGAGCAGCAGACAGATGTGTAGACATCTCAGTCCTATATTCGAATTTGGCGGACCGCAAATGGCGTGACGATTGATTTGCTAGAGTGCCTTTGGTCGCATGCTGAGCATTGCCTGCAGTGAGCCGGTCAACACATAAAGATATCTTAAGATAGAAATATTATGTAGTATTTTTTTGTGCTGAATTTATTTTTTTCTATTTTTCACACATACTCGTTAGACTGTCCCAAAAGATTAAAGTTTTTGTCATATCCCCTAATTTTGACGATTGGGCATCGGCAACTCGGAACTGTGCAGGACAGAAGATGTCCCAGAAATTGATTTAACAATATGGATGTCAAATGAAAGCTGTTCATGAACGTAATATAAGTTTTATTTCGATATCTCAATCCGTTTCGGAGATATCAACCAAAACATGAATAAAATTTATTTGAACTTTTCTTACTTGAATAAAGAAATGTTACTCATACGCCGTGTATGAGCTATAAAAAGTGCACTATATTTGCAAGGTTTGCTATAAAACAAATTGTTACGCAATCTACTAAAATTATTTCTGAAATTCCAATGTCCTTTTCTCGTGAAAACGGTTTTTTAATATACTTGTAAAGGATCCTGTTGTCCTTAAAAAAAAATTCAAAAGTGGAGATTGGTTACACAGTCCTTTATATATGGGAAAAGAATTAAAATTATGTAATTTTCAAAGCCTTAATGTAGTTTTTTGCGAACTCAGTATGCGCTGCTACTTAAAACTTTTAAATGTACAAATAGAATATGAAACCAATTAAACAATATATAGAAAAATACAGAAAATAATCACTCATACGCCCTGTCATCCATTTTAACTTGCAATAATAATCATAAAATATTATGTTAAAAATAAATGCTGTTATTAACCTATTATAATTAAGTTGAAACTCACTCATGGGTATGAAATTCATATAAATGTGCATACTCGTATAAATCAATTGCATATGCAGTGCTTGGCTTTTAATACTAAACTATTACTCGGCGTCTCATTATGCTAGACAAACACTTACGTTGACTTTTGTTGGCAAAGTGTATTGAACTTTTAAAAATTGATTTGCTAACAAACAAAAATGTCGTTGACAAGTCGCAAAAAATAAAAAAATTGACGAAAAAATTGGGTACTAAATGAAATGTTTGACAACAAAATCCAATTGACGCACACAACTTTTATTCGATTTATCTTCATAATAGATACTTAAGAAACTAAAAAAGCGTTGAATGAATACTCTCGACTGATGAAATCTTCTAAAAAAAATATATTTATTGTTTTATAGGAATGTATGTTATATGTTGAGTATAGCAATTTAACGCGCGCATTCTTTAGATTAGCATATACATATATCAGTGTTTAATTTTTGCTAGTGTGTATGTTAGACTGTCCCAAAAAATCATTTATGAGCACCTCAACGTATTGTAAGTTTTGTTTCGTTATCGCAATCCGTTTCGGAGATTACCAACAAACTTCAATAACATTTATTTGAACTTTTCTTACTTGAATAACTAAATGTTACTCATACGACGTGTATGAGCTATTAAAAGTGCATTATATTTGCAAGGTTTGCTAGAAAACATATTGTTACGCAAACTACTAAAATACTTTTAAAATTCCATTATTTTTGTCTCGTGACTACGTTTATTCAATCGCCTTGTAGAGGATCCTGTTGTCCTTATAAAAATGCAAAGATTAAGATTTGTTAGACAGTCCTTTTATTATCGGGAAAATATTTAAATTATGTGATTTTCGAAGCCTTATTATACGTTTTACCGTTATCCTATAACAGTAAAACTTCACACACAGATACAGAGGGTGTGCATATCAATTTTTAAACCAAAATTGTTTTCCATACATTTTTGGGACGCTCTAGTGTATGTGTATTTTTATAGTTTAAAAAATGCGCATACCTACATACATAGTATATGCTTGCGTAAGTTAAAAATTGGAATAATAATTTATATTTCTAAAAAAATTAGTTGAAACTATACGAAACATGTTTTTTCGCACGTTGTATTTTTTAGTCCACCCACACTACATCAAAGTCCAAGATTGACAAAAACTATGATACATTAGTTCTTCGTTGAATATTTGTACAAAAATGTCAAGTTCTTAATAATTTTTTTTTTTTTTTTTTTTTTTGAGAATTGCTAAGAATAGAATAAAATAAAATGAAATATAAAAATTAAAAAAAAAAAACATAATTAATTAAACAACACAAAACGAAATAATTAAAATAAAAACAAAATAAAATTAAATTTTTAATACTTTATAACCCCCAAAAATTTGTTCTCCGATGTTAAGAGATAGATAAGAATGTTAAGCCAACCCTTCCCATTGTAATAAACGTTACCTAATTCTTCTCTTTTCTTTTTTCTTTATCTCTTTTCAGCTGTACGTTATGGTCGCGTACCGAAACGTTCACGTGAGCTAAATGGCACACCTTCATCCACAGATGATACGAATATCATTGTGCGTGTGAATACACCAAATACACCGCAAACACCACAAATGTGTTCAGTCGCCTCGTCACCCTCCGAATTGGGCTGTACGAGCCAAAATAGTGTTACAAATACAGCAAATACATCTGGTTCTGGTGGTGTTGTTGGTATGGGTGTTGGAGTTAATATGAGCGTTAGTGTTGGTTCTGCCGGTAACGGCGGTATGATGGGACAATGTGGCAATGTTAGTGTTAACGGTATGAATGTTGTTGGTAATGGCAATATAAATGGTAATGTAAACATGACAAATGTTGATAATAATGGTTGTGGTGTTGTGGTCGATATGCAAGGTACTGCAGCTGAATTAACAGTTTACGATGTGATTATGTGCGTTTCACAAGCGCATCGAATGCACTGTTCATATACGGAAGAACAAACAAGAGAACTGATGCGA
Organism: Campiglossa producta; assembly: GCA_964058755.1. NCBI lineage: Eukaryota > Metazoa > Arthropoda > Insecta > Diptera > Tephritidae > Campiglossa > Campiglossa producta. Next base: position 22,457,561 of record CAXKVI010000002.1, on the reverse strand, counting down.
CGACCAATGGCGGTGCCGCAAAATGGAGTAAGTATATATGTATAGTAGAGGCATAAATGTGTTCTTTTGTTGTACATTTCTACGAAATCCCTTTCAATTAGAGCAGGCATACCTCTAAATCTCTTCCTGCTTTGTTTCCTAATATGTATGTGTTTTCATCAACGTGCTATCTTTAACATAACACTCACTGTAAGCTACTTGGCTAACTGCCTGACACATAAATCATCGTCATCTTTACGATGATGTGGCTTGCCATGCGTTTCAATTATTGAACTCAAAAATTCCTAACAATAAACCTATCCCTCCAACATCTATAATCCATGCCATTTGTGTTTGCCTCCCGCCCGTTGACCTATTTTCCCTAAATTATGCAGAGTTTCTCATTTACATATATGTACTCTAAGAATTATGTTCATGTACATTAGAGGGTATCGAAAAAAATAAAATTTCACTGAACACTTCTAAAATGGGTTTTCATATTGACTTTGGCTTTATATTCAACTATTACAAAACAGGAATGTAACTTTTTACTTTTTTTACTTGCTCTTTTTATTTCATATTCTTTATTTTATTTTATCTTATTACATTTTATGTTGTTTTTTCTACTTTATTTTATTTTTTCTCATTCCATTTTTATTTTATGTTATTTTTTTTATTTTTTATTTTATTTTTTTATTTTTTTCTTAATTTTTTTATATTATTTAAAATTTTTTTATTTTGTTTTTTTTTTTATTTTGTTTTTTTTTTTATTTAATTTTGTTTTATTCTATTTTATTTAATTTTTTACTTTATTTTAATTATTTTTTCACTTTACTTTATTTTATTTTTTTTATATATTCTTTTTTATTTCTTTGTTTTATCTCATTTCATTTTTACTTGCTTTTTATTTCATATTTTATTCTATTTTATTTTATTTCATTTTATGTTGTTTTATTCTACTTTATTTTATTTTATTTCATTCCATTTTTATTTTATGTTACATATTTTAATTTATTTTATTTAATTTTTTTATTTGATTTTATTTTATAATATTTTTTTTTTTTTTTTTGAAGTTAACTTCTTAAGCGGCGATAAGAAGTTTTGATTGAGAGTAAAATTTGAGAAAATGGATGACGATGAAACGGAAGTTATGGCACGGAAATAGAAATTTTAGCCGACTTTCAGGCGTAGGCGTTTTTCTTATATCTCGGGAACCGTTCAATCGATTTGGATAAAATTTGGCATTATAGACAGTATGATTCATTCTAAGATTATATGCGTGGGTGTTGCCACTTGGGGCAGTTCACAGGGTTGCCACTTATCTCAATTTGTTTTAAATATTGAACAAGATATGCCAACATTTTTCTCTATATCTCGGGAACCGCTCAACCGATTTGGATAAAGTTTCGCATTATAGATAGTATGATTCATTCTAAGATTATGTGCGGGGGTGTTGCCACTTGGGCGGTTCACGGGATTGCCACCTATCTCAATTTTATTAAATATTGAGCAAGATATGCCAATATGAGTATCAAATAAAAGGTATTTTCGACCGTATTCGAAATATGTAAATCTCAACCAGGGTTGCCACCTAACCGCATTTTATTTATTTTTATTGATATATCGGGAACACTTCTAATTCTAATGAATTTCTACTGTGAATTGTTATTTGTTTTTTCTCCGTCGCTCACTCGAAAGCACCAAAACAACATCGTATGTTGTTGAGTCGTTGCTTGCCAGTGAGCGACAAGGCATTACCAACGACGTTCATTGATTGGTCAGTGCGATCATAGCGCTCTCACAAGCGCACCAACAATTTCATTGGTTCTCAGATTTACGGACAATTGTCCCACTATATGCCGGGGCTTGATCTAAACCATTCTCGAATACATCTTATTCATATTTCGTTATTTCTGAACTTAAGAAGTTAACTTCTTTCACGTGTACTGGCTACACGCGGTTTTTTTTATTTTTTTGTTTGTTTTGTTTAATTTAATTTTTTTTTATTTCATTATTTTTACTTTACTTTATTTTAAATTTTTTTTAAATTTATTTTTTTTATTTTTTTTTTTTTGTTTTACATAACTTTTTTTTATTTTATTTTTTTATTTTTTTTTTTTATTTTTTTTTATAACTTTTTTTTGTCTTAATTTTTTTTTATTTTTTTTGGTTTCTTTGATTTATTTTATTTGATTTTTCTTTCTTGCTTTTTTATTTCATATTCTTTTATGCTTTTCTATCTTTTTTCATTATATGTTGTTTTGTTCTACTTCATTTTATTTTATTTCATTCCATTTTTAATTTATTTTATTTAATTTTTTATTTCATTTTATATTACATTACTTTACTTTTTTTAATTTTATTTTTATTATTTTTTTTTTTTTATTTTTAATTTTGATATTATTTAAACTTTTTTTAAATTTTTTATTTTCCAATTTTTTTTTTGTTCTTTTTAATTTAATTTTACTTTATTTCATTAATTTTGTTTTTCATATTACCCTATTTTATTTTATTATGTTTTATTTTATTTCATTTAATTTTTCTTGTTTTATTTTATTTGAATTTTTTTTATTAATTTTTATTTCGCTTAATAACAGAATAATATTTTAATTTATTTTGTTTCAATTTTATTTTATTTTATCTTTTTATTATTTTTTCGATACGCTCTAATAACATACATACATGCCTGCCTAAATACCTACAAGAATATTTAACTTAAAAGAATTTTTTTTCTCCTTATTTTCTTTTTTAGATTGCCACATCTGTATCGGAGAATATGGAATTTCAGAAAATTTGGCTGTGGCAACAGTATGCGGCGCGTGTGACGCCTGGCGTTCAACGTATTGTTGAATTTGCGAAACGTGTTCCAGACTTTTGTGATTTTACACAAGACGATCAGCTGATACTCATCAAATTGGGCTTCTTTGAGGTGTGGCTGAGTCATGTGGCACGCATGATAAATGATGCAACGCTGACATTTGATGATGGCACCTATCTGACACGACAACAACTCGAAATTCTCTATGATGTAAGTAAATCAATTATTAAAGATGAGTAAAAAAAATGTTTCAGAAATGAAAGCAAATAATTAAAGGGCGGTACAATTTCGAGCCACCCTAATGTGTAGTCTATGCTCTGCCCAGTGAGCACACGAACCTTCTCTAAAAATTCACTGAGGTTCAGTTGACGACTTTACACATTTGTAAAGGACATACCCACACATTGTTTTTTTTTTTTTTTTTTTGTTTAATAAATTCATAAGATACAATTTTAATTAACGGTTTATTTTTTTTTTTTTTTTTCAGAACGATTTCGTAATATCGCTCATAAATTTCTCCAACACACTCAACAGTTATGGTTTAAGTGATACCGAAATTGGTCTCTTCTCTGCCATGGTATTACTCGCCTCCGATCGTTCAGGCTTAGCCGAACCAAAAATAATATCACGATCACGTGAACGTGTCGCCGAAGCGTTACGTGTACAATTGGTACGTTCACGTAATGGATCAACACAAGCGCTACAACTAATGCCAGCATTGGAGGCTAAAATACCCGAATTGCGTTCGTTGGGCGCTAAACATTTCTCACATTTAGACTGGTTACGAATGAATTGGACTAAACTGCGATTGCCACCATTGTTTGCTGAAATTTTCGATATACCGAAGACGGAAGATGATCTGTGAGCGGAAAATCGCATGCGAGGATAAATCTAGAGCGCATACGAGTGTGAATAAACATGACGATGGAGGGAGGAAAAAAAATGCCACAAAAGACGATATGAAAGGGAGAGAGTATAGCATACTAAGCCGTTATTAGCTTTTGTGAGAGAACTGAGAAAAATACGCGAAACTTGACTTAGGCAAACACACATACATACATACACTGTTAGCAAAAGAGATTTATTGAAACTAATAAAAAATAAAAATAAAAACTCTAAAGAATTAAACACTATATAGTGCGTATAGACGTTTTCTATATTAAAAATGCATAGTTTATAAGATAAAAAAAAACTTATTTAATTTATATAGACAAAATTTGGAAATTTTTTAAATCAAAGAAAAAATTTACAAAAACTGTTTTAGAATACATAATTTTGAAATGAATACTAGCATGATAGCTAAAGCTGAGATTTTCCTACTACTACTTGAAAATAAAAATCACAAAGAAAATATATAAATTGTATATGTATAAATTCTAAAAAAAAAATATTGTTGAGTTTAAAAAAGCATGTATGAAAAAAAGAAACATTATTATTTGAGTTAAGCAGATACGAATGCAGTTTTAAATATCATGAATGATTTTAAAACATATAGACATCAAGTGATCATGACCACAGACAAATGTAACATTGCAATATCAGAAGAAACAAAAAAATTTAAAGAAACTAAAAAATAAAATATAAATATTAGGAACAAGAAAAATTAAAAAAGCTAGTAAGGATTGGAATTTTTTTCGGCTGTGCCGAGAGTTCTATACCTTTCATGAATAATCTGATGGTACACAGAAAAAAATGGCACTGGTCATCAAATCAACAATCTCTCAATGTTATTCTGAAGAAAAGGTTTAATTAGACGCTGTCAAGCATAAGTATACAATTTCAATATGGTAGACACCTAGGTGGAGCGTTCAAGACAACTGAGCTCGATACACGCTGAAGTCAATATAAGAACTTTGAAAAAAAAATTCTTATTTTTTTTTTACTTGGCGTAAAAATATAAAAAATAAAAATAAAAATAAAAATTATATTGACTTCGCCGAGAATCGAACTCAGAGCACCTTAGACAACCAAATTTTCTGTTAAAGCAACAAATTTTCCGTTAAGTTAAGGTAAACAGTTTTGGTTCATACGACCAGCTTATTTTTCTCTGTGTATGATTGATTAATAAGTAGGTAAGGAAGACCAAATCGTTATGTCTTAAGCATCAATTGTGTAGGTAGTAGTCAAAAATTCGTGTGACTCGAGAAGATGAGAGTACTTCTGAAGAGAAATTGGACACGGTTAAAAATTTGAATCTAAATTTTAAACTTTTTTGGACTATATGTACCAAACCAAATTTGGTTTCAAATTCAAAAAAATTGGCTAAATGAATCGGGTTTCGATTATAAACCAGAAATGTTTTAACAATTTTTTTAAGATAAAATAAATTTTTTGGCCATTGGCGGGGACCAAAACTCCCCGCATTATGTCCGTCTGCTCTACCACTGAGCTACATCGCAAAATTCAATCTTGAATAAGCTTTCAAAAATTAATGAAAACAAAACAAAAATTGTAGACCGAATTGGTTTTAATTTTAAACCGAAAAGTTTTAATTTTCAAACCAAAAAGTTTTAATTTTAAACCGAAAAGTTTTAAGAATAAAATAAAATTAAAAAAATGTGCCACTTGGCAGAATTCGAAAGAAAACGTTCAGGAGTCGCAGCGTACTGAGCTATGCCGCACATAAAGTTTCAAACAACCCAAAAAAATATTTATACTGCTTTTTTTGTTTAGATCTTAAATCGAAACCAAAAGATATTGAAATTCTATTTAAACTTTTGAAAAAAAAAAAAAAAAAAAAAAAGTTTCAAAAATCGTTTAAACTTTAGATGGGTTTAAAATTTAGGCCCATTTTTTTAACCGTGTATGTTCAAAATTCAAACACAATAAAGCTTTTACTCAGATGTAGTGTTCTCGAAAATGCACCAAACAGAGGTTGATCACTTTTTCTTGTAGCACTTACAAACATCAGACAAAAGTTATAAAACACGTTTTTTATATTTTATTATTCATGAAAGGTATAAAATTGGCATAAGCCTTTTGAAAACACAATTGAAAAAAAAAAAAAGACATCCAACAGTATGCAACAAAAAAACTATAAAGCTCGCTCTCAATCAACCAAATCTACGCGCTACAAGAGTAAAATGAAAAATAATCTAAAAGCGAAATAAAAATACACTGAAAAAAATCACTTTAACGACAGTTATGCAATATTTTTTTTTTTTAATCAGCTTAGAACATAGTAGTTACATACATACATAATTAAGCTTAAAGTAGCAATATAAATGTATAAAATAACGTATGCATGTGAATAAGACTACATTTATATACCTACTTAAAAAAAAAATTGAAAAAAATGTATACAATATGAAATTCTCAAAATTGTTATTTGCTACTTACAAAGCTTTCAAACATAAGAAAATAATATAAAAATTTTTTTTTTTACCAAACAGTTGCTAAACAAATCAATTTTTTATAAAAAAAAAATATTGCAAATCGATTTCTAGCGTGGCCGTAAAACAGTAATATACCAATATAATAGTACATAGAAAAAAATAATAAAAATTATTTCAATAAATCTACATATAAATCTCAATTGTTAAAAATGTTACACTTAAAGAAATGTATAAGTAAATAAATAAGCATACCAAACAATGCATGACATACTTACATACATATGGCAAAAACTAGTATATTAACCGTCTCCATTTCTAGCAAGCAGAAAACACTAAAGTAGCAAACAAAAACAAATCTAAAATCTTTTGTAAATAAATGCACAAACAAAAAATAGAATACACACATGAATAAGAAATAAAACCAAGATAAAAATAAAATAAATTACATTTGCTCTTCAATACAAAATTCTCTACGTACACTGTAAAACAAATGCTTAAGAAAATAACAAAAAAAAATATCAAAAATTTCCTTTTTTAACTCTTTTTGCAAACAGCTTCCTCGAAATTTCTTGCCTTTTAGCCGAAGCGGAATGAAAATTTCGATAAAATCGAAAAAAAAATTGGCACAAAGTTAAGGGGAATTTTTAAAAATTTGCAAAACGGCCAACAAAATTTTCAACTTTAGCGAATCTCTGAATATTTTTTTTTTTTTGTATGGAAGAAATTACTAAACACGCTCGACGAAAAAAATTCTCATTTGAATTCGCCAAATTTGGTGCAGTGTAAATGTACTATTAGTCCTTTTCAATCGTATTTTACGAACATAGGGCCTCATTATGTATGGCGAACGATAGCTTGACCAACGATTCGTCTGCTCACAAAATCGCATTTTCTTTAATTTTTGTTTTTTATGTCAAATAAAAGTCGAAAATATTTTTACAAAAATCTATGAAGCGAAAGAATATGATAGATAATGCGATGACTACGCGATATTGTGAGCAGACGAATCGTTCGCCATACATAATGAAACCCATAATTTACTTGGTTTCCACGAGGAAACCGTTTCAAGCAATCGTTATTTGATTAATTTAGCTGCGAAAAATAATTTTTTAAGCTAATTTTACCAATGAGCTTTATTTCTATCGAAAAAAAAATTGGAAATAGCCCGAAATTACACAAGCTCGTTTCATAAGCAATATATTTACATGGTAAACGTAAAAAATTGTTTTGGTAAAAGGAATTTCATCTCAAATTTCTGCAATCTGGAAATAAATAAAATATTCACCACAAGCTACCAATAAATTGTCTAATATTTTATACATATACTATAAAAAAAAAAAAAACTGCAAGGCCAGCAAATACTATTATAACCCAGTAATAAAATAAATAAATAACTTTTAAATAATTTAAGAAAAACATTTGACAAATCCTATCATACTGTACGAGTATATGACTGTCATCATTATTCACCACGCGCATTAAATATTTATTTCATTAGGTCTCATCCCACACAAAAAAAAAAAAAAAAAAAAAAAAAATTGGAAGTGTTGTTTTAGAGCACTTAATTTCCAAGTCTAATATTAAATCTGAAGGTTTCACCTCAACTCAGCCATCATATGCCAGGCGCAACTTAAGGATCTTGACTTCCTTCCTACTTTTTTTTTTGTTTTTTTGTTTAGTAATGTGGCAAATAAAGTATACAAAAACGGTGCAAAGTTGCAGCCAAATTTCAAACTTATAATACATTTACACCGCACCAAATGCGTCGCTTTTGGCGAAGTTATTTTGGGAATATTTGTCCGCAGAATGAATGTTTGCCAAATTAGACGAATTTTTTTTAATTTGCAACTATTGCTACGTTTCCACTAACGCTTGATTGAGTTGTAGCCTTCGAAATCTTCTTCCAAAATAATTGTGTATGTATATTCGAAAATGCGTTGACTTTCATATAAAACTTAGCCTTAATGCATGTATTGTAAATATACCATAATGTTTTCACATAAAATACATTATACATACATATAAAAAAAATTAAATATGTGTTTTAAATCACTCATCATTCATCCAACATGCATAAAAAACATACATAAAAATATTTTAACATTTTATAAAATATAAAAAATATATAAATAAAATTCACAACATAAACATCATCTAAAGTGTGTATATATAAATATATACATACATACATCCATTTCACTTTCGTCCTTTTCATTTACACACATACATACATACATATGTATATAATTTTTAAGTTAGATACTTGTTTTGTTTTGATTTTTTTTTAATAATTTTATAAATACATAGCATATTAATGAGCTTATTTTTTAGCTGATTTTATATTAAGGCCTGATTATGTATATTTAAGTGGCAATCATCACAGCAACCACACTGCGCATTATTTAATATTATTTTGTTAGTATGAAATACTATTTTTTATAATATAAATACATAAATATATGAAAATTACATCAAATGTATTTTTTTTTTTGCAATTTTAGTGTTAAAAAGAAAGTCGAACAAATTAATGAACTGCAAATCATTTTTATTGTTTCGTTACATATGTATGTAGATATACATTTTTTTTTTTCTAAATAAAACTTCAAATTTTATTATTAAAAAAAGAAAACAAACTGCTTTGTTTTATTTTCACTAAGTTAAAACTGCTTCAGGACCTTCTGTGATTGGAAATGTGTATAAAGGGTCAGTTACATAAAGCTTTATTTTGACTTTACCTCAAACTTTGACTTTGACAGAAAAGTTCAGTATACGTATTTAAACGAAGCATGACAAATTGGAGACCTCAAAGTTGAAGCAAGGTTAAAATTTGGCAAACTCTCAAATTTTGCTTGCTTTGCTTGCTTTGACAATCACATGTTGATGACTTTGCTTTAATTGGAGAATAAAAAGTTGAAGGAAATAATAATTAATTCATTTTTTCTCTATTAAATTAATATAATAACCAAAAAACTCTGAAGCCAAAGAAATAAATAACGAAAACAAATGTATAAAAGAGAAGCGTCAAGGCGTTCATTGTAGCATACCTCTGAAGTTGAAAGTTTTGAGGTAGCATAAGTATGTCAGGAGAGGTTAACAAAGCTTTATGTATTTGACCCTTTAGTTCTAGTAAATGATAATGCAGACAAAGCTGCACTGGGGGTGAATTCTGGTTCTATGAAATGATAACGTGAAAAAAAATTTGTATGAATTTGAAGTTTCTTTTCACAAATTTTGTATGAAATTTCTTTTAATTTTATCATTTCATAGAACCCGAATTTGCCCCACTCAGACTCAATGTGTACAACTATGCTCAGACTTATTAAATAAGGTTGATGTCACATGTTACATATATATTGAGTTGATCCATGGATCGTGATCCATTTTCAACGTGTAGCCTTAATTTGTGCTCCATCAAATTTCACACGTTATACATATATGATTCGCGATCCGCGATAATAAATACACTATACGACAAAATCCACTTTTTTTCTGGGTATTGAACCAAACCAACTTTTTTGAAGAGATTAAATCATATGGGACATTCCATCGTGACTCCTGGGACATTTGACTCGAGCGCTTAGTCAACTTTGACTTAATCAACTGACATCGGGACTTCAATTGCTATAAAATATATTTATCGACATGGGTAAATATCCAATACAATAAATGCATTAAAAGAATTGGCGAAATAACAAAAAAATAGCTTTATAATTACTCAGTAAGTGAGTGTGACTCCTGGGACACCGTAAAATCCCTTTGTTACACCTTTGTGAGTACGAAAACGAGTCTTAGCTTTACAGTTCAACTTCGAGCTACAATTTGTATATGATCGAAAGTACATACTACATAGTATCATATTCTTTAAAAATAAGATCAGTATTAACTTTTAGGAATTTTTCACAAAGGTTAAAGAGTGTGACTCCAGGGACATTTTCCTGTTTTTTCGTCACACAACTTTTAAGTTTTTTCAGTTTTATCGATGCAGTTCCCAAAAAATTAAGCTATGCAACTATAGTTACCCCTAACCCATGATAGTAAGAAGACCTTTATTCTAAAGTTCTGTCAGGACAGTGGGAGTTTATGGCATTTTAAAAATTTGGTACTTTTCCTCTTTTGGCTGGAATGTCCCATATGTATGTAAGAAAGTGGCATTCCCACTTTTTCAAATTTAGCCTCCAAAACTGAGTTACGGGGTTTCGAAGTTCTAAAGCGTTCAGCAGAATCAATCCGTGACGTACGTCACGTACGTCGAAATAACTGACAGCAAAGTAGACTGCGGATGTTTGTATGCGTAACGCCAGATAAGACGGATACGTCAAAGTAGAAATTGCTCTAAAATTGACGTACGTGACGCAGCTGACGTATTGGCGGACTGATTCTGCCGAAAGCTTAAGTTGGACCCTTCTAATCGTTTTATTTAAAAAATTGAGAAAGGTTAAATGTGGGTGTGGCCTTCTTGCTCCTCTAACTTGATTGGTGTACCTTTTTTATTTGAAATTGTATGAACATTAGAGCGTCTCGCCTTTGAAAAACATTTAAAAAAGTATTTTTTTGCTGGCAACCCTAGATGTCGCCCAATTGCATTCTTCTTCATATCTTCGGCATTTATTGTCGGATTTTAAAGTGTGATACGCCTTTTTTTGTCTCGCGGAGTGGGTTTTTCCTAAAACAAAGCTGATTGATCTCAGGCGCTCCGTTGTGGTACCTACCACCCTAATGTACCGATCTAATAACAGCAAATTAAAGACTGTAAAAATCGTAAATCTTTTACGGTAATCACGCCTTAGGAGTTTCCAATCGGAACCAAATTGTGTATGTAATTTCTCCGACCATAGTGCTATCGTTTTTCAGTATTAGATAAAAAGAAAAATCGTTTTAATTTGTCGAGTATCCATAGGGCAATCTGGCCTGCATGAGTTCGGTATTCACACATCTATCTGGAAATCTATGGCACCCAGTTTTTCATGACAGTCACTTGGTTCTCGAGACAGTCACTTTCCAAAGTGGAAACATCCGGACATTACTTGGATTTCTGCGCACTGGAACCACTTGAGGGTTTTACCCCAGCCAAGGACTGTGTCATGGAACATCGTCAACATTTTCCACTTGGTCGCTGTTTTTTTTCTTATGGAAAGTATTTCGTATCTTAAACTTGAGGGCTACTGAGATGCAATGCAAGTGTTGAATTAATAGCCTTCCACCCTTCCCTTACTTTTGGTAGATTCCGGACTTACATCCGTCTAATTAGAAGTGTCTCTTTTGAGGTAGATACATGCATACATATGTATGTATCGCAGACGTTTTGGCAAATGATTGCTCAGCTCAAGCGACGAATGTTTGTATCATTTAGCCGATAGCTGATTTTTTTTCCTTATTATAAAATTAGCGAGGTAAGATGTATTCGTGTTCTTGCAAACAATGCACTTATCATTTTATAATACATATTTGTAATTGTAAGCACAATCTAGAAAAGTAAACAGTGCTACAGAGTATTACAAATATGAAATATTGCTAAAGTACGTACATTAGAGCGTATCACGAAAAAAGTCGCCCGTACCTCCCCTCATATGAAATGTTTTTGAAAAACATTTCAAAAAAATGTTTTTCTGTGGCAACCCTAGATGTCGCCCAATTACATTTTTCTTCAAATCTTTTGCATTTGTTGTCGGATTTTAAAGTTTAACACATCAATTTTTTCGTCTCACAGAGGAGGTTTTTCGCAAGAAAGTTCATTGAGCTGATGCGTTTCGTTGTGGTACCACACATTAAAATCCGACAATAAATCCCGAAGATGTGAAGAAAAATGGAATCGGGCGACATCTAGGGCTGCCAGAAAAAAAATAAAATTGTTTTTTTAAATGATTTTCAAAAACACTTCATATGAGGGGAGGTACGGCCGACCTTTTTTTTTGGTGATACGCTCTAACGTACATACATACATATTTGCATGTTGATAAGTTCACACTGCTATCAATGATATTATGGCATCACTTAAGTTAAACATACATATGTATATATATTACACTAACATTTTATTAGGTACATACATTTTCTAAAACAATTTCATAATTATTTTACAACAACTACAATTTTAATTTACTTTTAAACATACATATATTTTTATATGTATATTTTTAAATAATTTTTTAATATATTCTTAAGAGTTTAAGAATTTTATTTTTACAATGTTAGCCTAACCATGCATTTCCCAGCCTCTGATGAATCCCATTATATACATAAATATCAGCATTTTAATCATCGCGGGGTAATGGATAGTATTGTGTCAATTGCTTAGCTACTGCTTGTGCCAACTCTTCGGTAGAAGCTGCCAAGACGCGGCGTGAATTTATATCGAATTTATCGCCTGTAGGATCTATGACAACACCGCCAGCCTCCAACACCAATAACTCACCAGCACAAACATCCCAAGAATGTACACCATATTCAAGATTCACATCGGCTGCACCAAGAGCAACCATGGCGAGATTTAATGCTGCTGAACCCAACATACGAATGCTGGAAAAGAAATAAGAGGAAGAGCAAAGGAAAGTATTATTTTTATAAAAAAGCAACACAGTCTTAAAAAAAATTAAAATGCATATCGACCATTATATCATCAGCTTCCTCTACTCCTGTTGGAGCATAGGGCCTCGACGCAGTGGAAGTTCACCTTAGCTCTGAAAATTTTTCAATAACGCTCTATTTCAAAAAATTAATTCAAGAACACCCCATCTCAATAAAAATTCAATATATCAGTTTGAAGTCGCCATTATGGCGCAAGCCCAAAATAGCTCTCTTTGAGCTTGGAGCCGCAAAAAATACTCAAAATAGCTATCTTTTTTAGAATTATGGAAAACTGTTAAAATAAGAATCCACAAAAAAACGCATGTTCAAAAAAATGGCGGTTACAACGTTGTCTGAGGAGCGTATTCATATGTATTTTCACTTGATAGGCCGTTTCTGAAGCAAATTGAAATTGGGCGTTATTAAAAAATATTCTGAGACAGACGTTTTTGAAAAGGGAAGACCTTACAGTCAGCCGTCGATAACTGAAAAATTTAGCGCGTTCAAAACAGACCAATTTCTTGTATGACATCTGCCAAGTTAAAAGTTGGGTTTAGAAGCCTTGTATGATAGTAGCAGAATTCACAGGTAGAGACCTGACGGAGACTGCTACTGACTCGGTCGTGGATCGTATAGAGCGCGGCTATGAGCCGCGTTATTAACATCCCACCACCTGAAATAACTTAAGAAGAGAGCCGCCTACTGTCGCCCACCCCACTACCTTTTGTCTGCCACCTCAAAATCTTAGGGGTGACTTTCGACAACATGCACACTTTCTTTGCCCATTCAGCCGGAATTGTCTCTAAAATACAAAGCAGCAACAAAATCCTCCTCCTGTTAAAATTGTTTCAAACCGCAGCATGCTAACAGGCAACGGTAAGGACACATACAACAACAACAACACATCTACGTAAACATTTTGATGAGATCCGGCACCTTGCAATATCGCAGTTTGATCAAGTGGTTCATGTGCACGCCCTGAAGCAAATTCATAAGAGGTCCGTTGTCCTATATTGAGCTCTGTCCGGTAAACGCCGTTTGGCATACCTCAACACCTCGCGTCTCCCTCGAGAGACAATGGTCACTCAATTACGTTCTGGATATTGTAGAAGGTTAAACTCCTACTTATCCAGACTGAACCCCGACGTGCCAAGTAAATGGCCGGCATGCGGCTCTTCTCCCCATAAAACCAACCATCTATTCACCTGCTCTGCTGGTTAGGAACTTTCAATATGCCCGAGGTAGGCATACCGGTCGTAAGAGGCGACTAATATGCCATAGGTAATGACGTGCTAACTCGATGGTTGATCTACGGATATGATGCCTCTTATTACCCACCTTCTCCTTCCTTACTGTTCCACCCAAACTTATGGAAATCAATGTAATCGATTTGAATATGCCCGAGGTAGGCATACCGGTCGTAAGAGGCGACTAATGTGCACATAGGTAATTGACGTGCTAACTCGATGGTTGATCTACGGATATGATGCCTCTCACCTCTCATTACCCATCTTCTCCTTCCTCATGGATGGAGGGATGCCATGACCTAGAAGGTTCCACTGGTCATACCAAATCGCTACCACGACAGTCGGGCAGTACCGCAAGGGAGTACCGCAGCGTACCGGGGTCATATCCGGCCAAGGACTGTCAACTTCGGCATCACTCCCCAAAACCTTCGGCGAGTGTTTTGTTGTTAACAACAACAACAACAACAACAACAACAACAACAACAACAACAACAACAACATTATATGTACTTGCCATAGCATAACGCTAACACGTTTACATTGACTTCCAAAGGGTGGTTAAAACAGCTGATTAGCGTTATGGATATGGCGTTAGCGATAAGGAAGATTAACGGAGCCCTAAGGATAAGTACACGCTTGGGCAGGGCTACCCTTCGTTACAGCAACAGCAGAGCGTCTCCCAAAGGAGACTCAAGCCACTCCTACTGAACTTGGGTATTGTAAGAGGCGGCCAGCATAAATATAGAAAACATAAACAATCAAATATACATAGTTTCATAGTACATACCCATGTACGCGTGGTACAAGTTTTTGAAAGTTATCAAAAACGGCTTTCAGCTTTTCCGTATCGCGTTGTGTACCAAATTCAGTTGTTATCAATGCTTTTCCCAAATCTTTTTGCCCGCTCGCACAAATACGACGTCCATTGAGAAAAGCGCCCTCTCCACGACGCGCAGTAAAACGCTGCTGTAACATGGGGTTGTAAATTACACCGATTTCGGTGACCTTTTTTACCTTCAAACCAATGGAAATGCATGAGTGGGGAAAGGAGTGCACAAAATTCATTGTACCATCGACTGGATCGATTATCCAAGTAGGCGCATCTGTAAGTTTGTTTGGTGCGCCACCAGCAGCGCTTTCTTCTTCACCAATGAATCTGTGGAAAATCGATAAAACGAGAAGATAGGTAAAATATATAAAATAGTCGGCAGACAGGTTGCAATGTATAGATGTAGTACTTACTTGTGATCGGGAAAAGCGTCTTGCAAGCCTTGTATCAACAACTGTTCCACCTCTTTATCTGTGGAAGTGACTAAATCAATATCATTGGCTTTCTCCTCGAACTCCTGGCGTGTTTCATTGCGTTTTGCTATTATCTTTGTGTGTCATAAAAAGAAAAATGTTAGTGCTTACTGTGACATTATTCCAAAATTGCTGCGTTCAACTTACCGCTCCAGCTTTGTCCACCAATTGCGACACAACTTCGTAACATTTATCCAAATCAACGAAATCACCCATATTTATTAGATTCTTCTTGTTCCAAACAGCAGTGTGATGTATAAATCTCGTGTACGTGTAGTGCAGTCCAACGCTTGAAAAATTATTGGCCGTGATGTTATGCTTCTGATTAGCAAATAGGAATGTCGTAGCAAAGCCGTGATGAAGTGAATATCACTTGAGGGCAGTGGAGATGGCAATGAGAGAGCTTTGCGTTACTTCACAGCGAGCCGCGAAAATTATCAGTCAAAAGTTAAAATTTCTTTAATTTAATTAAGTAATCAGCCCACTATCAGCCAACGGATATTTCTCTGCCCGACACACTCGTGAATTATCGTAAATTGCAAAAAAAAAAAAACTGGTGGCGGAAGCGTACACAAATGGAAATTTTTCTCTATCGCCGGCTATTCAAAACAAAAACAAAATATTTAAAAACCAGAGCAGTCGAAGTGCGTACGAAAACCAAAAGCGTTGCCATATAATTTATATTTTTTTGAATTAATTTTTTTTTTTGTATAAATTCTGAATTTAAAGATGACCGTTAAGGATAATTTACACGGGACGATTTTCTGGTCGTTTTTTATCGTTCTACTTTCAAAACAAAGGTGTGAATCGATCGAATTGCTATTTACACGGTGGAACGACGGTCACACCCTGCAAAAATAGAGAGTGCTCAGTTCGATATCTAAAAGTTTCTCAAATTGGAGTACATATAAAAATTGTGCTCCAATTAACATTGCGATATCCTAGGACTGGATCACCTACTCCAGCCTTCGCCTTGTTTCAGGTACTCCAAGCAGTACCTACAGTCGGAGTACTTCGATTTTCTGCTCGATTTTTGTCGTTCCACTGCCTTTCACCTTCAAATAGAAAGTGTAGATCGATCGAATTTACAAGGTGGAACGAGAAAAAATCGAACCGCGTCTTTACTCTCAGAGCGATCGTGTTGTGAATTTTGTCGATAAAAATCGAGCAATTGTCGGCTTTTAATTAGAGGAAGGTGGTTCGCTGAGGGATTACAACAGGAGTACTCCAATATCACAAGATTGTAAGCAATGATGCAATGATATTTACAGGGCATGACTACATACATGCCTGCGACACACTATTATTGTTCTAATACCAATAAGTTTTCCCTGAAACAAAAAATTAAATTCCCGCATTCGGATTATTGAAGTCGAAGTCTAACCGCGTCTTTTGATACCTCTACCGACGTTTTTGGAAGTTTTCCCGCAGTTTCGTGCGACTATATTCATACAAATCACTCTATTTGGGGATCCCGAGAAGTCCCGAAATACATGGTTTTGAAAAAATCGTCGCCCGGATAAATGATTGTCGTATGTTATATGACAAGCTCATTGACATTCGACAATCAGTTATCCGGGCGACGAAATATAATCCCAGATTTTCGGGATCGGGATTCCAAGGGCTAGATGCCTTAGTTGTCACACATTTTCTTTCTGCTAACCATATTCGGATAATTTCTTGGGAAATCACTGGATCGCGCTTCCCAAAAGAGAGGATACAAAAGTGGATAATTTCTGTAAAAGTCAAAGTTCGAGGTAAAGTCAAAATAAAGCTTTATGTAATTGAGGCTTTACTTAAATTCAAGTTTTCTGGCACCTCCATGAAACATTCAGTGCATGCCAAATGTTTTAATGTTGATATTTTTTTATCAGCCTGATACCCTAGCTCTCAAACTGATAGCTACCCTACCGGACAATTGTTTGGTCAGAGACCACCGATTGGATACTCCGGTCTGAGGCTATGAAGCATCAGAATTGTGATAAGATTTCGAAGACGATGGTGAAGAATCTTATGCAACCATTTGTGTACGTGTAGGGTTGCATTTCAGGGTGTGAGTGTTCAGCTCAGACCTGACAAATTTTGTTGTCACAGTGTGCATAAAAAATGTCCGGCAGGGTGGTATTTTGCTTACAGTCACGCGGTAAAATTTTTTCAACAGATGCAATGTGCATAATGCTGTAAAAAATATTTCCAAGTGGCAGTTTTATTACTTGGAAACAGAAAGTCGCTTAAAAAATAGTTTGGTAGGTATGTAGGTAAAAGTTATGAATAATACTCGTAAATATAAAACTTACTCTAGTATTTTTACATCGATAAAATGATTAAATATATTAAGGGTCGATTACGTAAAAGCCAATAACGACTATTGGTCCGGTTACCGGAGTTTAATTGACGTATTTTGTACGGTTAACTGTCAAAATAATCACCGATTAGTCGTTATCGGCTTTTATGCAATCGGCCCTAAAGCGGGCTACTCACCTGCCAAGAAATGTCAAACTCCATATAAAAAAACGCTCAATAAATGGTCAAGAACTGTTTTCACACGTCAAATTTTCTTGAGCCAATACTCAGCTAATAAGAAAAAATACTACAATTTTCGATAGTTGGCAACGCCGGCGTACCTCAAGAAATAAATATGCTCGTATATATTTCTTGAGGTAAACGTGCAGATACAGGGCAAAGATGAGTATATACTTCGCTGCACATGTTTTATACATTTTTATAATGATAATCTGCAATAAAATAGAAAATGCCATAAACGTTAAAAAATTTCTTGACCAGGCACAAGAAGTATATGCTCGTTTTTTTCTTGAGGCATTTCTTGGCAGGTTTTTTCGATATTATTCATTGGACTAGATTTTTTACGTGGCGGGTCCCAAACCCAGCGCACAACCCGTTTCGGGGCAGGTGGGTAGCCCGCTTAAGTAATAATAACTTTACACATCAATGATAAAATTTTGATTGTAATTCATTTATTTTAATAATCTTTTACAATTAGAAACGTCTTAAAATAATGACTGAGGTAGTTCAATTTCGAAATTTTAATTTTCATTCTGTGCAACTATGTTTATTGTTTAAATATAGTAAATCCTGACTTAAGGCTAACTTAGGGTTCCATTAGCGCACACTTAACTTAAAAAGACTTGAAAATATCACTTCTAGCAAATGGAAAGCACATGTATCTGATTACCGAAAAATTAAGTTAAGTTAAATTTAGTTTCCAAGTTCAGTGAGAGCCTTGAGAGTACTATTGTTTGGATAAAAATCTCCAACTATTCCATAGAGAAAATAATTGTTGGATGTTATCAATTAATATGGCAGCCGAAAAACAAACTGTCAAATGAATTAAATTCACATTAGGCCAACCAAAAAAATAATTTTTTTTTTACCCAATATGTTTTATACTTTATTTTGGATTTTTAATATATATTGATTGAGAATAAGTTTAGAATATCGAAACTTTATGCAGGGGAAATATTTTTTGGCACCTTTGTATGATTTATGTGTAAAAAGTCTATTCGAGAGGGTAAAATGTTATAACTATCTGAAACGGGCTAATGAGCTCTCTCGTTATTTTTTTAAGGAAACCAAGTTAAGTCCAAGTCTGCGCTAACGGAAGCATTACACGGGTCGATTTTTCTGGTCGATTTTTGTCGTTTCACAGTGTAAATAGCAATTCGATCGATTCACACCTTGTATTTGAAGGTAGAACCCAGTGGAACGACAAAAATCGATTAGAAAATCGACCCGCGTAAATCTGCCTTTACACAGATCGATTTGCTGGCCGCTATTTGTCGTTCCACCATATAAAAAGCCATTCGAGCGATCGACACCCGGTATTTAATGGTCGAACGCACAAATACAGGTTTTCGAATCATCGAATTGCTATTTACACGACTGAACGACAAAAGTCGACTTGGAAATCGACCCGTGTAAATCGGGCTTAAAACACATCAAACTTATTTCTTTTTTAACATTTCTGAATAAATAAAATTCATCAATTACAAATAGCAACTGTTGAAAACAAGGATTTCTTGCTAGTTCTTCTAAACCTTCATACGCAACATATTTTTATTCTTTTAGTAATACATATATAAAAATTAGTACTGATAATAAATGTATTTATTCTAATCTTACACGTTTGGCCTCACTACTCGTAGAAGGTTCACAAGCTCGTGTGCCAGGACCTGTGACATTATTTAAGGAACTTAAAGATTGCAAAGCATGTTTATCAGAAAACGCATCTATGAAGCTCAACAAATCTTTATTAGATAGATATTCAGTTATATTATATGTGCAATCATAGTCCAAAATAATTATCTTATCTTTGCCATCATCAGATGTCGTATCTAATACAGCATAAAATTGTATCTTACATAACTTATTTAATAAACGTACTCTTTGAAAACAAGGTCTTAACTTGTCTAATATCGTGTGGAATAACCTTTCTTTGCTACTCTTACTGAGAATTGATTTTTATGTACTACAGTTTTATTTGTAACAAATTCAAATAATTTTCTGTCATCTGTTTTGATTTGAAGGATTTCACAAACACAAGCATCTAGATAACTTGATAGTTCGCTGTAATCACAGTATTTTTCATATTTATACGGAGATAGATCAATAATTTTTCCGTAATCCTTTTGGAAATTATTTATTAAAGTATACTTGATCATCAATTTAGTGCAACCCCTATCCTGTATAGCGTAATCTAAAGGTGTTGAACAAACATAATTATTATACCTTTTTCCAAGATTTCTTATGTTAATATCACCCCCATATTTCAATAGTTCTTCAACTAATTTCAGATTTAGAAAACTTCTTTTTGCAGCATAGGTCAATGCAGTATTACCGACACTGCTTGTTGTATTAACATCGGCACCATATTTCAGCAGTGTTTTAACTAATTCTAGCTTTGTTTCTTGAAATCTCCAGCAAAGAACTGTCAGCAGAAGAGTCTTGTAAAAAGCTGTCAAAATCTCATTTCTGCTAGTTTTATCTCTCTTCTGCTAGTTTTTCGCCGAACAGGAGCCAGCAGAAATTCTCAAGCAGAACAGCTGTTCTGACAATTGACAAATGAAAATAAATTTTTTCCGCAGCACATGAAATTGCGAATTTTTCAGTCTTTGGACAATTTCTGCGTATATATCGACGTAAACCTTACAAAATATTAAGAAAATTGAATGCCTTATACACCTTCAGTATTTCCGATTCCTGTAACTGTGTCTACAGGATTATATTGGTCTCCTAAACGAGCCACATTACGTTGGTCCAATGGACATTGGGCTTCGGCGCTTTGCTATTCAAATATACGGAATTATTGAAGATTTGGTATTTATTGTATGTACTTACTTCATTTGCTGGTAAATAACTCATAGTTTTCAAAATATTCGTAATAAATTTTAAATTTCATAAAAATATTCAATCAATTTTTATTTTGCCATATGTCACAATCAGCTGTTTGTTACTTGCTAGTTTTTGCTGGACGAAAAATCTCCAGCAGCAACTTGCAGCGAACTTGCAGCGAATTGGCGCTCTTTCTCTCAATTAAATGTCAAAAAGCTGCTGGATTCGCTGCTAATTTTTTCACAAAACACTTTTCTAGGAATAATTATTCATAATTATTCATAAATAGCAGAAAAGAAACAAAGCTTCTAATTGATATCCCGCTATTATAGCAGAACGCAGCGGAGTCTGTCTATAACAGTTTCTTGCATTAACATTAGCACCACCAGACAAAAGCGCTTTAGCAATTTCTACACTGTTAGTAATATGAAGTAACGTTTCTCTATTCCGTTCTACAGTATGATTAGGATTGGCACCTGCAGTCAAAAGAGCTTTGACTTTTTCTAAGTCTTCGATTCTGACTGCTTCTTCTAATTCTTTGTTAATACTATTATTAAACATATTTTTATAATGGTCTTAAAGTGTGCTACTTTGTATAAGAAATTTGCAAGATATGAGTCTTAATTGATTAGTTACTGCAAACTAATGACTCCGCTTGATCATTCGACTTTTCTATTTACCTTGCTTCAGAACAGCCAAGCGTTGATCAGCTTTCAGGGCTTACAGCTTACTGACAGTTCCGCTAATATATATAAATGGGTTAGTGATATTTTGATCTCGAAAATGGTTGCATTTTTTTAACTTACTTGTTCTTCCGGGAATGACTTGCACAAATATGATTTTACACTTTCAAAAGGCGTATTTTCATTATACAAATGCAACGACGTAGTACTTTTAACTCTTGTTTTTGCATCAGTAAAATGTATTTATTTATTTTGGCTTACGTTTTGTAAAAAACCTTTAATTATATTTCTTTTGATATTTGAAAGCAGCAGTATGAGATTTGGAACAAAATATTTTTCGTAATTTGAAAGTGGGAATCACACAATTCATTTTTTATCGGTAAAGCCCAGTGTTGCCACCAAAAAAAATTCAAAAAGTGCCCTAAAAAGAGTCGCAATAAAGGCTCATTTACACGGGTCGATTTTTATCGAACCACTTGTGTTCAACCCTTAGCGTATCCGCACACGGAGCGAATCGTCATAGACTCGTATTAGACGCTACATTCCATTTTTGTACGCTTTGATGCTGAACACATATATTTGCATGAAGAGCTGCACACGAATCGGCAGCTGCACGAAAGTGGCAAAGCATGAAAGCTACATGCTGCTCAGCGTATGACAATGCTGGTCGCCAGGCGTCGTACGCTTAGTAAAGAGGAAGAAGAAGCATTTGTTTACATTTTTCATTTTCTATTTTTGTGTGCCGTGGCTTTGCTTTCTTTTTTCAAATAAAATTAATTGCTTGTTTTGAAAGAAAAAATAGAAAATTTGTACAATCGGAAGAAATATGTGTTATTAATGTGCGGAAAATGTATTAAAAAAAAAAAAAAAAAAAAAACTAATGGCGGCGATATACCAACAGGTTATCATAACCTCTAACGAGATTTTTAGCCGAGCTTCTCTTTCCAACTTGTGGTGTGTTGCTTTTGAGTTTTTCCTACAAGTTGGCGGGACCTACAATTTTTTGCCGACTCCGAACGGCACTTGCAAAGCAAATTAATTTTTTGCTGAGAAGCTTCTCATGGCAGAAATACACCCGGAGAGTTTGCCAAACTACTGCCGACCCCGTTTAGAAAAATTCCTTTTCTAAATAATTTTTGATGTTACTTTTGTCGGACATCGAACCGCCACGACTTGGTGTAGAAGGCCGAACACTTAACCGCTACACCACGGCGGCCGCCTAATTTAATTAAATAAAATTGCAATTTTGACAGTTCTTTGTGTGCTTTTTTCTGCAGCGTCGTGTGCAGATCTTGTGACGCAGGGAAATTCGTGCTCAGTGTAATGACGAGTACGCGTCTATGACGATGCGCCTCATATGCGGACCCTGGGTAACGCTAAATGACCTACATAGCCTACACGACTAGTTTCTTGTATTGCCGGTTCTACGAGAACGGTACCAGTACTTGTGCTGTACCCATCGTGCCGAAACGACCCGGGCCGTTTTATTATATCGACCCGGCCAAGAGCAATACACTCGGGGTGACCCTGTCTGACATTTAGGCAGGGCTACACCTCGCTACAACAACAACAACAACATTTAAAAAAGATTAGAAAAATCGACCCGTGCAATCATCCTTTAACATATTTTGATTTTATAGCTATATTATACCAGTTATAATTTTTAAATTGTAAGTTAGATGTTATATGATCGAGTTTTCCTCCAGTACCCAAAATCTAAATATTCACAGTCAACTAAATTGAATGCTGAAATCATTGAATTACACGTATTATGCCCAGAGTACATGTGCAAAAAATGCAAATCACGAAATAAAATATTTGTTTTTTTGGCATTTTGTTTTTGACTTGTTCGTGCTTGTTGGGTTTTTCGATACCCAACACTGACGAGGTGCATAGAAATTTGATTTGAAAACGTCGTGCAGCTACTGCACACCATGCAGGGATACATGTGTCTGCTCTAGTACAAATCAGTGTGTTTAAATTTTCACTGCACAGGGTTACTGCACATTTGTTTTGGGCTTTAACTTGCAAAACGGTTTGTTGAATAAAGCATCATCGCGAATAACGTTCTAAGTTACAAAATCAGAATTTGTCAGAAAAGCAAAAAAGCGCTAAAGTCATATTTTTTAATTTATTGCTCTCATCGTCTCCTTAAGCTTTTCTTTTATATCTTTCATATTATCAAAGGTGTAACCTTCCTTATGATCTTCCAGTGACGTTACGAATCACTTTCGACGCTTAACCTACTATTTTTAAATGCATTTTTATAGTTTTGGTGTGTCAAATTTTAGAAAATTTGTTATCTGGACAATGCTAGAGAGTAATTCAATATGTTATATGCAATAAAACCGGTCGAATTACTATTTACACGCTGGAATGAGCCTTAATGGATCCAAATAACTTAAAACTTTAGATCCTTTGTCTTAAAAGGCTTTAAAATGCCCAAAAGTGACACGAATTTTGAAAAAAGGGTAAGATATCGTAAATTTAAAAGAAAGGGTCCGCATTCCTAGTTTCAAAAAGGGGTAAATTTACTTTAAGGGCAACAACAGCAACACTGGTCAAACCAACCCTGCAAAAATCGAAAGTACTCTATTTCCTATCCAAAGAGTACTCCAATTGGAGCATGAGAGTACTCCAAATGTAATCCTTTTTCGTATGAAAATTGTGCTCCAATTAACATTGCGATGTCCTAGGACTGGACCACCTACTCCAACCTTCGCTTTGTTTCTGCTACTCCATGGAGTACTTTGCAATGTACTCCAATGTTTTTACTCATTGGAGTACCTACTGTTAGACCACCTTGCAAAATACTCCAATTTTATTACTCCTTGGAGTATATTCTGTCAGAGCGATAGTGTCGTGATTTTCGTCGATAAGGCAAGAGCAATGATCGGCTTTCAAAAAGCTGAAGGTGGTCCGATGAGGTATACAAAGGATCACTATTGGAGTAGTCCAATATCAAACGATTGGAACACATAATCCAATTATTTTTGCAGGGAAGCCTAGCTGGATCAGGGATGACATATGCAGTCATTTTCTACCAAAGACAAAGCGGGTAGTTTTTTCTTGTATTTGAAGCAGCGTTGCCGTTTTGTGCGTAATTCCACGTTTTGTGGGGAATCCTTAACGCTTGTGGGCAATTTTCGGGGAACGATATATTGTGGGGAATTTCTTTATACACATATTGCAGCTCCATGAAAGGTCTTACATTTAACTATATATTTCATTTTGACGTATACCCTCTGTGTAGTAAAATTCTAGGCAGTGTTTCCGGAATCGGGCATTTCTACCTTTTTTAGGGATAGGGATAAAGGGATTTTTTTTGCCGATTTTTTGAAATCAGGACAAGAAGCGAAATAAAAATTATTCTAATAATTTTAACATACTGTATAGTATTTCACAGTGTTACAAAAAAAAATGTAATACACTTTTAAAGCGACCTAGTAGAGATTGTTCACCTGGTCGAGTTATATACGAAACACCATTCAAAAGATTTGTAACACCCCTAAAATCGGGGTTTAAGGCCAAAAACCGTTTTTTCAGAGTTTTCGTTAAAGAAAAAAAACAAATTTTCAACCGATTTTGAAATTCTCAACGGTTTTGAATAGAAAATTGTTGCCACTTTCGAAATATACATATCGTCACCTTAATTCACAAAGGCCCTAATTGACATAAAAAATATTTTACAGGAGAAGCAAAAAACAAAATTTTTTTTACATTGAACGCATGTAAATATAGCTTTGTAAATTTGGAATATCTCCGTTATTACTGTTAGTAACTCCTTGAAATTTGATGTGAGTGTGTATTTAACTATATTATACTTAAATATGTAAAAAAGTCATTTTCGAAAAATGTGTCAATTAGGGCCTTTGTGAATTAAGGTAACGATATACATTGTTTTGTTCATTTTAAAAGGGTTTCGACGTCATTTTTTTGCCACTGCTGGCAATGAATGAACCTTACTGAACATGCGTTATGGAGAGGAATTCACTACTTAATTATACCAGTTTTATTTTTTGGAAAGAACTTCAAGTTTTCGAGATAAGCAGCATAATCCAAATAAAATTTTTTGGTCTCAAGCTCCCTATAGGGTACTATGTGTATGAAGGTGGGTCGATTTGAAAATCACCCAAGAGATTAAGAAAATCGTATTTTAGGGATCGAAATAAGATGCTTTGCCCAAGGAAGCATACCTCTAAAACCAATTCTAAAGTCCCAACTTTAACTATAAGCGCCAAAGTTTCAAAAATCCCAAGTTGACCCATTTAGAGTGCCCCATTGCAATCGTGTTTAAATGTATGATCGCCCCCAACTAGCTTTGTAGAGTTGACCCGACCATGCCAGTGATATACCCCTAAGACCCGACCTGGGGGGAAACTTAGGAGTTTTCAAACTTTGGCGCTCAAGGTCAAAAGTACAAAGGCGGGACATCAGAATTGGTTTTAGAGGTATTCTTCCTTCGGCAAAGTATCTTATTTTGATCCCCTAAAATACGATTTTCCTTGTCACTCAGGCGATTTTGAAATCGACTACCTAATTACACATAGTACTCTCGTAGGGCACTTGAGACTAAAATATTAGATTTTGGTTTATGTTGCATATCTTGAAAACTTGAAGTCTTTTCCTATATAACCAAAAAATTGTCATTGTCATTGTCAATTAGTGCCAAAAAAAGACGTCAAAAATGGAAAATCGGATGAAATTTCCAAAAATTTCAACTTCTGGTTTAAAAAACATATCATACTTTTTTCAAATGAATAAAACACTATGTATATTTCAAAAGTGTGAACAAGTCTCTACCTAAAGTCGTGGAGAATTTTTAAATCGGTTGAAAATTGGCTTTTTAATGAATTTTTTTTTACGAAGAAACTGAAAAATCGGTTTTGGGCTTTATAACCATTTTTTGGGGGTGTTCTAAATCTTTTTAAGGATGTTTCGTGTATAACTCGATCAGATGAAAAATCTCTACTAGGTCGCTTCAAAAGTGTAAAATGGCTGTAGCCAAGACAAATTCAACAAGGTAGAATTGACAACTGAAATATTTTGTTTTTGTAGGAGTTTTTCCTTCAAAAAAATATAAACAAGCTATTAACCCTTTGCCACCCAAGCACAGTTTTTGTGTCCCATACACTTGTTTTACTGAAAGATTAGATAGCATTTGCTCAGGCCAAAAAATTGTCATTACCGCGAAATATGCCAGCCCAAACAGTAACAGAGTAACTTTGGCCACTTTGGAATCTAGTAACTCTTTTCGGACCGTTGCGTTATAAAAATGGCGAGTATTGAGTATTTGTCGATTTCCGCTGATGTCTTATCAAGGAAAATATTGTGTCCACGAAATGAAGTAATCGATTTATAAAAAACTTGTTTGGAACCGGTTCTGGATTTTGAAGAAATTCGTTTTTTTATTAAAATAACGGCTACGATTTAGTTTTCGGTTTCGAAAAAATTAATCGGCTTCGCTGTTGCTGCTGCAGAACCACCTTATGGTACTATACCCATTGCCGATTTCATCAACCCCGTCACCGTGGTCTAAACGGATTTTAGTCACCTCTTGCGACAGGCATTCCACCACGGGCATATTCTAAACCCCTAAACCGCAGGGGTAATCGATTTTAATCGCTTACAGTTTAGTTTTCGGTCTATGATCTAGTTGAAAAAAGATTAGACCATTCATTTTAGCTAAACTGTACTAGAGTCAAGCTAATCTGAACTCTAAACTCTATTTAAACGTGGAAGGAACTGATCCAAGCGGTATTGTTAACTGTGGAACTTAAGTTAACCTGTCACTATGAAATCGGACATAAGTGGCAGACATTTTTATTTTATATGTACATAGGTGGGAAGTTTGAGGGATATTTGAAAATTATGTGGGGGTATTTCGGGGAATTTATTTTTTAATGTGGAATTGCAAACGGTAAGACTGATTTGAACGTGGAACGCAGTGGAACGACAAAAATCGACCAGAAAATCGACCCGGTGTGAATCCATCGAATTGTTATTTACAAAAATCGACTAGAAAAATCGACCCATATAAAGGCATAAGCCTTAGCATAACCTTAGCCATATAAATCAGCTGATCAAACCAAGGTTATGGAAATAATTGTAAACGATTAATCTTACTCAACCATAACGTCACATCAAGCAGCTATTTCGGCGAAACTAGCGGCGGGAATAATTGTAACTGAGTCGATAGCGATCAAGTCGACTTTATGGAAGTTCACGGCCGAATTCTGATAAAATCAATTGAATTCTCTCATGATCTGTTACATAACTTAAAATAAATACTTACCTGTCACAGAAATAAAACATAGAATTTATATGCGTGGACGTAGGTAGGTACATATCTTTTATATATTTTTGCCACATATTTTTACATCGATAAAATTATTGCATTACACATCAATGAATACCATTTTATTTGTAATTTGTTTATTAATATTATTTAACAATTAGAAACGCCTTTAAATAATTTCTTAAATTGTTTTTTTTTTTTTTGTTTTTAAACAATAAAATACTTTTGATATGTATGATATGTTGCATAGTTTAAAGTTTCTTTAAGCTTGTTTAACATTTTTTTAGCATTTAAATAAATATTTTTATTCTAATAACAACAACAACAGCATGCTTAAGTACTAGATTTAAAACTCACAGTTCAAACCGACTTAAAACAAGTAGTAGTGATAAATAGGAATGCAACTGCTGGGAGAATGTGGACGAAATAATTTCAATTATCTGGTTATTGGTATAATAAACAATTAATTGTATACGTTTGTCATGATATGTATTTGTTGCTGTAAGTCTTTAGCAAAATAATTTGGTTTTTTGGTTAATTAAATATTTTTTATAATAAAGCAACACTATCCAGTCAATCACTTTCTTGCACTTTGAAAACTTAGTTGGTAATGTTTTAGTACAATCTATCTTCATTCTCTTATGCCTACAGATATGTTTATTTTTTAACATAAACTTATGTTCTAATGATATGTATTAAATTTGTGTATAGGTACATACATATTTGGACCTGTGCCAAGCGATAGCTAAGTTTCTGGGAATGCTAATTTCAAATCCAGTTGGTGAGTTCGAGCTCATACTGTGCTTAAGTCAGTTCGGCTTAATCTAAGACTTCTGAGCAGATTTTCACTGACTTAAATAATATCAAAGAAATACCATACTTACCTACCGAGACAGCTTTGTAAACTGTTTCCTCTTGGTAAAGTCCAAGGCGAATTCATTACAGGTGGCATGCTCCCATCATATGGTTTCTTCTTCTTCCTTTAAAATCGAATCGTAGATAGCAAATTGCTTATGTTGTTGCTTCGTCTGACATTTTCAGTTATAAGGAGTATGTGCGTGTGTGTAGATCTGAATTCGCTCGAACTCACCTGTATGAATTCGCCTTGGTTAAGCGGGCTACTCACCTGCCAAGAAATATCAAACTCCATATAAAAAAACGCTCAAGAAATGGTCAAGAAACGTTTTTACACGTCAAATTTTCTTGAGCCAATACTCAGTACATAAGAAAAAATACAGCACTTTTCGATAGTTGGCAACGCCGGTTTACCTCAAGAAATAAATAAGCTCGTATATATTTCTTGAGATAAGCGGGCTACTCACCTGCCAAGAAATGCCTCAAGAAAAAAACGAGCATATATTTCTTGTGCCTGGTCAAGAAATTTTGACGTTTACCAAATTTTCCATTTTTTTGCAAATTACTCTTATAAAACTGTACAAAATATGTTTAGCGAGACATGTACTCACCTTTTCCGTGAATCTGCACGTTTACCTCAAGAAATATATACGAGCTTATTTATTTCTTGAGGTAAACCGGCGTTGCCAACTATCGAAAAGTGTGGTATTTTTTCTTATGAGCTGAGTATTGGCTCAAGAAAATTTGACGTGTGAAAACGTTTCTTGACCATTTCTTGAGCGTTTTTTTATATGGAGTTTGACATTTCTTGGCAGGTCATGCCGCAAGAAATGCCTCAAGAAAAAAACGAGCATATATTTCTTGTGCCTGGTCAAGAAATTTTGACGTTTACCAAATTTTCCTTTTTATTGCAATTTACGGTTTTAAAAATTTATAAAACTTGTGTCGCGAAATATGTACTCACCTTTGCTGTGAATCTGCACGTTCACCTCAAGAAATATATACGAGCATATTTATTTCTTGAGGTAAACCGGCGTTGCCAACTATCGAAAAGTGTGGTATTTTTTCTTATGAGCTGAGTATTGGCTCAAGAAAATTTGACGTATGAAAACGTTTCTTGACCATTTCTTGAGCGTTTTTTTATATGGAGTTTGACATTTCTTGGCAGGTGAGTAGCCCGCTGTAAACGTGCAGATTCACGGAAAAGGTGAGTACATGTCTCGCTAAACATATTTTGTACAGTTTTATAAGAGTAATTTGCAAAAAAAAGGAAAATTTGGTCAACGTCAAAGTTTCTTGACCAGGCACAA
This sequence comes from Campiglossa producta, assembly GCA_964058755.1. NCBI lineage: Eukaryota > Metazoa > Arthropoda > Insecta > Diptera > Tephritidae > Campiglossa > Campiglossa producta. The sequence goes on along the minus strand of CAXKVI010000002.1, from coordinate 22,427,821 downwards.
GAAATATATGCTCGTTTTTTTCTTGAGGCATTTCTTGGCCGCTTAACTTTATGAAATTTGGTCAAGTTCGTTTTGTAAGGCCGAAGTGAGTGGTCGCCTTGAGCACGGCCATTTAAGAAAAAAAAACAGGCTTTTTTTGGTGTTGTTCGTGGTAACTGTACCCAGGGACGGCGTGCAAAACAGACGTAGTTGAGAGTTGTAGAGTTTCCCTAATATGGCGTTCACGTTGGGCCCTAAACTCGAGTTAAAAGGGGCACTTTTTGAGTTTATTCATATTGTTGTTGTCAATAAACTCGAGTCAATTGTCAACGTGAATGCCTTGTAAGCTTGCTTAGGGGTAGAATTTACACTCATGGCGTACTTGATAACGTGAAAAAATAAACTGAAAGATAACCTGGCTGTTTAAGAGGCTTAAACCATTGGCCACTTTGCTCCACATTTAGAGTACCAAAACCAAAAAAAAAAAACATTTGGTAAACTCTCACGACGATTTCGGTGTGGAAAAAAGTGCGTAAATTTTTGCCGACAACTGTATGGTGACATGTATTAACGAACGCTTCACAGCCAAACTTATTACTAATTTTGCGTTAAGCGAACTGACAAGTTTACGAGGCTGTTTACAGGTGCTTTATAACAGGGTGCGTAAACGTATAAAAATACACATTTCGTAAACTTCTACGATTACATGAATACCACTATTATCCGGCTCACAAATGGATCCAGACATTTATCGGGTTCAAACCGCTGTCGTTGCATTTACCTGTACAATTTTGTAACTGGCTCCGTATCACGACCACCTGATGATATCTACTTCGTAAAGCACTCTACAAGGCAAGATTTGCTACACCATCTGATAGTCAGTGTAGTCAATCTAATTATCAGGGCTTCGCAACACATCCTTAAAGCGAATGCGATGTGAACAAACGTGAACATGTGAGTTTTAGTCATATAAGTGTGTTAGTAAAATTATCAGCTTGTCTTGTAGGTAAGGCATCGAGCCCAGGAAATCACGAGTCCCGGACCTCGCGCACCATTTTTTCGTTCCAAATTCACGGCATTCTATTTATTCAACATCCCGGGGATTTAAATAAGTACAATATCGCGAAACTTTTGGAACACGTCCAAAAAAGGCGGAAATTAAATTTTTTTCTTTAGTAAAAAGTTATTGGCAAAATCAATAACTGTCCAGGTCTGATCACAAAATCGGGGGCGTGACCCATGTAGATTATGTGCAGAACACCTTTCTGAGTTGAAATACCTCTTGAAATATCTCTTCCTACAGTTTTGGACGGTATCTGAAATAATCCCGAAAAATTTTGGGACCCCGTGATTGTCATTTTAAAATCCCGAAATCCCAGGATTGTCAAAAATCTTCAAGATTCGATGCCTTACTTGTAGGACAGAGTACCCAATATTAATCAACATAAATATATTATACTCACCACTATTATTTAACATAGCATGTGATAGTAACGATGTTGTATTGCTTTGTTGTATGTTTTCAATGAAACTAAATATGTTTTGTGTTTTGATGTTTTTTGTTATGTATTTGACAAACTACTTATATGTAGGTCCATAAATCTAGTTTCTTACATATTTAACTCTTTCTAACTAAGCTAGCCATGATAAGATAGATACACAAAATTTTATGTAAGCATTAATCACTTTAAAAATCTAAAAAAAAAAATTCAAAAAAAAAAAGTTACAAATAAAATGTCAATTTGACAATGCAATTAACTACGCTGTGCATTCATGTTAACAATATACTACGTAAATATTGAATGAGTTATAAAAAAAAACTAACTAAATAATATCATGCTTTTTAAACTTCACATAGAAACTAATTAAATACAAAATTTTGTTCAAATATGACATAAGACGAACGAACGAATTAACTTTTCGGTTCATCGTTTCGTAGGTATGTGTCTAAACTGAACCAAATATAAAATTATAAGAGAAAAAGTAAATTTAGAATTAAGCAACAATATCTAGCTACTACCCCAACTAGGTGTGGTGTGATACAATGCGATTCCTAGTAACCTTTGCGACCATTTTGTAAATGCCTAATTTTGCATTTAACCGTTGTTTTCAAAAGTGTTATGTTCGAAAGCGATTTCAAGAGTTGTTTCCCAAAAAGCATGGAAGCTTAGCACCTTTCTTACCACGATAAACTCACGAAATATACTTATTTCTACTTTCTGCTCCACATTCATACCTCCCTTTCTTAATTAGTTACATACTTACATTCTGTATACACACTATTTCTAAAATTTGTTTTGTTTTCTAGTTGCATTCGTACTCGCATACGATCATATTATATGCCAATATTTATCTACTTAGCTTCCTTTGGTCGATTCTTGAATAATTGCTCAACGATACTCTCATCGGCCAGCGTTGAGGTATCACCAACATTACGATCATTCACAGCTACTTTACGCAAAACGCGTCGCATTATTTTACCGGAACGTGTCTTCGGCAAACCCGGAGCATGTTGTACAACATCGGGCTGTGCAAAGGGTCCAATACGTTCACGTACCAATTTTTTCACTTCCGAAATAAGTTTCGTATCGAAAACTTCATTTTCATTGGGTGTTATGAAACAGTAGAGACATTCACCTTTAACTGGGTGTGGACGTGAAACTACAGCTGCTTCGGCTACACGATGATGTTCGGTTAAAACTGATTCAACTTCAGCAGTAGACATAAGATGTCCGGATACGTTGAGCATATCGTCAACGCGCCCTGTAATCCAGAGGTAACCATCAGCATCGCGACGAGCACCTGCAAGGTTAAAAAGCTGGTTATTTCTAAATTCAGTTCTCAAAAGTTTAAGGACTAGCGTTATTTAGAAGGAACTCCAGTACCTCCAAACATGTACCTCCCCCTTCTCCCCCCGATAACATACACACTTCCAAATGGGGTCCGTAGTTTTTCACACCATTCAAGTAGAGTTCGAATAGCAATATCACTTCAGAGAAACGGAGAACAGCCTATTTGGTGATTTGGGTCCATTTCCGAACCGTTTCCAGTTTCGGGATTCTAGTGCGAGTTTAAACTGTACTTAAGGTTAGGCCCTAGAAACCAATAACTTCTAAAACAAATTCTAAAAAAAAAATCTATTGGCGGCGATATACCAACAGGCTAACAAAACCTCTAACGAGATGTTCGAAAATGCGATTTCGTTTCGAGCGTGTGCCTACTTTCGAAAGTCTGTTTCGTGACCGTGTCGTGAAGCAAAAATCATGTACGCGCCCATCTCTACGCTGCTACCTGTACCGAAAGAAGGGTATGGAGGAGAAAAGTTCTTGGGAAGATTTTGTTTATTTCTTTGCAACAAGTCCTACTTTGGACTGAGTCGTCTCCGGTCTTCATCATCATCAACATCATCATTTTCCTTAACTCCTATTGAAGAATAGGGCCTCTTTCGCCGACTTGAATCGTGTTCTGTTTGGTGCTGATGTCGTGACATCATTCCTTGTATATCCTGCAACTGCACTATTGAGCCGTGGAGAATAGCTTCCGTTAATGTTTTGATCCATGCTAGAATATTATTTAAGTTTCAATCAGGGAGTTATGAGTTCACAGTTTGCTCGAAGCATGCCGCTCCTTATATGGAGAACAGACGCCCACCTGCCGGCTGTTTGGCTCCCAAATAGGCGACAGGATTTTTTAAACTTTGGTTTAATAACCGAAGTGTCCTTCTTCGGCTGTTTGGTCCGCGGGCGATATTTTATTTCTCTCCTACCACCCATATCTATGAGGCATTCCCCCATCCAGCAACCCAGTGACGCGCTCTCCATATATTTCAGGCTTCCCTCGAGAGGCACATTAAATTACTTTGCGATATTCTAGAAAAAGTTCTACGGGAGTTGAACAGACCTACACGCGATGCCATACATATGTAACCCCTAGATTGATAAAAAAAAACGTGACATAGCTATTTCATTTCCTTGATTGTAAGAGTAACTAATTTCCCCATATAATTCACCACGAGATCCCGTAGCAGAGGAATGAGAGCACCTCTTGATGGTATACCCCACCCAATAGGTAATCCCCTCAGCAGCGAGTTTTAACAAGCACTTAAGAAGGTCTTTGGCTAAATATTTTAAATTTACTCACCATCTCCAGTACAATAAAAGCCAGGAAATTTGGAAAAATATGTGCTCTCAAAACGTTCATGATTATTAAACAATGTACGCATCATGCCTGGCCAAGGTTGTGAAAAGACAAGATAACCCTCACCTTCGCCTTTAATTTCGATGCCACTTTCATCGAGTAATATGGGTTTAACACCAAAGAAGGGGAATGACTGCAATAGATCAAGAAGATATGAATATACAAATAACAACCATAACAACTTTCGCATTTACCGCTGAGCCCGGCTTCATGGGTGTAGCGCCTGGTATGGGTGTGATGACATGACCACCAGTCTCTGTTTGCCAAAATGTATCGACAATCGAACATTTCTCCTTCCCAATATAACGATAATACCACAACCAAGCCTCTGGATTAATTGGTTCACCAACGCTACCAAGTACTCTGTTGTATACAAACAAAACTTTAATATATTTGTTAATTTCAAATTTATTTTAAAGTTTAACTTACTTTAAACCGTTGAGGTTATGTTTCAAAACGGGTTCTTCTCCAAATTTCATAAGCGCCCGTATAGCTGTGGGTGCAGTATAGAATTGTGTTACCTTGTACTTATCGATAACAGACCAAAATCGATCATTCTCTGGAAAGAAGGGTGTACCCTCAAACTGAAATGAAAAACAATTTGTAAAGATTAGGTTCGGTTTATAGCGAGCATAAAATACTTAGTAACAGTTAAATAACGGGACATTCAAATTTAAAAGTGAGTGAAATTCCCTTCATTCATTACCTCTATTTAATATTTAATTTTTTCATGGAACTTCCTTTCCCAATGTTTTATTCCAGAAAAGAAACCTGCAGTAAAAGTTTAGTATTGCTAAAGAAAATGAAACACGACTCAAAATCTACATTGAAATACTGAAAACTACGAATAGTGAAAACTATCGATCTCAAATTAAAGAGAAAACAAATAAGGAAGTCTGAGTTCGAGTAAACCGAACATTAAATACCCAGTTGTAGTTTTCATATGATTTACGAAATTTTCCATTTCGGAAGTGGGCGTGGTTTCGTCCAATTACATAAGGTATACTCCCTTTTATGCTAGTATACCTTGTACCAAATTTCAACGTGAAAACACGCATACTTTTAAAAATTTATCAAAAAATCGTAATAGAATGACTAGGGGGCTCATTCTTCCGTTACCAATTTATGTCAATTTAGGTAATTTTCGAAGTATTCGATTCAAAAGTGGGTGTGGTTGTAGGACGATTTTATCCAATTTAATCAGGTATGCTCCCAACGATACTAGTATGCTTTGTGCCAAATTTCATCGTTCTACCGTAATCAGTTTAAAAGTTACGACCAGTCGAATTTTAAGAAATGGTGGGCGGTGCAATGTCCATTTTAAAATATTTACCAAAAAATCATTATATAATGATCAGGGGGATTTTTCACCTATAAAATGCAAACATTTTCTTTACCGAATTATGACAATTTAGGTGATTTTCGAAATTTTCGATATCGAAAGTGGGCATAGTTGGAGGGCGATTTTATCCAATTTCATCAGGTATACTCCCAACGATACTAATATGCTTTGTGCCAAATTTTATCGTTCTACCGTAATTAGTTTAAAAGTTACGACCAGTCGAATTTTCAAAAATGCCTCCCTTAAAAGAGGGCGGTGCCACGGCCACTTTAACAATTTTATGGAAAACCATAACATAATAAAATTATATCATTTTAGCCATTTCCTTTACCGAATTATGTCAATTTAGGTGATTTTCGAAATTTTCGATATCGAAAAAGGGGGCCTGGTTATCATCCGATTTCGCCCATTTTCAATAGCAACGTACGTTGGCCAGGAAGTATACAAAATTTCATGCAAATATCACTTTTAACTCAAGTTATCGTGTACAGGGACATACGACGGACATGCCTTAATGAACTTTTTTTTTTCAACCTAAGAACTTTCATATATGGACTCTATATTTATCCTGATTATTTCCTGCCGTTACGTGGTACGGTTATATGGACAAAATTATAATACCCTTGTACTAGTACTAATACGCTGGGTATAATAATGGCTGATTTACGTGGGTCGATTTTTGTCGTTCCATCGTGTAAATAGCAATTCGATCGATTCACACCTTGTATTTGAAGGTAGAACGTTGTGGAACGACAAAAGTCGACCAGGAAATCGGCCGGCGTAAATCATCCTTAAGAGAAAAAATTCCCTCTTCCACGACCACTGAAAAAAACAGATTGTTGTACTCAAATTGGAACCGAACCTTTCTAGTCAAACTTAGGCTAAGATAGACGCAAAGCTGGACTGAACTCCAGTTTCCACCGTACCCTTTCATATTTTTTAAAGGCCTCCGAAGCCCAACATATGTACTCACCATCACCGAAGTAGCGCCATTTGCCAACGGTCCATACACCACATATGTATGTCCAGTAATCCAACCAATATCAGCTGTACACCAATAAATATCACCTGGTTTATAATCGAAAACGATCTTGAAAGTCGTAGCTGCGTATAACAAATAGCCTGCTGTAGTGTGTAATACACCCTTCGGTTTTCCCGTTGAACCACTTGTATACAACATAAATAAGGGATCCTCTGCTTCCATCCATTCTGGATAGCAAGCAGGTTCTTTATCTTCCATTTCCTCATGCCACCAATAATCACGATCATCCGTCCATGGTATATCCTGTTCAATATGATCATCTACACATGGTGTAACACGTTTCAAATGTGACACCACAATACATTTCTCTACACTGTGTCCCAATTCTTCGGCTTTTTCCAATGCTACATCACAGAGTGCCTTCAGGTACAATGGTTTCTCGCCACGCCATGCTCCATCGGCGGTAATTAGAATTTTCGCTTTACAATCGAACATACGTTCGGCTAATGAATCGGAAGAGAATCCAGCAAATACAATGGAATGTATGGCGCCTATACGTGCACAAGCTAACATGGCGATGGGGAGCTCGAGTATCATTGGCATGTAAATGGAGACGCGATCACCTTTTGTGACACCATGATCTTTGAGCACGTTGGCGAAGCGGCAAACTTCTTCGAGTAATTTACGATAGGTGAGACCGCGTGAATAGTCATCGGGATGATTGCCTTCCCTGCAAGAGAAAGAAGAAATATGTTTTGTACTTAGATTACAGTAAAGAATAACGAAAACAAAAAAAAAGCTGGTTGAGAAAGTTTCCGCTCACCAGTGTAATGATGCATAATGTACGGTTTGCCCGAACTCAGACTTTCTAACGTATTTATTGTTTGTTTAAGCGAGAACGAAAACTGAAAGATGATCAGCTAGTTTTGTTTTATTTTATCTAATCTAATCTACTCTGGGGTTGCGTAATTTATTGACGCTTAACCGCCTAGGCGATTTCGGCCGTTTCGTATCAAAGCACGCCAGTCACTCCTTTTTAGCGATAACTGGCGCCAATTGGAAACCACTAGGGAGCTCAAGTCATCCTCCACTTGTTGTTTCCATCTCAGTCGAGGCCTCCCCCTTCCTCTGTTATCGAATTCGGGTGTCGATAGGAAAACCTTCTGTGTTGGAGCTTCTTTGTCCATTCGCATAACATGTCCTAACCACCGTAGCCTTTGCGATTTAATCTGCTGGACTATGGTCAGGTCTGCGTAAAGCTCGTACAGCTCATCGTTGGCATCAAGTTGGCTCGAAGTTGGCATCATGGGAAGGACCATAAATCTTCCGGAGAACTTTTCTCTTAAATACTCCAAGGGCCATCTCATCTTCTCTTGACACTGTCTATGATTCTGAGCCGTACATCAGGACTGGTATGATGAGAGACTTATAGAGCGTGATCTTTGTTTGTCGAGAGAGAACTTTACTTCTCAATTGCCTACTTAGTCCAAAGTAACACTTGTTGGCAAGAGTCATTCTCCGTTGGATTTCTAGACTGATATTGTTTTCGGTGTTGATCCCGGAGACGGTTTGTGCGCTGAGTTTGGGACCCGCCACGTAAAAAATTTAATTACAATGAAAACTAAGAAAGCAAAGCCTCGGATGAGAACCCCCTTTTATTTTAACATGGTTCCTTTTATCGGGGTTCCACTCTATCTCTCAATAACTGCAAATTTTTAGTGCTTAATGTTTACAAGTGGATATATGCATAAAAGACGTACATACATATCTATTCCTTACATGAATTTTTCTCTACTCATTACTTATAATAAGGTGTTCTTAATTTCTATTTCAATTAGAATTTCCGATATGCGTAGATTTTTTAATTGGCAATTGGGGATCTATGCTAAGCCGTAGGAGTTAGTTGCGCTAGTTGTTAGCAAATTGTCATTTTTCTATAGTGACATTTATAGTGACACGTACCTTCAGTAGCTTTGTTTCTTGAAATCTCCAGCAAAGAACTGTCAGCAGAGAGAGTCTTGTAAAAAGCTGTAAAAATCTCATTTCTGCTAATTTTTCGTCGAACAGGGTTCAGCAGAAACTTGCAGACAAAACAGCGGTTACGTTTCTGATTGGCTAACATTTTGAATTTAAATTTTTTGTTTTTGTTTTGCTATGTCACCGATCAGCTTTTCCTGCTTGCTGGTTTCTGCTGGACGAAAAATCTCCAGCAATGACTTGCAGCGAATTGGCGCTCTCTCTCTCAATCAAATGTCAAAAAGCTGCTTAATTCGCTGCTATTTTTGTTCAAGAAACGGTTTTTCAGGAATAATTATTCATAATTAGCAGTAAAGAAACGAAGCTAGTGACTTGTAAATATATACATAAGATTTGTTTCTTGAAATCTCCAGCAAAGAACTGTCAGCAGAAGAGAGTCTTGTAAAAAGCTGTCAAAATCTCATTTTTGCTAGTTTCATCTCTCTTCTGCTAGTTTTTCGCCGAACAGGAGCCAGCAGAAATTCTCCAGCAGAACAGCTGTTCTGACAATTGACAAATGAAAATAAATTTTTTTCGCAGCACATTAAATTGCGAATTTTTCAGCCTTTGGACAATTACTGCGTATATATCGGATTAAACCTTACAAAATATTAAGAAAATTGAATGCCTTATATACCTTCAGTATTTCCCATTCCTGTAACTGCGCCTGCAGGATTATATTGGTCTCCTAAACGAGCCACATTACGTTGGTCCAATGGACATTGGGCTTCGGCGCTTTGCTATTCAAATATACGGAATTATTGAAGATTTGGTATTTATTGTATGTACTTACTTCATTTGCTGGTAAATAACTCATAGTTTTCAAAATATTCGTAATAAATTTTAAATTTCATAAAAATATGCAATCAATTTTTATTTTGCCATATGTCACAATCAGCTGTTTGTTACTTGCTAGTTTTTGCTGGACGAAAAATCTCCAGCAGCAACTTGCAGCGAACTTGCAGCGAATTGGCGCTCTTTCTCTCAATTAAATGTCAAAAAGCTGCTGGATTCGCTGCTAATTTTTTCACAAAACACTTTTCTAGGAATAATTATTCATAATTATTCATAATTAGCAGAAAAGAAACAAAGCTATAGCTTGCGGATAAATTTACCATATCGATGGCTGTGTGGAAGATCATAATCAAAAATATTTTCCAACAACGCTCTATTGCACAATTTTGATTCAAAAACGCCTTATTTCAGCCGGTAAATTTAGATATTCGATATAACAAAACATTCCGACAGAGCTATGAGAGCGATGTGGACTTTAGCAGTTTTCTTTTTGGGGTTCAACCTAAACTGTCCACAAAAAGTTGTTTCTGTCGAAATTTTTGTTATATAAGATATCCAAACCGGTAGTTCAAGAGTTATATTAATTGCACGCTGTTTTTTTTTTCATTGGAAAATTGAAAGCTACAGCTTTCAGACTGTGTAAAAGTTAGTTGGAAAAATTCACAAAAATTATACGAAAATTTACTTTGAAAAAAAAAAAAAAAATAATATTGGTTTAGGAGATCCATCAGCAGAGACCCTTAGTATGAAAATAACAAAACGAAATGTTCAGGTATTACACAGCTAAAGTCCAGGACTGGAGTCCATGAGAAATTCGTATTTTTATCTCTTGAGAAACATATCCGTTTTAGAGCCTGAACAACACGATTTTTGAAAACTTACAAATTTCGAGATAACGATTTATCTATAAGGAGTGAGTTTTTTGGCCGATGGACGGATTATTTTCTTCTAGGGTATGTACCCTTAATTTCTGAAAAAAAAAATTGAGTGGCTACTTCAAACAGTAAAGACGCCAGAGCCAGCTAAAACTGACAAAAAAACGATAAAAATTACGTATATTGAGTACCAGGTTTTTAAAACCATATTAAAAGAAATCTATGGCTAGGCGATATTGTGAGCAGACGAATCGTTCGTCTGAACTTTCGTTCGCAAATACATAATGAGGCCAGTATGGTCGAATGGTTAGCCGCCTTTTCCTATATTGTGAATCGATTTCCCTGAGGACTGATTTTTGAGCTAGCTTAATATTAAAATTTCAAATACTTAAAGTTCGATAAGTAGATAATATTAATAAATATTTATCAGATTTTTTTTTTTCTAATTAAAACGAAGAAAAAATTCCGGAAATAAATCACCCTAATACATATGCATATACGTTTGTTGCAATCATGATTTCAAAAGAAGGTGTTTGCTATTAATACAAATTTTCAATTTGAGGTCAAATGAAATGGATTGGCTTGGAAAAACGTGACCTGCCACAAGGCAAATATCAATTCAAGTTTATATTCTTTGAGCAACAAAGACAATATATGGCCCAGAAAACAATACATACCTACGAATACTCTTACTTGATATAATAAATGCGGCAGCTATGTGGTTTTTATTAGCAGTTGATATAGAATATAAAAATCAATCACGCTAAACAATTATTGCTTATCGCAAGCCATTAAAACAACAAATTATTATTTTATGATAACATTACCTTATATATTCTAATCATCACATGATAATTTATAGCGCTACCAAATGGACATGATAAAACAATTAACTAAGCGATTTCAAAGATATACACTGCTGTCAAAAATAATATAATCATATTTTACCATTCCTAGGCTGCCGATTCAAAAACGCTTCATCCGTTTTAAGAACCAAGTGGAAAATGTTGGCAAATATCCCTTGGGGGTTCCAAATGGCATCAGTTTCATGTTTTCAAAATTCGTCGTAAATTTTAAACCACTCTCTTTCAAAACTGGCTGCGCAAGCTAAACCTAAAAACTAAGTTCAAAAATACCGCACCCACAGTATTACAATATAGCGCTAGTATCGCTATCTCTCATTTTGTCTACGCTAGATGAACTTAACTTTCCTTTTTAGCGAACTATACATTTGTTAATACATAAATTGTTTGTTTATAAAAGAGAACTTTAATAATAAAAGAGTATGAAACAATTTGCTTAGGTTGAGATAGCTCACTCTTTAATTTACTAACTAGCTTGTTAGCTTTTTTGTTTGTTACTCGACGGCATAGAGCTGGCAGAAACCATACAAAAAATCGTGTGACTAATCTCTAAAGAGAGGGACTCGTTTAATTGATCACAACTACTTCCTTATGGTCATAGTTAGGATCAAGATATGAAACCGAATAAAGCAACGTTCCGTTTTTGTGTTGGTTTTGTAACGTTTTTCGGACAATGTTCCGGTCTCTTCATAAACATTTATTTCGGTTTCGGGTACCGTTTTGTTTCCGGTTCTCAAATAAAAACAAGAATACAAAAAAATCGATTGTTTAGGTTAACGTAAAATAAGTTTTTGGCAACTTTTCAAATTAACTCTGCTACATAGCCCAAGTAGGTCAAAATTTTTTCATTTTTACCTTGACCAGAAAGTAACGTGTATACCAAATTTTATGCAAATATCTAAATTTTTGCTCAAGTTATCGTGTACACGGACGGACGGACATGCCTTAAAAACTTCCTCTTTTCAACCTGAGAACTTTCATACCTGTATGGAACTCTATATCTATCTCGATTATTTTGGACCGTTACATACACTGAACCAAAAAGTTCATATATCCAATGAAAAAGTACATACCTAGATTTTAAGAATTGTTCGTTAAAACCTCTCCAAAGAACTTTTTCGTAGAAATTTAAGTACATTTCCTAGAATATAAGAACTTTTTCGTAAAATATGTAAACAAATCCACAGAAAGCTTCCCTGCTAGACAGTGCTTTGACATTCAGTCAGCTTTATAATGTTGCCTTTGAAAACGTGATAGAAAATCTTGAGGTAAATTTTCTATCACGTTTTCAAGGGCAACATTACAAAGCTGACTGAATGTCATAGCACTGTCTAGCAGGGGTGTAAAGTAGGTCGCCTCCCAGTTGGTGCACCCTGGGTAACGCTAAATGACCTACATAGCCTACACGGCTAGTTTCTTGTATTGCCGGTTCTACGAGAACGGTACCAGTACTTGTGCTGTACCCATCGTGCAGAAACGCGCCGGGCCGTTTTCTTATATCGACCCGGCCAAGAGCAATACACTCGAGGTGACCCTGTCTGACATTTAGGCAGGGCTACACCTCGCTACAACAACAACAAGGGTTGTATTCATTCATAAATTGTAAGAAAATTTTCTTAGATTCTATGAATTTTTTCTTATAGGTTAAGAAAAACCAGCGTGAACTTCTATGAAACTTTGGTCGTACAAAAACATGTACGGTTTTTGTTCAGTGTAGTATCGTTATGTGTACTAGTACTAGTACGCTGGATATGAAAAATGTCTGTCATTAAAAATATATCTGCCTCAGCAAATATCGTTCGGACAAAAAATTCCTGTCTTAAAATATGTAGGTCAAAATAGATCAATAAAATTATAATATAAATTTAGTGCTAATTGTGAGAGTAATTTAATTGCCTCCAGGATACTTTCGCCATCTTTTTTTTCTGGCGGCATTTTTCCAACTATGGGCACAGTAGCATTCTCTCCAAAAATTTGTATACAAATTTGTTGGTATAGATTTAGTTTTCTCAGTCTAGTTTAAGATGAGTTATACAAGTCCGGACCCTTTCAAGGGACGGTACCGCTGCCCGACTGGTTGATGTCCTCGTAGGCGCAAAGGCTGCCATCACCGCCCTGCAGGAAATGCGATGGACGGGGCAAGGAAAGACGACCATCGGTCCTTGTGACGTATACTACAGTGGCCAGACACGCGGCAAAGCGCGTGGTGTAGGATTCGTGGTGGGAAAGAGACTTCGCCGCCAAGTATTAGCGTTCACTCCTGTGAACGAGCGTCTCGCTGCGATCCGCATCAAGGCGAGGTTTTTCAACATAACATTTATCTGGGCCTATGCGCCGACTGAGGAGACGGACGACGCAGAGAAGGACTCCTTCTACGATAAACTTGAACAGACTTATGATCGCTGCCCACAGCATGATATCAAAATCGTGCTCGGCGACTTTAATGCCAAGGTGGGCAAGGAAGGAGTCTTTGGTCCCACAGTTGGAAAATTCAGTCTCCACGATATAACATCCCCCAACGGCACTAGGTTGATTGACTTCGCCGCTGCTCGCAATATGGTCATCAGTAGTACCAGCATAAGCGAATACACCAAGCCACATGGCTGTCCCCTGATCAAAGAACTAGAAACCAGATTGATCATGTCTTGATTGACGGCAGACATAGCTCCACCGTTCTGGACGTGCGTACACTGCGTGGTCCCAATATTGACTCTGACCATTATCTTGTCGCAGCCAAGATACGCACACGCCTCTGTGCAACGAAGAAAGTGCGCACAGTAACGGAAGGAAAGTTTGACGTCGAGAAGCTGCGCATGACACAGACAGCTGATAATTTCACAACTCGACTCTCACACCTGCTAGCAGAGGGCAATTCTCGACCTAACGATGTAACCGAGCAATGGAAGCATATCTCTCACTCATTGCGTACCGCCGCTGAGGCCACTATAGGGTTCCAGCGAGCCCGCAAGAACAACTGGTACGATGAGGAATGCAAAACTGCCTCGAAAAAAAAGGACGCTGCCTACAAGGAGACGTTGCGAACGGGCGCAACCCGCAGTGTATGGCAACAATATCGTGAGGCAAAGAAGGAAGAGAGACGCCTTTTCAGAAAAAAGAAAAGTGAGGCCGAAAGGCGTGAGTGTGAGGAGCTTGAGATGCTGGCTGGCAGGAGTGATGCCCGAAAATTCTATGAAAAGATCCGGCGGATGACGGAAGGTTTTAAGACCGGGGCAAGCTCCTGTAAGGACAATAATGGCGACCTGGTAACCGACGTACAAAGTGTACTTAAATTATGGAGGGAGCACTTCTCCTCACTGCTAAATTGCGAGGGAGACGTCGAACCCGATACCCCAATCCCTGACGATGGAAAAGTCGTCCCACCACCTGACTATGATGAAGTGAGGATAGCTATATCCCGGCTCAAAAACAACAAAGCGCCTGGAAAAGACGGACTACCCGCCGAGCTGTTCAAACACGGAGGCGAAGAGCTGGTAAAAAGCATGCATCAGCTCTTATGCAGAATATGGTCAGACGAATGCATGCCTCCGGATTGGAATTTAAGTGTGCTTTGCCCAATCCACAAGAAAGGCGATCCCGCTAACCGCACCAACTACCGCGGAATTAGTCTTCTTAATATTGCATATAAGGTTCTTTCTAGCGTGTTGTGTGAAAGGCTGAAGCCCATCGTAGACAAACTGATTGGACCTTATCAGTGTGGCTTTAGACCTGGTAAGTCTACCATCGACCAGGTTTTCACGATACGCCAAATCCTGGAGAAGACCCATGATAAAAGAATCGACACACACCATCTCTTTGTCGATTTCAAAGCCGCTTTTGACAGCGCAAAAAGGAGTTGCCTGTATGCCGCCATGTCTGAATTTGACTTCCCTGCAAAGCTTATACGGCTTTGCCAAATGACGTTGAGCAATACCAACAGCTCCGTCAGAATCGGGAAGGATTCCTCTGAGCCATTTGAAACCAAACGAGGCTTCAGACAGGGCGACTCCCTTTCGTGCGATTTCTTCAATCTGATGCTGGAGAAGATAATTCGAGCAGCAGAGCTAAACCGCAATGGTACAATCTTTTACAAGAGCGTGCAATTGCTGGCGTATGCCGATGATATTGATATCATTGGCCTTAACAACCGCGCCGTAAGCGCTGCCTTCTCTGGACTGGATAAGGAAGCGAAAAAAGTGGGTCTTGCCGTGAACGAGGACAAGACGAAGTATTTGCTGTCATCAAAGAAAGAATCGGCGCACCTGCGCCTTGGCAGCCATGTCACTGTTGATAGTTACAAATTTGAAACTGTGAGGGACTTCGTCTATTTGGGAACCAGTATCAACACCGAAAATAATATCAGTCTAGAAATCCAGCGGAGAATCACTCTTGCCAACAAGTGCTACTTTGGACTGAGTAGGCAATTAAGAAGTAAAGTCCTCTCTCGAAGAACAAAGATCACGCTCTATAAGTCTCTCATCATACCTGTCCTGATGTATGGCTCAGATTCATGGACAATGTCAAGAGAAGATGAGATGGCCCTTGGAGTATTTGAGAGAAAAGTTCTCCGGAAGATTTATGGTCCTTCCCGTGATGCCAACGGCGAGTATCGAAGGAAATTTAACGATGAGCTGTACGAGCTCTACGCAGATCTGACCATAGTCCAGCGAATTAAAGCCCAAAGACTCCGCTGGCTGGGCCATGTTATGCGAATGGACAAAGAAGCTCCAGCACAGAAGGTTTTCCTATCGTCGCCTGAATTCGGCAGCAGAGGAAGGGGGAGGCCTCGACTGAGATGGAAACAACAGGTGGAGGATGACTTGAACTCCCTTGGGGTTTCCAATTGGCGTCAGTTATCGCTAAAAAGGAATGACTGGCGTGCTTTGATATGCAACGGCCAAAATCGCTTAGGCGGTTAAGCGCCAATAAATGATGATGATGATACAAGTAGTTCGAGACTAGTTGTAAAGTGGTATCTTTTTGACTAGTTTAGTGTTTTACTGCAAGGTTTATGCCAATCTCTCCTATTGGTTGTGATTTATCGGCCGATATTGAACGCGTGATTGAGTATTGGCGCATAGTTTAGCCAGTAGTCTGGGAAATGTTGATCTTTTTGAAGAATATTTCAAGGGATCACATCTGTGCAAGTATTTGTTAGTCGAACATCTTTATGTTGAGTTGAAAGTTTTCTGTATATAGACTTCGAAAACTTTCGCCTTTAGTACAACAACTAAATAGTTATTAAATATTTTAAAAATATCTAGCTATTTATTTCGATAACTTCTCCCCAGGTTCGGTCACTTCATAGTTCACACAATCAAGCTTTAATGAACTCTGAGCTCATGTTGTTAAGTAGCTTCTTTAAAAATAAATTAGTAATTCACTAACAGTTTAAACTAATAAACACTTACATTTTGTACCCTGTTTCTAAATCAACTAGTCCATGACGACTTCAAAACAATTTGCATTGGGATTTTGAGGATGGTGAAGTACTTTTGATCTCCTTTCACGGATTGTGTATACTTGCCAGTTTTTCGATACTTTCAGGGATCCAGTATACGACCACTAGTTAGAAACTTTTTTAAGCTATGCCTTAGACTCGACCAAAACATGTTTTTTTTCTTTTGGAAACGTTTTAGACCGTAATATTAATTTTTAGAAGTTTATCATATAGTAGAAATGCAAACTCCCCACAAAAAGTTTTGAATCGGAATTTTCATCACGCTTCCAAAGAAATCAGACCTTAAACAGTTGTATGGTTTTCCGGTTTCAAGCGTTTACTTTCGAAATTATGTCAGTCTTCAAAAATCGTTCCTTTCTAAGAGAGCAAGCCCCACTGAGTTGGAATAAACTAATGTCTAATTTACCTACTCGGAGACCACTTCCTTTGGCGATATTTTTGCAGGTATACAAATTATGAGGATCGTTATACTCATACAAATACCGCTTTTTTGCGTGTTTTAAATTGTTTTGCGACTACTAAAATGTGGGATGATGTGCATATTAAAGTGATTTATAAAAATTGCATAAGATAATGAATATTGATTAAAAAAAACCGCTTAATTTTGAGTGCTTTCAATACCCTGTAAAAAACGATGGAGTACCCATACTAGGTACTCCAAGAAAATTGCAATTCCATATAAAAAGGGTGCTCCCCTACATGGCGATTTCCTAGGATTGGACCATCTAATCCAATTTGGAACACCCACCCAAGAGTATTTAAAAAAAGTTCCATTTGGAGTACAGGGCAAAGCGAGAGAGGAACACCTACTACAGCTTTTGCTTTACATTGCAGTACTCTATGGAGTAGGTACTACTTGTATATACTTGGTCCCAGGGGCGGATACACGGATAGGGTTTTCTGGTTCAAATCCCTCCTTTCGGATCATCCACGGGGAGGGGTTTTCAGTTTCAAACCCACCCTTCGGGATCCAAAAAGTCATATTTTTCACAGTAATTTTTCGATACGCATTTATCTTTGGAATTTGACAAGAATGATTCGGTTCAAAGGCGAATCCACGGGGGTGGTTTTCAGGTTGAAATCCTTGGTCAAAATTTCAAAAACAATATAGTGAAAATTACGCAAAAAACAGTAAAATCTACACAAAAAATTTATTGAAATTTACATTAAAAATATAGCAAAAATTACACAAAAATTAAGGAGAAAAAATACGCAAAAAATATAGTAAAAATTACACAATAAAATTTACACAAAAAAAAACAGTAAAAATTACGCAAAAATATATAAAAAATACACAAAAAATATGGTAAAAATTACGCAAAAAATATGGTAAAATTTGAATTAAAAATATAACAAAAACTGCTCAAAAATTAAGATAAAAAATACGCAAAAAATATAGTAAAAAATTAACCAAAACATATAGTAAAAATTAAGAAAAAAAACATAGCAAAAATTACACCAAAAAATACAGTAAAATTTACACACTAAAATTTACGCATAAAATAAAGCAGAAATTACACAAAAAAATACAGTAAAAGTTACTCAAAAATAAAGTAAAAATTACTCAAAATATAGTAAAAAATATAGTAAAAATAACGCAATAAAAATATAGTAAAAAATTACCCAAAAAATATAGTAAAAATTACGGAAAAAATATAGTAAAAAATTACCCAAAAAATATAGTAAAAATTACGGAAAAAATATAGTAAAAAATTACCTAAAAAATATAGTAAAAACTACACTAAAAATATGGTAAAAGTTGGGCAAAAAACAGGAAAAATTACACAAAGAAATAGTAAATCTGCCAGCAAAATGCCAATTCATATTTTTGCCTTTACGTAATGCTTAAACCGCCAATTTGTATGAGATAAACTCTAGTCAACTTTGTCTGTGGTTTAAACTTGCGCTGAAAAATCGGGCCTTACATAAGTGATACCTTGAATCTGACATTGCCCATACTAAAATGTGTATGAAGGTATGTATATATTTTTTTGAAAAAAAAAAACAAGCATAAAAGGCCAGCTTTAAAGAAAATGTGAAAGGAAAATGTCCCCGAAGTTAAAAGACAAAGTTTTAACCCCCCTTCATGAAATCCTGGATCCGCCACTAGGTGGTTGCATCCTAGGACATCGCCACGTTAATTGGACCATCTTTTTTAGTATGAAATTGGACTACTATTGGAGTACTCCGGTATTGGAATACTAGTATTGATTAGAGTATGTATTTGCCTTTTTTGCGGGGTACCCACCACGCCCACTTAAAACATATTTTAACATGATTAAATTTAATTTTTGTACCTAGCTTATTCTAGTTGCAAATATTTCAATATACAGTAAATGAAAGGTTTTAATGCCCTAATTAAAAAAAGTTTTGATTTTTATTTAGTGTCACCCAGCACTTACTAATTGAAGCTCGCGCGTGTACTTGCTAAACTAATTCGAAGTGTTTGTACATATTAATTGAGAAAATTAAGTAACAAGTGCAGACGATTTTAATTAGAAAACTAGCAATATAGACATTAACAGCAACTTTTCGCACAATTGTTTTCTGCATATATTGAAATATTGCAAAGCAAAAATCAAATTATTGATGATACGAGGGTTGGCTGATATGTTTTGGTTTTGAATTATTATACTCAGCTCAGTTTACAGATTCTATTACTCATCCCCATGATGATGACCAACCCTACGAATATTTTGTAAAACAAACAACATGTACTTCGAATATTTGTAAGGTATATGTAAAGTTATTTCGAAACAATCTTTAATTAAACCCAGCGTACTAGTACTATACCAACAGGTTATCATAACCTCTAACGAGATTTTTGCCGAGCTTCTCTTCCAACTTGTAGTGTGCGGCTTTTATTTTTTTCCTACAAGTTGGCGGGACCTACAGAAATACACCCGGAGAGTTTGCCAAACCACTGCCGAGGGGCGACCCCGTTTAGAAAAATTCTTTTTCTAAATAATTTTTGATGTTACTTTGGCGGGCATCGAACCGCCACGACTTGGTGTAGAAGGCCGAACACTTAACCGCTACACCACGGCGGCCGCAGTACTAGTACTACTACAAGGGTATTATAATTTTGCCTCATAACGGTACTACGTAACGGCAAAAAATAATCGAGACAGATATAGAGTTCCATATATGAAAGTTCTTAGGTTGAAAAGAGGAGTTGATTAAGGCATGTCAGTACGTCTGTCTGTCTGCCCGTCTGTTCATCCGTGACATTCAGCATTCGAAAAGATAAATAGTTACGAAGTTTCACGGTTCTAATTGTCTAATTACAGGAGTTATATACCAAAATCCGTTTATTGGAACAATCGTTTGTATGGGAGCTACATATGTATATGTAGTATTGGTCCGATCTTGCTGGTTCCAACAAATGATTTCTATATTCAAAAATGGTGGCCGCATACCAAATTTCAGCCAAATATCTCAAAAACTGATTGACTAGTTTGCCTTCAAACAGATAGACAGACAGACGGACATGGCTAAATCAACTCAGCTCGTCAGCTTGATCATTTCGGTATACCTATGGATGGGTCTATCTCTTCTTCTTCTCATACTTGCAAACATCGGACCAAAGTTCTAATACCATTTCATGTTCACACAACACATATCTCTTCAAAGCAAACTAAGGAGAGAAAATAAAGTAACAGTCGAATGTAAACAAATAATTTAAAAAAAAGAGAGAGAAATGCAAAATAGTCATTAGGTAGGTATCACTTGCGTCATATGGTGTAAAGGTATGCTCAAATTTTGCAGTGTTTGTGACCCTTGATCACTTTAGTGATATAAAATTTAAAAAAAAATTGTACTGTCTATAGGTATGTGTAGTATTGCTACAGTGACACAAACAAGTATTGAAACAAGTGGTGAGTTGCCGATTACTACAAATCGGTAAAATGAACAATTAAGGAATGACCTTTCCTACAAGCCAAGGGAATAGATCTCACATTAAACTAACAGTTCCTCAAACTACATTTCCCCAGGTGGCAATGAAATCCTTGAAGACTAAGGACAATTATAACAGCATCACAGACTTGGAGTCGAAAAAATTTACTTTGAAAGAAAAGAATCGATCCGTGTCACACAGCCAATAATGTTAACTTTTAAAGTTAATCTTTCTTCAAAATTATATTAGATATGCACACTTGCACGTATGTATATGTACAAGCATACCGATGCGCAGACGTATTTATATTTCTAATTCACTACTTACCTACAACAGTTTTCTAGGTCACAATTAATTCAAAGTGTAAATACACTCATTAGGGTGCGCCTTTTTACTCTTAATCTGCAAAGCAAGAATTCTATTTGCAAATGCTCACTACATCATAAATCGAATAACGAGAAGATTAAGTTGGCAGCACTTAATTACCTCATTTAGAATTTTCAATATTTTTTTTTTTCAAACATCCTAAATTTATGAACAGAGGAAGCTGTTTTAGTGGTTTGGACTGTGTACAGCTCAAGGTTTGGCTATGGACGTGAAAGGGTTAAGGACATGGAAATAATGTCCTTTAAAATTACTTCGACTTTATAACAACTCGATATGTTATAAAAAGTTGTAATCTAATAAAAGTATACATACAAATATTTAAGGATGCACAGGAGACGGACCGGAGATATATGGGTATCAAATGAAAGGTGTTCATGAGAGCCTAACGTATTGTAAGTGTTATTTTGATATCTCAATCCGTTTCGGAGATATCAACCAAAACATTAATAACATTTATCTGAACTTTTCTTGCGTTACTCATACGCCGTGTATGACCTACACAAAGTGCGCTATAATTGCGAAATTTCAGATATTTTTGCTAGAAAATATATTGTCACCCAATCTATTAAACAACTTGTGAAATTCCAATATCCTGATAAAGGATCCGGTTGTCCTTATAAAAATTTAAAGGTAGAGATTTTTTGCACAGTCAAGCTCCTAGATAAACTTTTAACTAAAAATCAGCACGAGTTACTGCTATCCTAGAGCAATAATATTTTGCACACATGTTATTTAGACTACAACGCACTGATGTAGATTGTATGCATATCAAATTTCGAACCAAAAAGGTTTTCTTTATATTTTTGAGACGCTCTAATGCATATAACAAGGCCAAACACTTCTAAGTTCCTCCTTAAACATCACAATATATATGTACATATGTAGGTATCTAACCAACACTTAAACCGTAAGGACATTGTTATAGGATATATGTAAAGCGCCTAAAGGCTCACTAAAGAGAAAGCTTCAGAGAGTCGACACTCATACACATGCAATGCAATAACCTACTCTCTGAGCTCACAGCACATATTAGCTATGGAGTGCGACGAGAAGGTTTCCATTGGGGTGTAAAACCCCACCATTGAATTTTAATTTGCGCCATACTTATAAAAAATTTAATTGTTTTATAAAGCTTTTTAAAATGACATTTTAATAAAAATGTTGAGTTTTAAAAGCTTAAAAAAAATATTATGGGGTTAGTATATTTACAAAATATTAGGGGTATTCGCTCTTAAGTGTATGTGAAGTTACAAGGGTCTAGAAAGTACACAAAATACAATTGCAATAACAAATCACTCAGAAATTGATGTTACAATATTATCACTACCCTACAACATTTGCAGATGATTGTAGAAATCAAGTGGTGTAAGTGTGAGATCAGTGTAAGCGTTTGACAGTTGAATTTGAGGTTATGTTTCTCAAATTGATAGATTTTTTGTTTATACATATGTCAACTACTCTTTTCTGTGCTTCTTGGCATTTTGCGTGCGCAGTTTTTTTAAATCAAAATAAAAATCAGCTGATTGTTGTAATCCCATGATAACAAGGTGCGCTCACGCTCATCTAAGTTACACTTACAATTGTACATTGCATACACTAAAGAGCGAATACCACTAGTGTAAACTGCCACCAAAAAAAAATGTAAAATGATACTTTAGAGCTCAAATGAGAGCTGAACCAAACTAGATACTAACAATGTTTCTAATCATTACCTTGATTGTTTGAAGAGCAATCTCGTATAAAATCAAACTGATATCTTATCATAGTTTACCTTATTTACTCTTCTTTAACATACCAAGTGAAATGTACATACAATAGACTAGACCAAACACGTTTAATTTTTTTTTTTTAATTTTAGGTATTGATACTATTTTTTAGAATGGCGAAAACGCCCTTTCAAATTTTTTGATCATAATATTAATTTTTAGAGGCATTTTATAGTCAGTCTATATTTTTCAAAATTTGATAACGAGTAGTGGTTCTGCCTTAACCCAAAAAATCGACAAGTCTTTTTATGAGGTTAGAGCCAAACCGCGAATCGTTCGACAAATTCTGATGTCGGATTTCGATTAACCACTAATTTCACTAAGATACAAAAATTGGACCAAGAACCAAAAAACAGACATTTTATTATTTTTACTTGAATCGTATGTTTTGGAAACAAAACTTATAAAAAACTTCTCAGGACCTTTTAACAATCAAATCACTTCACTCACTTCAATTTGGTATAAAAACGACAAACTATTCTTGTAAAACACCATTTACCTGAACATATTTTTGAAGCAAATCGAATTCCCTACAAAAGCTGCCTAGACTGAAATGTTCTCAGACTAGCCATTTTCTAGTATTCTAGCCTCAAACATTGGGGTGTTTTTTTTGGATTTCGATTTTGGTTTGAACATTTGCGAAACATGAAAAAATCAACATCGAATAAAGCTAAATACATATTCTTAAGGGAAATTGGCTGCTGAATCCGAATTCGATATCAGAACTCAACAACGGGCCCGAGGTTCGGCCCTAACCATGCAAGAAAGTCCAATATTATTTTGTGATGGTTTTCGAAACCAGGGGCGGACGTCACAGCTTCTTAGTAAAAATGAATTTTGATTTAATGTCGATAAAGGGGAAATTTATAAAATGTTTAAAGGGGTAAAAAAAGTGTATTCTGTAAAACGTAGGCGAATCATTTTTTCTATAAAAAAAATGGAATATACATGGGGAAAATTCCTCAAGCGGGCCACCTAAAATTCGATTCAACGAAGTTAAGTTTAAGTTAACAATTCATTAAAGAAATTTTCGAGGTCCATTACAAAAAAGGTATCATTTTAAAGAAAATAGATCAAGCATTGAATTAAAATCGAAAAAAAAAAATTTTTAAATGTCCAATATTGAAAAAAATGTATAAAACTTTTTTTTAATTTTTACTAAAATCCTTCAATAAAACTTTTTTTATTTATATTCGAAAAGAACGAAAAAAATACTTTAGAAAACGGTTTCCATGTTCCTTTTAGCACGTCAATTGCATGACTTTTACTTTAAAGACAAAAGGCTTACACACAAAAAATTGCGAGTTCAAACCCGTATATCTCGGTAACCATCTAATATTTATACGCGACATTTAGTGATATTTTTTTTTACATAGCAGATCACTTTCACCAAATTTCATTCAAATCGAAGCGATGAAATTTTTAGTTTGATGAGTTTAGTCCCACATACCTATGTATGTGTTGTATTATTATTATGATATTTCTCAATATTAACTGTAAAAACGATTTGTCCACCTTTTACTACTTGAACAATTTTCTTTTTACTCCCTCTTACTAAACTTTTCATAATTTTCCCTTTTACTTACATAAAAAATTCGTTTCCTTTTTACTCCCAGCCTTTTATATATGTATGCCTACGTCTCTGGTGGTAGGAAACGATGAATAGCTACGAATGTCTCGCATTGTTTTGTTATTGCTTGTTCTTTGACAGACGAACTTTGTCGGTGTATTCATCACAAAACGAAAAATCGATTTTCTCAAACAAAACACAAGGCACAAAAGGGAATCAGAGGTTATCCTTGCGCAAGCAAAAACTTATTGCTGCATTCAAAATGCGTCATCATATGATTTTCTATATATTCTTCTCTTATGTATGCTTATTTAGTTTATCGTCCTTAGAAATTTGTTTAAATTTAAATTTTAAAATATTCGTCCTTTCTTTGCTTACCAATAATAGGCGATTGTATCGCCCAATCCATTGCGTACATTACGATCTAATAAATTATAACAAATATTTGTGGAAGCACCTTCCATCCATTTAATGGATATTGGTCCTTTGGTTATATTAAAATTGTATTGCAGGAACTTTTTTGGTTCGGCTGGTGTTTCCCAATGAAATTGTTTAGCTACGCGCATCCAAAATTCTTCAGGATTCTCCAAAGATTCATCATAGAATTTTTTATACTCAGCCATGCTGGATATGTAAGCATCGCGACTTATAGCCGGATTTGGATTATATACGGATTTTTCCGATGGCATTGTGGCGTCAGGAAGTGTCAAGTTTGGTAAGAAAATGGAATGGCCAAATATTTAAAAACACTAAAACAAAATGGTTATTTTATGTAAATTTTTGTGTTATTTTGAATACGATTTTTTCACTTGTTGTTTAATTTTTAATTTAAATACATTAATCTTATATTAAAAACAACCGAGTTATTTTTTCGAATTTTTATTTTTTTATTTTTTTTTCTTTGCACTGAACAGCAAAAAGATTTCCTTTATTTTACTTCCTTAGCAGAAATTGCGCTTGGGGTCGTTGTAACATTTGTTGTTAAATATTGCACTATATACATAAGTATGTATGTATGTACAATTAGGTATGTATGTAAATTTAGTTGTGCTAAGTTTTTTGCCACAAACGTCCATACGGATTGAGCTCTTCACGTTTACTGAATTTGAGTTAAGTTCTCACAAAAGTTCACATTTCGATTTTTCGCTATGAATGCGCTTTTTTCATTTATTTTCTATTTATTTATTCTTTTATTGTTGTTGTTCTTGTTGGGCTTGCTCGTCATGCGTTCAATATGAATGTCAAACAATTTCTTCCCAACCCCACTTTGTTCTTTATGTTACCGCTACTCTGAGCGCGTAAAAATCATATGGAAGGTAAGAACAACGGTTGCCACTTTTGATTTGGTGAGTATATTTGTTTTAAATTTTTTAAATGTTTTTTTATTTTTTTTTATTTGGTACTTATGAAAGTTTTTCCAATTACTATGCAAGTTGGTTAAAATAATTTTTTATCTCTATTTTTTTCGCTTCATAAAATAAAATAAAACAGAAAAAATTAAATGAAATTGAAAAAATAAAATAACTTAAAATAAA
>CAXKVI010000002.1:22191077-22399458 GCA_964058755.1 Campiglossa producta | reverse complement strand
GACGATACCGTTATTATATGCGGTATCACAACGGACTTTGAAGCTCTACAAATAAGCTACTTCTTCTCAGGGGTAGCTGCAGCTCAACCTCACCTATTGCACATTATTGCTCATGTTCTTTTGCTTCACGGAATCACCTGATTCTTAGAAGATTTGTAGACATGCCAAATCAGTTTCTTATCAATGCCGCACACGCCACTCAAATCCAACCTTTCTTATCAATGAAATACATTGCATAATACAAGTATCTAATAGTCAAAGGAAATGTCCGAAATTGAATGTGCAGAAGATCCCCATATAAATGAGATGCTGATTTCAAAGTTGCGTAATTTAGAAAATGAGATTTGTATGGGGGAAAGCGCTAAACTGGATCTTTTGGCCAAATTTGACAAATTTGGTGCAGTGTAAATATACCATTAGCTGTCAAACTAATCGCCGATCAGCGCCAACCAGCTTTTATGAAAGCGCCTCCTAGGTCCGGTTTTTCAGTGCAGGTTTAAGCCGCAGACATTGTTGACTAGAGTTTATCCCATACAAATTGTCCGCTTCAACAAAGTTTAAACTCGCACGGAAGTTTAAACTTGCACTGAAAAACCGGGCATTAGTGATGCGGGTACAAACGTACTTACAGACCTACCGAACAGCTGTTTGGTCAGTGACCACTCTTTGTATAGTCCGG
Organism: Campiglossa producta; assembly: GCA_964058755.1. Taxonomy (NCBI): domain Eukaryota; kingdom Metazoa; phylum Arthropoda; class Insecta; order Diptera; family Tephritidae; genus Campiglossa; species Campiglossa producta. Next base: position 22,398,779 of record CAXKVI010000002.1, on the reverse strand, counting down.
TCTGAGGTCATGAAGCATCAGCATTGTGATAGATTTCGAAGGCGATGGTGGAAAAATCGTATGCAAAATTTGTATACGTGTATGGTTGCATTTCAATGTGTTAGTGTGCAGCTCAGAACTGACTGTGCAAGGAGTTGTCACTGACCAAACAGATTGTTTACGTATTAGTGTACATAGGAAATGTCCTGTAGGGTACTTGTCTTATATAGCCCTAAATACTTATAGAAAACGATATATGCCTTCTTTCATTGCCACCACTGTTTATAGAGAGAACAAAATAAAGATCCCTACAAGACATTGCTGATGAATGCATCATTTTTTTGTTGTTAGATTTGTTGTCTTACGGGTACGGCCGGGGAAGTTTACTTACAGTGCCTACATATAAGCATGCTACATTAATTAGAATGTAGTTAAGCCAACTATGTACATAAGACTAGTTTGGATCAATTATGAACCGCGGATCACTCTTTAGTTGGGATCAATTTTAGCCTACTGTAGACCGAAGGTATTAATCGCGAGCCAATCTCTCTAGAGAGACCGCCGTGGTGTAGCGGTAGTGTGCTCGGCCTACTACACCAAGTGACCTGGTATCGACTTCCGGTCAAACCAACATCAAAAATTATTTAGTAAAACCTCGGCAGTGGTTGGCAAACTTTCCGAGTGTATTTCTGCCATGAGTCGTTGCAAAAAAATTGAAAGCAGCACACCACAAATTGGAAAAGAACCTCGGCACAAAAATCTCCTTATAGGTTATAATGATAATTCTGTTGGTATATCACCGCCATGAGCTTTTTATTTTAATCTCTATAGAGATCGCACGAATTTTTCAGAGGAATGGAGCCTTCCAACCAGCGCTAGACATGGTGAAAGCAAAATAAAAATTATTGCTGTGCAGTTCAAAATGACTATAGGGTGTAAAAGTAGGTCGCCTCCCAGTTGGTGCACCCTGGGTAACGCTAAATGACCTACATAGCCTACACGGCTAGTTTCTTGTATTGCCGGTTCTACGAGAACGGTACCAGTACTTGTGCTGTACCCATCGTGCCGAAACGACCCGGGCCGTTTTCTTACATCGACCCGGCCAAGAGCAATACACTCGGGGTGACCCTGTCTGACATTTAGGCAGGGCTACACCTCGCTACAACAACAACAACAACTGTGAGAAAAAGTAGGCATCGAAATGCCAGCGCATAATTCGACATAATTCGATCATTTTCGATACGAAGTAGCACCTTCAACATGGTTGCAAAAAGAACCTCTCTAAACAAAATCTCCGACTTTTTTACACTATTTTTTGGTAAACGCGACCCCTTAATATCCCAAGATTTTATCCAAGATTTTGTAAAAAACGTTGGAGTACATATCGACGTGCCATACGAAAACTAACACTTTTAAAATTTTTTACGAAAACTAACACTTTTCAAATTCTGTAAGAAGACTAACACTTTTATTTTGTGTCTGACGAAAAATAACACTTTTAATTTGTGTCTGACGAAAACTAACACTTTTATTTTCTGTCTGACGAAAACTAACACTTTTGGCTAGTACATTTTCTTCAGAGAAAACCTGAAAGTGTTAGTTTTCGTCAGACACAAAATAAAAGTGTTAGTTTTCTTCAGACACAAAATTTTTGGTGTTAGTTTTCGTATGGCACGGCGATATACTATTGCTAGAAAATCCAATTCCATATAAAACAAGTAAAGAAGTCTAAGTAAAAAGTAGGTAAACCGAATATTAAATACCCAGCGGTAGTTTTCATATGATTTTCGAAATAATCCATTTCGGAAGTGGGCGTGATTGGGAAGCGATTTCGTCCAATTACTTCAGGTATACTCCCTATTATGCTAGTATACCTTGTACAAATTTCATCGTTCTACCGTAATCAGTTTAAAAGTTATGACCGATGAAATTTTCAAATATGCCTCCCTGAAAAGTAAGCGGTATCACACCTAGTTTTAAAACTTTATCAAAAAATTATAATAGAATGACTAGGGGAGTCATCCTACGAAACTATATCATTTTAGCCATTTCTGTTACCGAATTATGTCAATTTAGGTGATTTTCGAAATTTTCGATATCGATAGTGGGCATGGGCGATTTTATCCAATTTCATCAGGTATACTCCCAACGATACTATTATGCTTTGTGCCAAACTTCAACGTTCTATCGTAATCAGTTTAAAAGTTACGACCAGTCGAATTTTCAAAAATGCCTTCCTTAAAAGTGGGCGGTGGCACGTACACTATAAAAACTTTATTGAAAAATCTTAAGAGAATGATCAGGGGGATTGTCGTGCACGATGTGGCAGCACAATTTGTCTAGTACCTTTTTGTCGTTATGTATTAGTGTATTTTCGTACACAGCAACACTGTCCGCAACAGTTATAATTTTCTGTAATTTTCCGCATACAATTTAACTAAAGTAAAAACTAAAGTTGAGAACGTTGCTGGCTGTGGAGCTGTGAAGCCAATATCAAAGAATAAACGCGCATCATTATACCGCATTATATCTACCACCATTTACAACAAATAAACACAATCCATTTCATATCATATTAAACATTCGGCGGTGTTTATTCAAATTTGGAACCAGCCAGCATTTCGAACTCCACAGGGATTTACCTATAAAATTATATCATTTTAGCCATTTCAGCTACCGACATATGTCAATTTATGTGATTTTCGATATCGAAAAAAGAGGCGTGGTATCATCCGATTTCGCCCATTTTCAATAGCAACCTACTTTAGCCAGAAAGTAACCTGTATACAAAATTGCATGCAAATATCTCAATTTTTACTCTAGTTATCGTGTACACGGACGGACGAATGGACGGACAGACGGACGGACATGTCTTAATGAACTTTTTTTGTCAACCTAAGAACTTTCAAAAATCATGCATCAGCTCTTATGCAGAATATGGTCAGACGAGTGCATGCCACCGGATTGGAATTTAAGTGTTTTCTGCCCAATCCACAAGAAAGGCGATCCCGCTAACCGCGCCAACTATCGCGAAATCAGTCTTCTTAAGTAATATCGCACATAAGGTTATTTCTAGCGTATTGTGTGAAAGAGCAATGCAAACAGCTCCGTCAGAATCGGGAAGGAGCCATTTGAAACCAAACGAGGCTTCAGACAGGGCGTCTCCCTTTCGTGCGATTTCTTCAACCTGATGCTGGAGAAGATAATTCGGAGCAACTGAGCTAAACCGCAATGGTACAATGTTTTACAAGAGCGTGTAATTGCTGGCTAATACAACAACACACAATGATGAGTATTTTGCAGACGTTTTAATTTTTTACAGAACGTATTTTATTGGTTTGAAATGCTGATTTAAAAACCTTGCTTGCACTTAACAAACACACGAATTAGTTTTTAGGCACACGACAGTTAATATGCATACAAAACTAATGCTTACACTAAATTATGTGATAAATTAACATAAACTATTATAACTCGATTTTTTAACTTATTTACAAATCTCATTTAAATCTGTAAGCTGTAAACTGATTTCATTAAAACCCTACTATTTTATAACATTACTGAGTAGTTAAAGCACATAGCCTATTTTGTGATTCACTAATGTTCTGCCGCTTTAAGAAATTCTTTGTATTGCTCTTCACTCATTAGCTTCTCAACTTCTGCCGGATTGCTTACTGTTATCTTAAAAAGCCAACCTGAGAAAAAAAACGAATTTATTTTAATTTGGAATTGTTTAAAACTTTTTAATTACAAACACACATACCTTTTTCGTAGCAGCTGGTATTAACTAAGCCAGGTGACTCCTCCACAGTAGCATTCTTTTCCGTCACCTTGCCACTTATTGGCGAATATACTTCACTTGCTGCTTTTACACTTTCCAATGCGCCACATTCGTCGTCCTGCTGCAGCGCTGTGCCAGGTTCAGGTAACTGTGCGAATACCACATCACCTAGAGCATCTTGGGCATATTCAGATATGCCGACAGTCGCTGTTGTACCTTCTACAGATACCCATTCGTGTTTTTCTGTGTAGCGACGTTCTAAAAAAAAAAGCAAATAAAAAATTTTATATTGGACTTATACCACTTGTGCTCTAAACGGCTCACATACAGTGTCTCACAGTCAACTCGAGCCACTAAAATGTTTTTGAATTTCATTAGACGGGGTACTAAGATAGTATTTCTAAATTTTTTTATTTAAAATAAAGCCAACTATAAAACATAAACCAAAAAAAATTCCTTAAAATTTTACACAAAGTTCAGGGGAATTTTTCAAAATTTTAAAAAACGGCTTCAAAATTTTCAACTATTTTTGGCAGCGGATTTCCGAGTACGCAGTTTTGTAGGCTAGTCAATTTCACTATAATAATGTGCAAGCTAGAAGTAGCTCAAAATTTTCCCTACCTAGAGTGTATGATCATTCCGAAGATCTTCATCAAGCTCTTCTAAGGGGAGTCCACGTTTCTACGTACTGCCGGTTCTGCGAGAAAGGTACATGTGCTTGCGCAGTACCCTTCGTACCGAAACGACCCAGGTTGTATTTTTTTTATATTACAGCCTGGCCAACAGCAGTACACCCGAAGTGACCCTGTCTAACGTGTCACGATTCCTCCCCCTAAATTTGTCATCCTTGGAGCAGTCCCTTGCAGCAGGGCTGCTCCTTATTCTCTTGTTCCCTTCTGGCATTGAGCTAAACCCTGGTGCAACAGAATGGTTCTGCTGTGTGTGCCAGAAGAAAATTTATACCAGACGTTCGCATTCAGTGCAATGCACATCTTGTAATGGTTGGCTTCACAAGTCTAGTTGCTCCGGACTAGATCCAAAAACACACCGGCCTCTTAGTTTCTTTAAAACCTTCGTGGCGCCTTGCTGTTCACGTCCTAGAACGTCTCGTGGCTCGCGACGCTCCGGCGTAGCACTATCGCCTCCCCCTCGCAATACATATATTGCTCAGCAAGCATTGTGTGTTCCCAGTTGTAGTGGAGTTAGAAATCTACGTAGGCGACCAAAAATTACCTACTGTCTCCCACCCCAAAATCTTAGGGGTAACTTTCGACCTCATGCACAAATTCGCTGCTCATTCAACCGCAATTGTCTCTAAGCTACAAAGCCGCAACAAAATTCTCAAGTCGCTAGCCGGCAGCACTTGGGGTAAAGACAAAGAAACGTTGCTGGCAACCTATAAAGCAATTGGTCGGCCGATCCTGAATTACGCGTCGCCGATATGGTCGCCGGGGCTTGCTGAGGTTCATTGGAAAAGACTGCAGGCCTGCCAAAACACCGCACTCAGAACCGCCACGGGATGCGTCCTTATGTCTCCAGAACATCATTTGGAGCACAATGAAATGCTAAACAGGCAGTAGGGGTCGTGCATATATGACGTCACGCGATTTTTGGTAGTTTTTGACCCCCCCCTCCCCCCATGTCACACCCAGTCACAAACTCCAGACCCCCCTCTCCCCCTCGAATGTCACATCACACCCTTAATAAATATAAATTCAATATTTATTTGACATAAAATCTGATACATATTTAGAATGTTTATATTAATTATTAAAAAATATTTGCCAATCGAAAGAATGAAAACGTGCCAAATTTGAAAACGTTCATGGACGTTGCACGCTAGAAAACATGCAAAAAATAACGTGACATCACGTAAGTGCTACTCCCCTCCCTCCCCCATGTCACATTTCGTCACAAATCGCAGACCCCTCCCCCCCCCTCAAAGAGCGTGACGTCATATATGCACGACCCCAGTACCTGTTGAACTGTTGCAAACCACAACATCCCAACAGACTACTGCTTGAGTATGAGCCACCTCCTAGGACCGTAAGGGCGCATCTACGTGAGCATTTTGATGAGATCCGGCACCTCACACTTTCGCCGTTTGATCCAAAGGTGCATACGCAGGCCCTGAATCACATCCATGACACGTCCGTTGCGTCCTATGTCTCGCTCTGTCCACTGAACGCCGTTTTGCATGCCAAACCACCTCGCGTTGCGGCTGAGGAACGTCATCTTCCTCGAGAGGCAAGGGTCACTCTGGCTCAATTACGCTCTGGATACTGTAGCAGGTTAAACTCCTACTTATCCAGACTAGACCCTGACGTGCCGAATGAATGTCCGGCATGCGGCTCGTCACCCCATAATACCAACCATTTATTTACCTGCTCTTCGGAGCCCACTCTTCTAACACCCATCTCCCTCTGGTCCAACCCTGTCGAAACTGCAAGTTTCCTAGGACTCCCGTTAGAAGAAATTGATGACAATTTAGGTTAAGGAAAAGTACACGCTGGGCAGGGCTACACTTCGTTACAACAACAACAAGGGGAGTCCAAGGAAACGTGCAGTTTCAACAGGGTTTATCCAGAGGGACAGAGGGGTTAGAAGAGTAGGTTCAGATGAACAATTGAAGAGATGTTGAGTATCATGGGGGGTCCTACCACATGCAGGGCATGTATTTAAGATTGTATCATTAAGTCTGGATAAGTAGGAGTTTAACCTTACACTATATCCAGACCTAAGCTGTGCCAAGGTCACTCTGGGTGGCTGACAGTTGATACCTTAGTGCCATCAACGTAAATGTCTAATTCCTTTCTCACTTGGTGCCCACATGTCGTAAAGAGTGTCGCCGTAGATTTAGTCGGTGAAATTGTCAGATCTCGCTCGGTGAAAAACCTGGAAAGGTCGCAGAGGTAACTGTTGATTTTCGCACAAAGTAAATCAGTATGGGGACCCTTCCCCGTCGCCTTTATTGTACAGCCGTCGACATACGAAACGATGGTGACAACAACAACATGGTGACACCCTCTGGTGGTGGGGGCATCTTCGATAGATATAAGTTTAACAGTGTCGGGGATAGGGCACCACCCTGTTGCACCCCCTGTCTAATACGTCTGTGTTTGGATGTAGCGTTTCTAAAGTTTACCGACGCCTGACGTCCTTTCAGATAATTAGCAGTCCACCTCTTTAACCCATCAGGGAGTTGTGTCTCAAGAAGATCTTGTATGAGCGTGGCATGATTGACTGTATCAAAGGCTTTTGACAAGCCCAGTGTCACTATCACAGTCCTATGATTTGGTTGGGGTTGATTTAGGCCGCTTTTAATCTGCGTTGTAATGACATTGAGTGCGGTGGTGATACCCTTCCCTTTGGTGCACCGTGGGTAACACTAAATGACCTACACGGCCTACACGGCTAGTTTTTACGTATTGCGAGTTCTACGAGAACGGTACCTGTATTGTGCTCTCTCGCCTTCGCCTTTTTCCATATTTCAGGAATGACAAGTGTTCAGTGAAAGACTGAACAGAGCCGCTAGGAATGTGTGTCCCACCTGGCCTAGATGTTTCAACATCTTCATGGCAATACCGTTGTTGTTGTTAGGACAAAAATACTCCCCGAAGGTTTTGGGGAGTGATGCCGAAATTGACAGCCCTTGGCCGAATACGCTCCGATACTCCCTTGCGGTACTGCCCCACTGTCTCGGCAAAAGTCGGTTGCAGTGTGAGCGTAGCCTAACTCTGGTTTTTTTGTGAAAAATTAAATGTCACTCAATGCGTTAACAGAGTAGTATCCTTTTTTCGCAAAGAATTTCAATAGCAACGACTTTCTTTTTATATCCGCCGGATATTCCATTTATATACACATTTTAGTTAGTTGGCAACACCAAAACACAAATGACGAAACAGTTTGATTGCCAGTGAAACAAAACAGCTGTTCACTGATTCTCGTTATCACTCGCCTGAATTTAGCAATTATTGCATAAAAGGTAAATTACACTATTTAATTATTCTTCTTACCTGCAGCTAATAAACTGCTCAAGTTAAAGTGACGCCATTGTTGACACAGAGTAGTAGACGTTGAAGCGCCCAGATTCCGCGTAGTAGCATTGCTTAATTGTAATCCGAGACGTGCGATTCTGACAATTGAAGTCATCTTGGGATGCGTATGCTTATATGTGTGTATATCCACCAAGTTCAAAGCCGGTCTTATTGTATTTCGATGGTCTGCTTCGCTTCACGTACGCTAATCGACTGCCCGTTGATACTATAGCTTTGACCACAGTGTGTGATTAGACAAATTATCGCCACTTGATACCGCTCGTCAATGGCAAAGGTTATCAATGCCAAGGAATATGTATTACGATTCTCTGTTTAATAAGTATAAATAAAATATGCTTGTTGCTGGTGAAGAATGTGCGTAGTATACCACCATTCAAGAGATTTGCTAATTTTTACGCACGCACAAATGGAAACAAGAGAAATGTCAATTCTAAAATTATTCGTTGGCGTTGCCAACCATTTTGGTGACGAATGAAATTAACCTTTGAAATCTCTCATAAGACTCATAGACCATTTGAGTCATTTACCTACCCAACAAACCATGATGCTAGATTTCAATTGGAGGTACATTCGAGAACTAGCCCTTCATCTGTAACGTTAGAGGACGACTCGATGGTTGATCTACGATGACGATTCGTCTCACCTCTCATTACCCATCTTCTTCTTCGTCACGGATGGAGGGATGACATGACCTAGAAGGTTCCACTGGTCATACCAAATCGCTACCACGACAGCCATCAGTACCGCAAGGGAGTACCGCAGCGTACGGGGGTCATATCGGGCCAAGGACTGTAAACTCCGACATCACTCCCCAAAACCTTCGGGGAGTGTTTTGCTGTTAACAACAACAACAACAGGACGACTCGAGAAACACAACAAAATGGGACATAATTCTCAAATCGAACAAACTATACCCAGCAAACATTTAGGCATGAGTTACGTTAGATCTCAAGTTGAGAACTAAAGGGCTGCTCAAACCTCAAGCGTTGTTTCTCAACAGGAAAACCACTTGAGAACGATGGCGCTGGATATCAACTTGAGAACTACAAAGTTATCTAAGTTTGTAGAAAAATTGGAGAATTGTGTTGGATATCCACTTGTGAACTATACAGTTTTTCAAAGGTCGAGGTTGGAGAAAAGATTGAGCCATGTTTGCTGGGCAGTTTCCGAATCGAATTCTAATGTCATTCTTTAATGGGATTCTAGTGTGAATTTGAAAATGGTGCTCAATTAAAAAAAAAAGACAAATTCGTTCGATTTTTGCATTTGGCGGAGAAGCTTCTTCTGTCACTTCGTGTTAATTTTCAGGTCTTTTTCAAATAGCTTGTCAACGCCTTGCCCACATTCGCTTTAATATCTCTTTTCTACTCATTTTAATTAATTTTTTACTTCACTTACTAAATTTGCAATTCACGCTTCACAAAAATGGTGATTGAAATAACGGATAAACGACAACAGCTGTTCTGACTAATCGATAGTCGAAAGCATGCTCGCCTTTTGGCTAGTTCTGTAACCTATCTCGAATCGAGTTCGAGTGTAGTTCTCTACTGTTGCCTAGAGAGACTATTTGGAGAATTACCCTAGTTATCTAACGTGAAGACGAACATTTCTCCAAAGTAAGGGATTGTGTTTGTTGGGTATGTAGTTATATTTGGATGACAATGAAATCTTTCCTTTAGGTATATGTAATTATTTATGAAACTCTGTCCATACTTCCGAAAATACAATTGTTGCTACGTTTATTTATAGATTGATAAGCAACAACGTTGTGATCCACGGGGGGCATCATTGCTTGTACTCGTCTTATCAGTAAAGCAATGTAAGTAGGTACTTTGGAATCAAACGTGCTGCTGTGGATATTTCCAATCGACACATTTATGAAAAATGTAACATATACCTGGAAGACTGGGTAGAAAATATGCAAAATTATGATCTTGTTTTTCTAATATTATTAGCATACGTTTTTTGAGCTCTATCATTGCTAGTTCAAACTTTTCAGGACTGATCTTAATCGAGCTTAAAAACTGTCAATTCATTGAAGTAGAAAATTAAAATGGAAAAAATGCAGAATAATCACGGTTTAAACATAAAAACGGTAAATACAGATTCCTAATACAATTTGGCGGAACCTCGACCTGTTTTTAAACTCTGATGTCGGATTGGGATTCATCGGTGAATTCCTTTTAAGAATCTATATTATCTTATTCTGAATGGTAAGCGCCATACATCATATATTTTTTAAAACGCCCTATCTTAATTTTTTTTTATCATTTATTTATTTAATTTATTTTAGAATTTGTACCCATGTATTTGATTGAAAACCGTTCTATCTCAGCTACAATTGTATTAAATGATCTTTCAAATATCACTTTTTGATGCTCATTCTGAGATTGGGCGTTCTGGGAGAAAATTTTCAAATATGGCTTTATTGAAAAATAATCAGATATGTCGTTTTTCCAACAATCGCCGAACGTATAACACCAAAATTCGCGGAACATCTTTTTATATGTACATGATCCAGTACCCCGTTTCTGTAAAAAATCGACAAAATTCTCGATTTTAATGTCGTCACACTCGACTCGATTCAAAATTGAAAACAAACAAAAAAAATTGGCACTACCTTAAAAGCAAGTGAGAAAATAAATCGACAAAATAATTTCTTTTTACAAAAACAAAAAAAATGAGTGTGGCGTCAATATGACGTCAAATTGAATATTTCAGTCGAGACGATCGATCGAATTGAGTTACAGAAACGCAGTACAGTTCATATAACAGCTTTGATTTTTAAGAAAGTTTTTGTAATAATAAAAAAAAGCACAATGTGAAACTATCTGTGTCTAGTTTTCGTAGAAAGCGCAGAAAATGTCCCAGAAAGTTTCAAAAGCTTAAGCGGTTCAATGAAAAAACGATGAATATCTTTTACTAAAAAAATTTTGTTCAACCCTTTTTTATTAAACATTTTATAAGTTTCTTTTTTACTTCCAGACTTTCACTTGTTAATAACACGGTATAACAAAATTGAAGTTTTTGAAAATCCCACTAGGTTTTTCAACGCTTTCCGAAGGTTTTGGGTGCGCTGAATCCGAGGCTTAAGTCAGATTTTTCGGGTCACCCTAGGTTGTATCTCTCTAGAGGTCGGTAGTTGTAAAAAAACTACTTTTTAATGATTTAAAAAATTTTCAGGGGTCAAGGAACCATAATTTAGTTTTGGTTTTTATATTTGGCGGCATATTGTATATGTTACATAGTGCAAAAAATTGGGGTATAGTAAACTATTAAGAAAAAAATCCGATCTCTGAACAAACTACCCTCTGGAGATAAAAGCTAGGGTGATCCGAAAAATCTGACTTCAGCTTCGGATTCAGCACACCCACAAACATTAGAAACCGATGGGAGTTTTTGGCTGTTGTACAGTGTAATCAATCTTTCAGGCACTTTTTGTTTGATCGCCTAGCTTCCATCGTTGGTGAAACATTTAATTTTGACACAATGTACAATAGCGTATATTTATTATTTACAGTTGTATAAATAAAAATATACAATTAACATAATTTATAAATACTCAAGTCCATTGTTGTTGTTGAAATTAATGATTTACAGCGTCTGGTAAAAGGAGGTTAAAATATTATTTAAACGGGGTGAATCACTGGAAAAAAAGCCAAAGTGCAGAGTTTCCCAAAAATTGGTCACTGGGCAATATGCGAGGAAACAAAATTATTTAAAAATAACTACAAATGATGGCACTTAAATAAATCTACTTTAGTTAGTATGTAATGAAGTTGTAAACGACATCATCAATAGCGACCATGATTTTGTAGAATACCGTTAGGTGAACGTGTCGTAGGCGGTGTATAATCAGGTGCTGGGTAAGGTGTTATCGCATCATCTCTAAATGACGTTTGTTTAGTTGTCTTTTTGTTATAATTCGTAACACTCGGGTTGTTGTTGTTGTTGTTATTGCTATTGCTAGGACGTGGTGGCGGATATTGTATGTATGAATCTATATCACGAAAGCGTATACCTTGCAGCGAAATTTCGGTCGACATGCGGGCAGCGCGAGCCAAAGCTTCTTCATTCAATTCAATCGTTACCATTGAACGATTGTCCGGTATAAAAGCTTCATTGGTGTATACTTGGCTTTTAGCTCTACAAGTAAGGAAAGCAATTAAAAAAAAAAACAATGCATTAATAAAACAATTCGACGACTGAATACAAGATCGCACAAACTATTTGTCGAAAACTCCTATATCAGACTTTGTTTCAACAAATCTCTATTTTGTTTCAAAAATGCCCTTTCTCAGCGCTTAATTCAAAAACGTAATATGTCAGCTGAAAATGAATGGAAATTTCGTTTATAAAGGACATTTAAAAAAAAGCATTACTGAAAAAAGGTCTGAGCTAGCATGTTTTTCAAACATATTCTTTAGCTTAGTCGTGCTTAAAAAATAATTAAAAAAAGAAAGAAATTTGATTCAGGTTTATTAAAAATACTTACGTTTGTTCTTCATACGCCCGTATGGGTGGACGCTCGTTCAAAACGTCATCTGAATCCTTGTGATTAATGAATAAGGTATCCTGTAAGTAAATAATGCAAATTTCAAAATAAAAAAAAAACGATTAATATTTAATAGACGTATGTCCGTAAACAAAAGAAATAAATACTATCATATTCCGGTACGGAAAAATTTTAAAGTAAGCTTCTTGAAATCCAATATTATGCCGACAGGGAATAATCTTTTTAGATCGCTTTAGGGCCACTTGCATAAAAGCCGATTAAGCCTAATCGGTGATTAACTTGACAGCTAACCATACAAAATACGTCAATTAAACTCCGGTTAGTCGTTATCAGCTTTTATGCAAGCGGCCCTTAATGTGCGAACTATAAGGTTTGTTTATCGAGCTGCTCTAGCTTACGCCAGTTTGAGATATTTCACAAAATTGTGTTTAATGAACACTTTTCTTGCTCTAGGTTGCTCTATCTTTTGTTTCATGAGTGGGCTCAAAACAAAACTAGAGTAATCCAGATCACAAATTTCTGCTCCAGCTTTTTTTGTGGAGTAAGTTCGAGCAGAGAAGCAATTGTCAATCAAGAAAAAATAAATTTTTAAAAACTTCAAAAAAAAAAACTAGCTTGCAAGAAAATCAAAATTTTAGTAAACGTGTGTTTGCCTTAATTTTGAGGATTTAAACAAAACAACCAAATAAATAGAAACTAGCGAGATTCAAGTGTTTCATGGCATTTCTGCTCTGAGTTGCTCTATTTCTTTTTTGACAGCTGCCCTGCTTTGCTCTGATCAAACATGCTCTGAACCTTTTTTTGTTCAGTAATCAAACCTATAATTAGGATAGATTATCTCAGTGACGGATCCAGGATTTTGGGAAGGGGGCTTATTTTTTTTTTTTTTTTTTGTTTCAAAAAATATATGCATACATATTTCACGTGTATAAATTCTTTAAAAAGTTACCGAATGTGTATTACGTAAACGCAAAATATCAGTTGGCAGTTTGCTGTCAGTTGTACTATATTTTTTTGTAATTATTACTATATTTTTTTTTGTAATTTTTACTATATTATTTTCGTAATTTTTATCATATTTTTTGTGTAATTTTTAATATATTTTTGTTTACTAAATTTTTTGCGTAATTTTTAATATATTTTTTGTATAATTTTTACTGTATTTTTTATTTGACTATATATTTTGTGTACATTTTACTATCTTTTTTGTGTAATTATTTTTGTGTAATTTTAATATATTTTTGCCCAATTTTTACTATATTTTTTGTGAATATTTTACTTTATTTTTTTTTTTTTTTACTGTATTTTTCACGTAATTTTTACTATATGTTTCTGTGTATTTTTCCCATATTTTTTATTTTAGTATATTTTTTGTGTAAATTTTACTATATTTTTCCGCAAGGAATGAAACCGAAACCGAAACCGTGACCGTAACCGACTAAAACCGTTTCATTTTTCAAAACCGTAAACGTTATTGTTGTCTGAAAAAGAACGAAACCGGTTACAAACGGTTTTGAATTTTTTATTTTACCAACGGCTACCCTGAATAATTTTCATGGAATATGGTTTAGCAAGGTTACAAAAGACACGTTTTGATCTGAATATCAAAACTGCGGAAGAGGAAATTGAACTATGTTCGAATGAAGAAATCGAAAAAAATTTACGAGATCCCAAAAAAAAATGTTTAGTGGCCCGGCTCAGAATGCAGCACTCATACTAATGTTCCATTTTAACATATTTCTAAAAGAAAAAGTAGAGTTAATTTTTTAAAGTTATTTTGAAGAAATTTTTTCCATAAGTAGCGGGAATAATACTTATTTATTACTATATTGGAGAAAATCCATCCTGGCCACCGGAGGAAAACTAACATTTTCATTTTTTCTCTGAAGAAAATGTACTACATAAAAGTAGACACGAAATAAAAGTGTTAGTTTCCTACAGAATTTGAAAAGTGTTAGTTTTCTTAAAAAATTTAAAAAGTGTTTCGTTTGTCACGTCGATATTTAAGTTTTGTAGAAGCAACATTTTTTTGTAATAGTGTTTTTATTTGGAAACCGAAACCGGAACGAAACTGAAACCGAAACAAATGTTAAAGAACGAAACCGGAACCGAAACTGAAACCCGTTACAAATCCTAAACCGAAACCGGAACTTTATTTTAATCGGTTGCAAACCTTGTTTTTCCGTAATTTTTACTATATTTTTTATTTTACTATATATATATTTGTGTAAATTTTACTATCTTTTTTGCGTAATTTTTTGTTTAACCTAAAAACCCACCCCGTGGATCCGCCTCTAGATTATCTACATTATTTGGAACAAACAGCAAGCCTTCTGAGCTCTGCTGACTTACACAATTATGTACATCTAAGCCAAGTTAACGAAAAATGTAAGGGTTTGTACAACATTGGCAAAATTGAAATAGTTGAACAAAATTCTGATAAAACTAATCTTTGTTTTCAATAACTATAAACCTTCTGTAGACCAGAGAGCTGCACGAGTACAGTTAAACTACACGTAAGTCACTCGTGATTCGGCTCTCTGACTACTTAGATCACATAGCAGACTAGAAGTTGCAAATAGACGTGGGTGTACTCATGCAATTCTCTGGTGTAGACTACTAGCATCAATAAATTACAAAGCATACGTTTAATAAATTCTTATCGATTTCAGTAAGCCCATAGAATTTATAGATATACATAAAGCATTTGGCTTTTATCGATAGACGCAAAGTCCTACAAATTAAAGGAAAAGTGCTCGGCTCTCTTAAAAATGGAAATAGTTTTCCAAAGGGTAAACAAATTATGACTAGTACCAAACAAACACAGTAGCTGTATATCGATTAGAGGTAGGTTTGAGCTAGCCCCATTCTCTAATCTCCAACCTTAGAGAACGGCTTGAGATTCACTTGAGAAACATGGTGTTCTCAAACAAAATGGGACATAATTCTCAAATCGAGAAAATCATAGTTCTCCAATCGAGTTCTAATGTCATTCTCTAATGTGAATTGAATTTGCATTATTTTTCTAATCATTCTCGACCTAGGGAAAGTTCTCTAGTATCTCTCTCGACTCGAGAATTACCCTTGTTATCTAAAGTGGCAATCAAAATTTCTCTAACGTTAGAGATTGTATTTGCTGGGTATCTAGTATTGATATTACATAGTACTCTGTCATCATTCATTGACAGTAAAACTTACATTGGTATCCTTATCCTGAACAACAATAATAACAAGGGTCATTAGGTAAACCATTAACCCAACATTGATAAGCCATAATATGAGTCCTTTAATTGAGATAATCATCAGAGAGAAGCTGACCACACCGCCAGCCACTAGTTGAGCTGCCTGTGGATCGATTACGCCCGCATTAATTGTAGACAAGTTATAATTGTAAGCTGCAATATTAAATTTATTGTAGTCAAGAACAAATATGATGCCCAGTCCTAGATCCATCAAATTTATACATAAAATTGTAATGATCCAAAATACGGCGACGTGACCAGTTTGTTTTAAATTATGTTTTCGTACAACTGAAAAAAATGCAAAATAAGTAAGTAAATAATACATATGCATATAAAATATTAGGGTGGGGAAAAAATATAATTTTTTTTTAATTTCGAGGACATTTTTCATTCACATTTCTCAAAACTGGCCTGAAAACCATCCTCGTTGATCCGCCCCTGCGAACAATTGTTTTCGGATATTAAGCTTTGAAATTTTCAGTTCAAGATTCTAACTATTTATTTACCACCCTAATACATTAAGTTTACATAAGCGTAAGAACTTACGTGCCAATAGCAATACCGATGCAAGGAACCAAAAAACTGCCACTGTTAAATAAACACAATTCCAAATGAATATATTGTCCGGTGTTAGTATGGTTTTCACTGATTTCAGCATACTAAAATCCGATTGTTGATAGTTCTCGGGTATACAGTCGCCTTTAAAGTATATCGTATAGAAAGCATATTGCATGAGTGAACCATAGGATAATCGAGAATTAATCGGCATATAGCAGGTGTACGCTAAGATACCGGCAATCGTAAGGCCAATCCATATTATCGATTGAATCTGTAAACATAAGGAAGAATTTTTGATTAATACATATCGTTACACTAATATAGAAAGGCCCTAACTCATTTTTTATTTTCAATCAAGATGCTGATGGCTTTTTATTAATATTTCTGAACGAAGCTTCACTAAAATCTTAGTTCTATACTATATCGTACACAGAGCCAAAAATGCCTAATAAAATTAATAAGATTGTCTTCATGAGCGGGTTTTGGGCTGAGAGGCAGTCGAAACGACGGAAACAAAAAAAAAACTATACGCAAATCTATTTGATTTAATGACGAAATTCTTATTGATATTATTAAGTGCAATTTCTTCTTATTTCTTTTTGATTTCTTTTTATGTGTGTTATTAATAAGAAATTATTTTCAAGATTTCCTAAAAAATATAAAAAAAGATGAAAAAGAAAAAACTTCTTATTTTAATAAGATGATCTTATGGTTCCTAACGAGAACATTTGACTTATTAATCTTGCATCATCATCAGCAGACATCATGTAGAACAATTATACGCTGGGAAGCAGAAGTACCCGATGGCTCGATGGTAAGCACCTGTGTTCAGCATTCAATATGTGGTTAGTTCGATTCGCGGTGGATGCAATATGGCAAGTGTGGAAGGCAATGTAAGGAAGAGTGCGGTGAGATGGCTTGAAGGAAATATGAAAAGGCAACAAAAGAAGGTAAAGGCAATACAAGAGAAATCTAAAACTCAATAATAAGTGATTTCATTTTGAAAACATTAATAAGTCGAATCTTCTTGTTAGGAACCCGAAGAAATCAATTATTTTTCTGCAAGATTTCTCTTTGAAAACATTAATAAGTCAAAACTTCTTGTTAGGAACCCTAAGAAACCAGTTCGTTTTCTGCAAGATTTCTCTTTGAAAACATTAATAAGTCAAATCTTCTGGTTAGGAACCCTAAGATCATCTTATTAAAAAGAACCCTAAGAAATCATTTCGTTTTCTGCAAGATTTCCCTTTGAAAACATTAATAAGATTTTCTCTTCAAATTAAAAAAGAATTTCTTCTTGAAGAAAATCTATAGAGATATCATATGACTTTTGTTCTATTTTATTAGGCATTGTTGGCTCTGTGTAGTTAAATATTACAGGCATTCAGTTTTTCGAGTAATTTTTCGAGCTAAGAAAATATGAATTAGAGCCTTTCTATATTAGGGTAACGATATGTAGATTCTTTAGAATAATACCCCCCAGCAAATTTGTAAGAAACTGAATCTTGCTTATTTTTACTTCAATGGTATGGCAGTTTTAAAGTAAAACTTGAAAAAAATCGTAACTAGCACTCTAAAAATTAACATTAAGATCTGAAATTTTGAAGTATTTTATTCGCCAATATCAAAATAATTTAAAAAAATTTAATTATTTAATTATTTTTTTGCCCAAGATTAACGGAATAATGTGTCTAGCCTGATCAGTTGAATTATTGTCAATTGACTCAGCGTATGAGATATAAATTTGTATGTATTGAACTGCATCTAAAATATCGCCACTAATTTATTATGAATCATAAGCTCGTTATCACTTGAAAAGATAAACATTTACTATCTTTACCGAATATATATTTATATATATTTTTTTTTCTTTTTTTTTTTCAAAAAACAAATTCTTTGCAGAAAACGTCATCAAATATGTAGAATGTCTTTGTTATTTATTTATTTATCAACCGATTACAAATTTAATACATGTTTTAATTTATGTACTTTAACTACTTAAGGTATTTAAGTAGCACAGCCACAAAAAATAGACTTCAAGAAACTGAAACAAGGCACGCGCGATTTTATTTTGGAGTTAAAGTCGAACCATGGCCAATCATGGCATATTCTGATTCATTATTCAATCCTTTTTGAGAACTTGTGTTTTCTTTATTGATTTATTGCAGTTTTAACGTCCTGTCTGATATTCAAAACTCTTGTTTCCTTCAAAACTACAGATGAATGCGCGCCTCAAAATAACGTTGTAACCGACATTTTTTTCAAACTGCGTTTTTTTTGTGGATTCTTATTCTAACGGCAGTTTTCCAGTATTCTAAAAACAAACAGAGAGCTATTTTGAGTACTTTTGGGCTCCCAACCCAAAGAGAGAGCTATTTTTAACTAGCGGCATAATGGCGACATCAAACTGCTCGATCCCATGTGAGCTAAACAAGTAATTCGGGGTCCAAAGGCAAACTTTTTGGAGTTTTCTTGAAAACGGTAAGTTTTTTCGAAAAATTACCCTAGACCAAGTTGTAGAGCTGGAAACTCTCTTCAAGTAACCAGCTATTGTAAAATTAGCTCTGGAAATTATATGAAAATATATGCCACGTATGGACTTTTTAGGATTTTTCTTGAAAGCTTTAGTATGCGTAGAACAATTTTCTTTTACCTTTTATTTTTTCACGAAGTTCCCCATCGACAATGAAAATAGTTATTTTTGTAAAGAATATAGTTCTCGACCTAGAGCCAGCTTTTCTCCATCCAAAATATCAAAAACTACTAGTCTGGCAAATTTAGATATCGTGTAAAAGAATAATTCCGACAGAGCCAAATTTTTGTGGAAAGCTTAGGCTCACCCCTATAAAAAAAACTGCAAAAGTCCCCATTGATCCTATTTCTGTTAAAAAAGTTATTCGGTTTCAAAAGGAGAGAAAAATCGAAATTTAACGTTTTTTTTTTTAATTTTTTCGACAAATAAACGGTAAAAGAAAATTTGTCTACGAATATATTTTCTACATATAATTTCTAAACTAACTGGTTACTCCTTGAGAAAAATCTAGAACCATAGTTGTAGAGAATTTCCAGGTCCAAAGCTTGGTGTCAAGTAGTTTTATTTCTGACGGCGAACCTAAGCTCTCTACCCCTCTATTTTGACCGGACTATCTAGATGAATTTTCTTACTTATTTTTTTATAATAGGTATGCTATTAGAGTTATAAACATTTAAAAGTACCCTTGTAACATATTATCAGTAAGTTCAACTATTAAGGGAAAATCCAGGAGCAAAGCGAGAACAAAGAAAAAAGGGGTTAAATGAAAAATGTAGAGCGCTTCTAAAAGTCGGCAGTTGCCCCTTTTTTTGTACGGCGGCCACCATGGTGTAGCGGTTAAGTGCTCGGCCTACTACACCAGGTCGTGTCATATCAATGCCCGCCAAACTAATATCAAAACTTATTTAGAAAAAGAATTTTTCTAAAACTGGGTCACCCCTCGGCTGTAGTTTGGCAAAATCTCCAGTTTCAAAATACATACATACTAGGGATGTCATCCCGGGATCCCGGGATCCCGAAATCCCTCTTGTATAGCAAAGAAACCACACTGAAATTTGGGTTAGCGTTTACAACACTGTTGACGTAGAAATCAGCTGGTTTCATTGTTATTTTTGCGCGCATAATTGATTGATGAATAATAAGAATAATTAAATATGACTGAAAAGCCGTCCACTTCAGGTAAATATAGATATATTTATAACTTCGGTGAAGTGGAATACCTCGCACTCATCCATTTTTATACGAAGTATTACATTTTCATTAAATAAAGAATCACTGTAATGAAATTGAAATTTATTTCGTACAGGTTTTGTTGCACATAAAACAAAGGCGGAAGAGAAGTCTTCCGTGTGGTTCTATTTTTTAGTTGCGCGCGACAACGACGAGTCAGCTCAGTGCAAAAAATGCAGTCAAATATTATTAACGAAAGGTGGCTCAACAAAAGGGCTGCACACGCATTTGAAAAAACATAATATTGTTGTGTGCCGTAAAACAAAAGCTCCAGAAGCCAATCCTGTACCTTGTAAACAGCAAAAGTTGCATAAATTTTTTAGTAATAAAACGGAGAGGAGTATGGAAGCTGTTTTAGCTAGGATGACGGCTGTTGATGGTTTTGCTTTTTCAGCTTTCACCAAATCACAAGATCTACGCGATGTAATGCGAGGTAATGGCTTCGATTTACCAAAATCCAGAAACACTATACAAAGTATTGTACTCAACTATTACGAAAATATTTGAGTAGGATTTTTACATGAAATTGAAAAGCTCGTAAAAGAAGGTGAAAAATTTTGCGTAGTTTTTGACGAATGGAGATCTGTGTCAAACAGATTCGGTGAAAGCTTATCTATGGGCACTGTAAAAGAGGAGTTAAAGCAAATACTTTTACTAAGTCAAGCTTCCACCGATGTCGAAAATAATGAAACGGAAGAAATAATTATAAGCGAGCCCACAGATTTAAAAGCAAAATTAAATAACCTTTTTAAATCGAAATGTCACGCAAAACAAAAATTGAGTTAGGTTTTTTTAGGCAGTGCGTTCAAATTCGGCTACTCCCATACAAGTTGTATGTGCATGAGACATTTTTGACAGAAAACTCAGTCCGTGCGTTTATATTAGGTTAGGCTGTTATGAATCTCTATACGTCCGTTTTTTGATCATAAACGTACTTCGTATTTTCAAAATATTGAATTTGAAATTTAAATTTTTATTTTTTTTGACAAAATAAAAAAAGCTTGTGTTTTTAGTTGTTGCTGATTCGAGAATAGCTCGTAAAACGCAATGTTCGTAAAATGTAAGGTATCTTGCTGGCTGGGAAGAGGCGCGCTGGATGTACCAAATTTTTTTTTACTTTTTAATTAATACTTACCATTATTAAACTGTTTAATACATTTATATTAATGTAGGAGTTCAACTACAAAAAAAAAGAATACTTAATATGTTAATATTATTAACTGACAACCTCTTCCCACTGGTGGGGGGAAGTGGTTCAGCTTGTTGAATTAAAATCAACTTATTTGAGTGCGTTTGTAAGACGAACTAGTTTATTAAAATAGCATACTGATTATTTATAGTTATAGTTTTACATATTTATGTGTGTAGATAGGCTGATGCACCTTATCATATTTGTATGTGATAATGTTTGTATGTACGTATATCAAAATGTTTAAGTGCTTTTATACTTAAACATAATAAGTTATTTATATTTTATAACTTTCTATTGAAGTGTGTTATTTTTTTTTATTCAAATGAAATACATTAAAAGTAAATAAAAAATATAAGGGATAAATAAATTTAATTAATTTTATTTGTTATTTATTTAAAAATTGACAGTTTCACAAACATTTTCTCCAGTCTTTTTGAAGCAAACCTGTTAGAAATAACGAATCCCTAATCCCGGGACTAATCCCGGGATCCCGGGATTTGTAAAAGCATATCCCGAAAATCCCGGGACGGCCAAAACCCGAAAAATTGACATCCCTAATACATACATACGTGTTCTAAACGTTTGAAAGTTAAGCTTGGGGCGCGAAGAAGTGTCCTTCAAACGTGACATTATTGATGGATTTCAATTGAGTCAGCTTTACGTCGAAGCAACTACTTACCAAACTCAGTATTCCAGCCCATATCGCGACCTTGCGAAGTTTCGAAAATTTGTCTAAATGTTTGCTGTTATCATAACCGCCGTATCTGCTGCCAGCCATATTATTTGTCACTTGAAGTTTTATTCACCACTTTGTATAAAATTACTTCTCTTTTCTTTCACACTCACGTTTAAAGACGGCACGTGAGAACCAAATTCAAGTTATAAGCGACACCAGGATTGAAACCGAAACCAAGACGACGGAGGCTTTTAAAACACTCTTGCTTAAAATTTTTTCTATTAGGGTTATCAAGCGCTCGGAGGCGCGCGAATCGTTGCTGCTTTGAATTGTATTAAATCACTTTGTAACAGTTCACCGTTTGAAAATATTTATCGATACCGCACTTGTTACCCGCCAGTTTCCTGTATTTCGTTCTATACATACAAATAGGGTCACTAAACAACAACAAAAAAATTAAGAAAAAAAATCGCGTACTTATAGAACTTTTTCGTAATGCGTTCGTTTTTGGACTGTTACGTGTTTGGCGCTTTTTAACGGCCCAGAGTTGGAGCTACAGGTGTATTGCAAGCTATATGTGTGTGACAATTGCCAATGAGCCAAAAAACAATTAGCTGATATCTACAATAACTTTTATTGAGCACCTATAATATGTATTGTGTGAACTCGTCATGCATGGGAGAGGCTCTCCAAAAAAACAATAAGAGGTTTTGCAAATTGTGGATGGGTGGCTAGGAAATATTTTCCTGTAGAAAAATATATTAGTAATGGGTGCGAAATTATTACAATTCACATGATTGATTTTCGCACTCATACCTTCTGTAGCTCTGCTCCTCTATCTCTACCGCACCACTACCTATTCCTGTTTGGCTGTCTTGACTTTTCCGTCTACCTCTATTTGTCTCTTTCTAACTAGGGCTCTTTCAACAAATTTTAAAGGGGCGATTATCCTCTTTGGGTCTTTGCATACCACAATTGAGTATCGTAAGAACTTTGATTTTCGCTCTCTGCCTTGATTTTAATTTATTCACATGGTTTATAGTAGCGACGTGGTAATGACGCTTAGGAAGAGTAGGTTAAAAAATTTAATTTCTTTAATGATTATCAGCACCACGATGTTATCAGCGGTTATCAGTTTGCTATTGCGATATCGAAACTGTTGACCTTATCGATAAATTATTCTATACTTTGCCAACATGCAGGCTTTCGAATTTTATAAATACACATGTAGATAAGGCGCATGAAAGAAGTTAACTTCTTAAATTCAAAAATAACGAAATATGAATAATGTATATTCGAGAATGGTTTAGATTCACAATTTCTTACTTCCGGGAACTGGACCAGGGAACCGATCCATTCGAAAATATCGTATACATGGTGTGTTTTTCCTTCACATTCGGTACGTGGGTAGAATTATGCCTAAATTAACAGGGGTCAATACGAATGGGATATAGAGGAAGAGGGGCGTGGTAGAAGGAAAGAGGGAAAAGAAGAGAAAAACGGAGGGAGATAGTTTGAAGGCGAAGAAGATAGGAAGAAGAGTTGTGAAAAGAGATAAGTGGCAACCCTTTAAACCGCTCTAAGTGGCAACACCCATGTATATAATCTTAGAATTAATCAAATTGTCTATATGCCAAAATTTTATCCAAAGCGGTCAAGCAGTTCCCGAGATATACGCAAAAATAAATAAAGGTGGCAAACCCAAGTGGCAACCCTGTTTGAAATTATCTTATTTGGAATGCGGTCGAAAATACCTTTCATTTGATATTCATATTGCCATATCTATCTCTATATTTAAAAAAAATTGGTATAGGTGGCAACCCTGTAAACCGCCATAAGTGCCAACACCCATGAATTCTGCTCGGCCTAACTATAACAATTTGGGCAATGTTAGCTCGATCCTAGAATTTCACCTCCTATTTGATTTGAACAGCTTAACATCGTGGTAAAATCGCCTACGCCTGAAAGTCTGCAACATACGCCTGAAAATCGGCTACAATTTCCATTTCCGGTGCATAATTTACGTTGCATCATCGCCCATTTTCTCAAATTTTTCTCACAATCAAAACTTCATATCGCCGCCTAGGAAGCTAACTTCAAAAATTTATGTATTTTTTATAATGGGATTATGAATTTTAGTTTCGTTTCCAAAAATATACTTTTTTAATTATCCTTTCCGAACATGGAAGTAAGGTCGTTGAATCCTTCAACTTTGTGTTTTAAAAAGTGGTAATCTAAAAAAAATCCTGATAGTGTATATTAGATATTTAAGGATGCACAGGAGATGGGCAGGATATGTCCTAGAAATTGATTTTATAATCACCGTCATCATCATTTCCTTCATGAGGGCATGAACGTACTGTAAGTTTGATTTATATATCTCTCTCCTTTTCGGAGATTTCCACCAAAACATTAATAACATTTATCTGAACTTTTCTTACTCGAACAACTAAATGTTACTCATACGCCGTGTATAGTTCATAAAAAGTGCGCTGTAATTCAAGATATATACAATTCTTGTTGCTAGAAAATGTATTATTACGCCATCTACTAAAATACTTTTGAAATTCCAATGTCATTTTTACGTTAATATGTTTTTTCAATATACTGGTAAATGATCCTGTTGTCCTTATAAAAATTCAAAGGTGGAGATTTGCTACACAGTCCTTTTTATACGGTATAAATATTAAAATTAAAACAAATTTCGAAGCCTTAAAGGGCTTTTTTGCGATCTTCGTATATGCTGCTAGATAAAGCTTTAACTGAAAATCGGCGCAAGTTACCGCTACCCTGGAACAATAAAACTTCGCACAAATGTTATTCAGGATAAAACGTACCAATATACATAGAGGATACGCATATCAAATTTGGAACCAAAATTTGTGTCCATACTTTTTTGGGACGCTCTAATATACATAAGTACATTCTTTGTTCATCGGCCTACATACATACATACATACATGCCTATAAATTCATCATCATTTATTGACGCTTAACCGCCTAGGCGATTTTGGCCCTTGCCTATCAAAGCACGCCAGTCATTCCTTTTTAGCGATAACTGACGCCAATTGGAATTGGAAACCCCAAGGGAGTTCGAGTCATCCTCCACCTGTTGTTTCCATCTCAGTCGAGGCCTCCCCCTTCCTCTGCTGCCGAATTCGGGTGTCGATAGGAAAACTTTCTGTGCTGGAGCTTCTTTTTCCATTCGCATAACATGACCAACCCAGCGGAGCCTTTGGGCTTTAATCCGCTGAACTATGGTCAGGTCTGCGTAAAGCTGGTACAGCTCATCGTTAAATTTCCTTCGATACTCGCCGTTTGCATCACGGGAAGGACCATAAATCTTCGGGAGAACTTTTCTCTCAAATACTCCAAGGGGCATCTCATCTTCTCTTCACCCTACCCATGATTCCTAGCCATACATCAGGACTGGTATGACGAGAGACTTCTAAAACGTGATCTTTGTTTGTCGAGAGAGGACAATTGCTTACTTAGTCCAAAGTAACACTTGTTGGCAAGAGTGATTCTCCGTTGGATTTCTAGACTGATACTATCACAGTGTAAATTTAATAAACTTTGTGTAAACTTTTAATTAGAAATTGAAAGTTTGTTTTAATAAAAAAAAATATATTAAGTAATTTCCAATAATTGGAGATGCGGGGCATCGATCCCCGTACCTCTCACATGCTAAGCGAGCGCTCTACCATCTGAGCTACATCCCCATGTGGTTAAATATGATTTAGTTTTCTCTTTTGGCATTATCAAAAAACCAGCCAACAGAGCATAATAGCCATCAAGCAAGGCATACGCACAAACATACATTCAAGCATACTATTCACGTATGTATATATGTAATTATTTTTAATTCGTGGCACGTTTTTAGCATTACTATGTACATTAGACTGGGATAAAAAAATTTATTTTTTTTTGATATTACTATTTTTCAGAATAAAGAAAAGAACACTGTTAGCGCTCATAGCCAGTTTTACGAAATCAATTTATGTAAGTCTCAAAATAACTTTATCCAGTCACGTTGCAAATAAAATTCAAGTAATATAATCGTTTTTGTTTTATTTTTCATTCGTGAAATCTGTTTAAAATTATTTTTTTTGGATCTCTCTTATGTATCCAGAGAAATGAAACGATGAGCTGCGCGAGTTCAATGCAATTATGAGCTCACTTTTTACTACAGAACGAAAATTTAATTTTTTTTCAATCGCTTTAAATTTTTGAAGTTAGGCTGCGATATGAAGCTTTGATTGAGAGTAAAATTTCAGAAAAAGGATAATGATGCAACGAAAATTATGCAACGGAAATAGAAATTGTAGCCGACTTTCAGCAGTATGTTGCAGACTTTCAGGCGCAGGCAATTTTCACCACGATGTTTAGCTGTACAAATCAAAGAGGAGGTGAAATTCTAGGATCGAGCTAACATTGCACAAATTGTAATAGTTAGACCAAACAAAATTCATTGGTGTTGCCACTTATGGCGGTTTAAAGGGTTGGCACCTACCCCATTTTTTTTTTAATATAGAGCTAGATATGCCAATAAGGGTATCAAATGAAAGGTATTGTCGATCGTATTCCAAATATGACAATTTCCAAGAGGGTTGCCACTTAAGGTGGGTGGCAACCCAACCTCAATTTATTTCTTTTTTCGTAAATCTCGGGAACTGCTTGACCGATTTGGATAAAATTTGGCTTATAGACAATTTGCTTCATTCTAAGATTATATGCATAGGTGTTGCCAATTAGAGCGGTTTACAGGGTTGCCACCTTTCCCATTTTTTTTAATATAGAGCTAGATGTGCCAATATGGATATCAAATGAAAGGTATTTTCGATCGTATTTTCGATTATATACATGGGTGTTGCCACTTGGGTCGGTTTACAAGGGTTGTCACCTTTCTCGATTTTTGTAAATATTGGGAAAGATATGCCAATATGGGTATTTTCGATCGTATTCCAAATAAGATAATTTCAAGCAGGGTTGCCACTAAGGGTTGCCACCTACCTGCTATTTATTTATTTTTTCCCAAATCTCTGTAACTGCTTGACCGATTTGGATAAAATTTGGCATATAGACAATATGATTCATTCTAAGATTATATACATGGATGTTGCCATTGAGGGCGGTTTACAGGGTTGCCACCTTTACCAATTTTTTTTATAAAGCTAGATGTGCCAATATGGGTATTAAATGAAAGGTATTTTCGATCGTATTCCAAATGGGACAATTTCCAACAGGGTTGCCACTTAGGGTTGCCACCCTCAATTTATTTCTTTTTTCGTATATCTCGGGAATTGTTTGACCGATTTGGATAAAATTTGGCTTATAGACAATTTGATTCATTCTAAGATTATATACATGGGTGTTGCCAATTGGGTCGGTTTACAGGTTTGCCAGGTGTAATTTTAGCTGATTTTTCAACTAGTACGCCTAGGTGCTCATAAAAACAAGCAAGCAAAAGCTGCATTCTCTGTCGAATTTTAGTGGCCTAACATTTAACAATTTTTCTTGGGTCGAGAAACCATAAATTAATTTTGGTTTTTATATTTGGCGGCTTTAGAAACCGATGAGAAATCGTCTTCAAATGAAAATTTCTGATTTCATGCTTTTACTTTGATAATTTGTCAAAAACGCCAAAATCAATGAAGAAAAAACATAAATACTTTAAGGCGATGGTATGGTCTAAGAGCAGGTGTAAAAATAAATATGTTTTCTAAACTTATTTACTATTGAGGTAAAAAAAAAAACAACAAACTTCTTTTTTTTCTTGACCGTTTTTTTTTTATTTCAATGGTCTGACCGTTTTGAACCGAAAATTAGATCAGTCCTAAAAAATCAAGCCTACCCATTACACTATACGACAAAATACATTTTTTCTGGGTATTGGACCAAACCAACATTTTTGAAAAGATTAAGACATAAGTAAAAAAATTGCATTTTTTCGAATTTAGCCTCCACAACTTAGTTACGGGTTTTCGAAGTTCGAAGTTGGGCCCTTCGAAGATTTGGCTTTCTAATTATTTTGTTTGAAAATTTGAAAAAGTTGGGCGTGGCCTTCTTGCTCCTCTTACTTGGTTGTTGTACTTTGTTTCTATTTCGAAATGGATCTACGAAGAAATATTATTAAACTAAAAAATATGCGGCTTTTAATTTTTTCGAAGATCTCACTTGTGCCCTTTTTAAAAGAAGAAGGACACCAAGCAAAGAGGAAGAAGGACACCAAGCAAACAAGAAGAAGGACACCAAGCAAACAAGAAGAAGGACACCAAGCAAGCCCACATTTTGCCCTCTCATAAGTTAGTAATTGATGAGAAAATAAACCTTGCAAAAAAATAAGCGCTGTAACTTAGTACTTAGAGATTTCAATTTTTTTAACTTTCTCTTACATTTTGTATAAGAGAAAACTCGAAATTATGTACTAGGTTTTGTATGTGGTACTTGAATAGTAGGTTGTAGTTTAGTTTCTGTTATCAAAAAAAAAAAAAAAAATGCATGTATTTTTACTGTTTTATAATTAGATACTTAATTTATGTATTTTCTCTTGTTTTTTGAAATCTCAAATAAACGCCCATCTGTGTTCGTGAAAGCGAAGATTTTGTAATTTTTAGAGCGGCCACGAAATCACTCTCAATTATCTTACAATCATCCGCTAGACTATCCTCGATACGTTGAAAAGCTATCAAAGCGGCTTCATTACAAAGATTACACATATCAGCACCTGTATAAAAATCCGTCGCCTCAGCTATTTGCTCTAAATTTACGCTCTTTGCAAAAGGCATACGTTTAGCATGTAATTGAAGTATACCAATACGTGAGTTTAGATCTGGTGGTGGAACATAAATATGTTTACTCAAACGACCAGGACGCAATAAAGCATCATCAATCATATCGGGACGATTACTTGCGGCAACAACAAGTATATGTTGTTGGCTACTATCAACAACACCATCCATTTCGGTTAGTAAGGTGGATAATATACGAAGATGTACATCGTTTGAGCTGCTCGTGGCAATGGGTCGACGGCCGGCTAAAGTGTCTGTAAAGAAAGGAGGGAAGATAATAAATTGTATATGTAGGTACCTTTTTAAATAATTATTTTTATTTCTTTACCAATTTCGTCAAAGAATATAAGGCAAGGCGCATTCTTTCTAGCCGTATCGAAAATTTTCGATATAAATTTTTCAGCACAGCCAACATAAGGCGAGTAAACCTCTGCTCCAGATGTTGAGATGAATGTCATATTAGCCTCTTTGGCGAGACATTTAGCGAAAGTTGTTTTTGCACAACCAGGAGGACCGTAAAGCAGCAGACCTATGGATTTAAAAGCAAAGTATAAAAAAATTTGAAGATTTGTCTCAACTTTTATTTGTTCTTTTATATGAACTTACCCTTTGGTAGTTTAAGTCCCAATTTTCTGTATATGTCTGCTTGTCGCAGTCCTGCTAAAACACTCACTTCCAAGGTGCGTTTCAATTTATCCATGCCGCCAATAAATTCAAATCCTTCAGAAGTTTTGAAAACTTCAACGTCGGCAGCGTGCGCAGAAGTGGGTTTTACCTGATGATATAATATACATTAATATTCATTTTTTGATTCAAAAACAGTGTAACCTCAATACAACGAAAAGTGGAAAAGCAGACAATTTTTGTATAGAAACTTCGAAACAATAGGATTTTTTAAAAGGACTGCGCTAACATTTTTACTTTTCAAGGGTTCGTTATAACGATGTTTCACTGTTTCATAAAATCTTTTTATTTCAACGGCAACGTGAAGATCTATTTCAAAATAATTTTCATAAAAATTCAAATGTCTGCTGATATAAAGGATGATTTACACGGGTCGATTTTCTGGTCGATTTTTGTCGTTCCACTGCGTTTTATCTTCAAATAAAAGGTGTTAATCGATCGAATTGCTATTTACACGGTGGAACGACACAAATCGACTAGAAAAATCGACCCGTGTAAATAAGCCTTAAGGCGGTTTTGAAACTCACTCTAAATTAAGACGTTTTTGAAAAATATGTTGATATAGAGAGAACCTCCACACAAACATCGATTTCATGTAGTTACCTCAGTCAGTGCCGTTTTCACTAAATTACACACATTTCCTACTCTTTTCAGTCTCAATTGCTGTCGCTCAATATTTTGTACAAGTAGTGCCAAATCTCCCGCAACAAAACCCTGCGTACGTTTACCAACAAAATTAAGTAGCTGCTCATTAAGTTGCATGCGATGTAGAAATGGTTTCGTCTGACTGTATTCAAACATGGATTTGAATAACATTTTACGTGCATCTTCATTTGGACAATCGATAACAATTTCATGTTGAAAACGTCCTGGCCGACGTGCTGTGGCATTTATACTAAATGGATCCGATGTAGTGGCAATGCAAAATATTCCGGCACTGGAATTATGATAATCATCTAATAATTTCATCAATTGCGCACAGATACGATTAGAGTGAGCTGCTTCGGTTGTAGCAGATTTGGCAGCTGGACAGAGAAGCTCAAGATTTTCAATTATAATTACAGTTGGATCTGAAATGAATAGGTTGCGATTATGAATTTAGTTGTTGTTATTGTTATATCAATTCCTAATAAGGCAGTACGTCCTGTCATACGTTGTACCTGAGAACAGTTACAGTATATGTGAAGTTGTTATTATTTTTATTGTGATTTTTGTAACGACAAAAAAACACTCACCGAAGGTTTTAGGGAGTGTTGTCGAATTAGCCGCTTACGACCAGTATGTCTACCTCGGATATCTTCTAAACCCCTAGCCAGCAAGCAGGTGGAAGTATAAGTGAGGTAGTGGTTGGAGTCGTGACAAGACCTTCGCTGAGTGTTTTTGGTTACAATCCATAATTAACTAATGTCGTGACACGCAGGCTTAGTCAACTAATGGAAAATTAATTGGAATCCACTCTTGCTCGACTTATGACTTCGTAAGAAATCTTAATATCTGCTTGGAAATTCTAAGGGCTGCCGATTTGGTGACTAAACATCACAAGAAGTAATTACGTGCAACTTTGTGGTTACTCTGCGGATGTGATGCTCTCACCGCTCATACCAACCTCTTCTTACTTATCTAGATGATCTAGATGATTTCACTGATCATGTCAAATCGTTCTAACGACAGGCGGGCAGATGCCCTAGTACCGTAGCGTATCAAGTACATATCCAGCAAAGGACTTTCAA
This sequence comes from Campiglossa producta, assembly GCA_964058755.1. NCBI lineage: Eukaryota > Metazoa > Arthropoda > Insecta > Diptera > Tephritidae > Campiglossa > Campiglossa producta. The sequence goes on along the minus strand of CAXKVI010000002.1, from coordinate 22,367,809 downwards.
TATCCACAACTCTCCCCTAAACCTTCTGCTGCTGCAATGACTTGTCTGAAAGAATGAATCTAAAAACGAATGAGGAATAAACAGTCTTAATCTTCACGCCAGTCCGGTACGTACTATAACCATGTTGTGAGAATTGCACGTATTTTATGCCTACCTCCAGCTTTTAGACGTGTATGTAAATGTAGAGCGTTAGCAAACACTTTACGCAATGCAGCTTCGGCATCACCAGGATACTGTTGTAGTACACTATCTGTTGTTATATGAAAACAATTGAAATTATTTGACGCTACAAAAGCATTCAGCATTGTTGTTTTTCCACAACCCGGTGGGCCGACAAGTAATACATTCAAATGGGGTCGTATACTTTTCACTTGCCAACTATGACTTAGCTTGGTGGCAGCCAATAAATCTTCCAAATCCTTCCATGCCAATTCATAGCCATATTTAAAGAAAGGCGGTGATTCATTCGAAACATTTGCTGCCCCTGTGCCAATATGAAAATTCTTAATATAAATTTTAGTTTGACTATCCAACAGAAATGTTTCATTTTCTTTCGCTTCGCCACATGCATCGATATAAATAACTGCAATTCCTAAACGTTTATTATCTATCGTACGTATAGCACAGCCCACTGCCAAGTGTAAGCCTGCTAAAGATTGTTTCGCTGTAATTGCTAAACTGCTGGCATCTAACTGACTTAGTCGACTATTGAAGAATCGTTCCATCATTTCCAATGAAATTTCAATTTCATTTACAACTTTTATCTGCCTCTCGATTGGTTCCAACTCATATAGATAATTGTTTTCGGTCATATCCGCGTTGGTAGTTCCCACACAATTGTCCATATAACAACATTTTGTGTCAATATCACGTGGATAAATCTGACATAGGCTGTAGCCTGTAGCGGACCCTTTGACTTTACATTTCATCCAAGTGCCGGCACGTAGTTGCATTGACTGGAACACTGCTTTGGGTAGAATGCACTTTTGGTAGGATTTGTCGTCAATTATTCGAAGTGGTAAAATACATAAATTCAGTTTCGTGCTTGGTGTCATCTTCATGGGATTTGTAAATGCATTAAACAATTTGAATGGCGAAATGTTTCGTTAATTATGTTTTGCTATTTTTATGCTTTTATTATTAAAAAAAAAACGTGTATTATAGAAAATAAAAGAAATATGTATTTACAAATTAATTTTGTTTTGATCAAACAGCTGTTTAAAATAGGGCTGCCACACTAAATATCTCGCCATATACTGCCCTACCGGAAATTTCTTATGCACACTACTGCGTAAACAATCTGTTTGGTCAATGACAACTCATTGCCCAACAAACATTTTTAGCTAATCTCAATTCGAGATGCATTTGAGAACCAATCATCTTCTCAAATATCAAACGTTCGTTTTCAATTTGATAGTACATTTATACTGCACCAAATTTGGCGAATTTGAATGTGTCATTCCGAACCTGTTTACACTGGCAAATTTGCATTTGGATTCACCTTCCCTGCAAGAATCTTCTACCAGAATACAAAGCCACCGAAAGAAAATGCACCACCTTGATGTTTTAAACACATGTAGAGTAATAATAAATGAAGAATCAAGAAGGCTTCTCTCTTTTCTTAGTGGAACTGGTCCAATATCATAAAAAAAATAGTTGAAATTGCTATTTAGAACTGTGCATAATGCAAAAGTTTTCACACGTTAATTACCCATTAAGGTTCTTGCTGGGCAATTCTAAATGTGGATCATAGGCAGGGTTGCTATTTTGAGGAATTGTGGATTGTATTGTTCAGCGAATGAGGCCAAATGCGATGGAATTCCAAATTTGGAAAATGAAATTTGTATGGAAAAAAGCACCAAATTTGGTGCTGTGTAAATGTACTATGAGGCGAAATAACCGTTGATAAAGCCCGAGTTACATAAAACTTTGTTAAACTTTGACAGGTGCGCGCCTCGGCTTTGAGCATTTGCCAAAATCCCGCTTCGCTTTACGTTCCACAAACTTTGTATGAAAGTGGAACCTGCAAAGTTTTATATAATTGGGGCTTTACATTCTCAACCTAAGGCCCGCTTGCATAAAAGCTGATAACGACTAACCGGAGTTTAATTGACGTATTTTGTATGGTTAGATGTCAAGTTAATCACCGATTAGGCTTAATCGGCTTTTATGCAAGTGGCCCTAAAAGGCTCATTTTTAATATGGGATTTTCCCTGATTTTCAAATTAAGAACGGCCGAATTTTCAAACGTTTCTCAAACTGAGCGGAGTGGATCGAAATGGGATCCACATGCTCTCATTGAAATATTTATTCAGAGATGCCAATCATGCAAAACAAATACCCATTTTAATAAAAAGCGAGTTTCCATTTATGCAGTTAAATTTTACATAATACTTTTTTAATTAATATAGTTCAGCAAATAATCCTGTTATATAAACAACATTTGAGGGAAAATTGAGAATAGATGTTTTCTCAAACGTGTGAGTTTTTGGTGCTCGATGTTTGTTGGGTGACTGGTCTGCGCTGCACACTCACACATTGAAATGCAATCGTACACGTACACAAATGTTTGCATAATATTCTTCAACTATCGCCTTCAAAGTATTCAGGGCTGTTCTGAAATCCGATCGGACTTGATTCCGCATCGGATTGATATTCCGATTCGGATTGAAAACGGTCCTCAATCCTATCGAAATCGATAAATTCGAACATCCCACTAAACAATTAATTTCGACTTTTTCCGAAGTCTTTACGTTGCGTCGAAAGATTTTTCTGAAATCGAAACCGATTTGTTTTCGAAGTTGCTAATAAATTTGTATGAGATGGTTGACACCACATCCTTACGATTTTTTCGAAACAAAATCGGTAGTTGAAAATAAAAAAATTAAAATTTGAATAGGTTTTGGCAGGTATGGAACCGACTCGCCTGCATACTTGTACTCAAGTTCTATCCACTCAGCTACAGAGTACAATGAAATTCTTTGGGCAATAGTCAATAGCTTTCATTTCATAACTTTTTTTTATCTAATACATACATTTTTTCTTACACTTTTATATAACGAAATGATTACGAATTATTCAAGAAGACTCGAAATTATTTAAATTTTCTTCAGAAAAATTTGATATCCGACTATTTCGGAAGTCTTGGTCTTTGCCCTATCCCGCCAGGGCAAATCCTATTCGATTCGGTGATTTTTGCAGCACCACACGACACGTTCTCGAAACAGATGTTCGAAAATATGCACGAAAAAACTAAAACGGTATTTTATGGTTTTTATTTTATCTTTATATATATTTATGTACTTTGTACATGATATATACTTATACATCTAAAGCTTATAAGGTATGCATCGACGACTAAAAAATATTTTTCAAAAACTCCATATATCAAAATTTGTTTAAATAACACTCTCTTTAACACTTTTTCCTGCAACGCTCCATCTAAGAATTTGATTCAAAAAGAGCCTATCTAGGACGTTTTTTGAAAAATATTTTAACACATATCTTTTTAAGTATTCATAAACATTGCATATTATAATGGTAACATAAAAAAAATCTTTGTATTTTTATAACCTTGGCTTGCGTCATTTATTGACGTTTAAAGCGGGCACCTGCCAAGAAATGTCAAACTCCATATAAAAAACGCTCAAGAAATGGTCAAGGAATGTTTTCACACGTCAAATTTTCTTGAGCCAATACTCAGCTCATAAGAAAAAATACTACAATTTTCGATGGTTGGCAACGCCGGCTCACCTCAAGAAATAAATATGCTTCAGATGTGGTTGACAAATTTTTGTTATAAATTAAATAATTATTAATGATTTTTTTCTTTTTAAGGCGATTTTTTACGCAATAGCAGAGCAAAACCTGTGCGTTTATACTATCCAACAAGGCAAGTTCGTAAGGTGCTCCGTTAGGACTTCCGGCGCAGTGCACTCACTCACCTAGAGTGTTCCTTATTACCGACTGCTCGATCCCATTAGCACGCTTTCGAAAGAGCTATTCGCTCGTTTTCGAAGCATTGCATTGCCTAGAAAAGGTTCCCCGATATTTGTTTATCTGCTGGACAAGTCCTCTGTTTCCGTTGTTGTTGTTATTGTAACGTAGCCTAGTCCTGCCTCTGAGTAACTCTTTTGTCCTTAGTTGTCATACAAGGAAACGAGCAGTCACAATAGGGTTGGACAAAAGTGAAATTAACTAAGCTTCGAGGAGCAGTTGAATAAGTGGTTAGTGTCGTGAGGAGAAGTCGGGACATACCGCAAGCGAGTACCGGAGCCTAGCGGATTGATTTCCGGCCAAGAATTGTTAATTCGCAAACACTTGCGAAACCTTGGTTACAGTTTTTGTCGTTTTAATAACAACAACAGGATTTTTGCGGCTTTTTATACATGCTGCCGAAAGTTACCCACAAGGGCGAGGGCCATTCGGGATCAAAGCTCCATCGACGTAGACTTATTACTCCCTGTTTGCTTGCGGTGGTGAATATGGTGGGGAGGATTTTGCTGAGGTATTATCAGGCTCCTTGCGGGTAAAAACCGACAGGAGTCGGGAAATAACTATGTATTTATTCTGTTGTGAAAACAAATTTCTTTTTCTATTTTTATTTAATTTTTTTTTTTAAATGACATAAACAATTGTCAAATAGTTTTCAAAAAAATTGATTAATGTAAACGGGTGGTCAACTCAATTTGGAATCAACGGCACATGCAACGAAAATTGATTCCAAAATTGAAAAATGTAAACAGCAGGCGAATTCCACAAATCTCCATCCATCTCCATCTCGTAAATGCTAAAATATGCTAAAAATGCTTAAGCAAATGAACTCTCAGAATTTTAGGAGATGACGCTTATTTGCGATTCTGATCCACAATCCGCCTAGCTATGATAATAGTGAGTTATCTGCACTCAAGATGGTGCGCAGGCATCACAGCAAGATGTCAATTTAGTTGTGATCCTTTACAACTCAGAAAAAGCCAGAAGTGAACAGAAACGCCCGAAGCTACTAGCTACTAATCCCTTACTTTTCAGCGTTATTCTACTTTTTTATTAAAGTCGGTTAAGAACAGATTTTAAATTGTTATATCTATATACCTTAATTTACTTATTTATTTGAGTTTTTCTCTATAAAATTGTTATACGGAAACAAAAAATGTTTTTTAGTTATAACTTTTAAATGATAAATAATATTACTTTTGTGACTTCGGATTATGATTTCTGGGACTGAAACTCGACTTTTGATTCCTCTCCCGGCTTTTTGCGACGTGGGTTTTGCAGTTTTAGCAGGAAAGAAAAAAATACAATTTCCAAAATTATGGGCAAATACATATTTTTTTGCGTTTTAAGCGGGCTACTCACCTGCCAAGAAATGTCAAACTCCATATAAAAAAACGCTCAAGAAATGGTCAAGAACTGTTTTCACACGTCAAATTTTCTTGAGCCAATACTCAGCTCATAAGAAAAAATACTACAATATTTGATGGTTTACCTGAAGGAATAAATATGCTCGTATATATTTCTTGAGGTAAACGTGCAGATCCACAGCAAAGGTGAGTACATATTGCGCTACACATGTTTTATACATTTTTATAAGAGTAATTTGCAAAAAAATGGAAATTTTGGTAAACGTCAAAATTTCTTGACCAGGCACAAGAAATATATGCTCGTTTTTTTCTTGAGGCATTTCTTGGCAGGTGGGTAGCCCGCTTTAGCAACAACTTTTTTTCGTCGCCAAAATTTGCCAACTTTTGGAGAAATTTGGAGATTTTACGAGATGGCTAAAATTGCAGAATCGCAAATATAGCTTAGTAGCTGTCAAAAACAGCTGAGCTACGTTATCTGATTCATTTTGCGTTCATCGCTTAAATATGCCAAAAAATGAAGCAAAGATGGAGATTTAAGGGTCGAATACATAAAGCTTTGTTAACCTCGCCTGACATTTGCTACCTCAAAACTTTGCGTCCAACTTCAGAGGTATGCTACAATGAACGCCTTGACGCTTCTCTTTTATACATTTGTTTTCGTTATTTATTTATTTGCATTCAGAGTGTTTTGGTTAATTTATTAATTTAATAGAGAAAAAATGAATTAATTATTATTTTCTCCAACATTTTATTCTTTAATTAAAGCAAAGTCATCAACATCTGATTGTCAAAGCAAGCAAAGCATGCAAAATTTGAGAGTTTGCCAAATTTCAACCTCGCTTCAACTTTGAGGTCTCCAATTTGCCATGCTTGGTTTAAATACATATACTGAACTTTTCTGTCAAAGTCAAAGTTTGAGGTAAAGCCAAAACAAAGTTTTATGTAACTGACCCTTTATAGAGATTTTCTTTCACTGGAATCGCAAAATTCGCTAAAATTTAGCAAAATGAATTTAGAAATTTTTGGAGATGGAAACTAAGCATTAGCGAAAACTGGATTTCATGTGCAGGCCTTAAGGGAACAGCACTAAAACATTTTATTTTACTTTGTGGCTTCTTTACATTTTTGTTTGTGTTAGCTAGCAGAATTGCCAACTACCGCGAACGCAGACCTGTAAAACGCAGTGACTGCGCCGTGATAACGTAACTGGATGAACGCGAAAACTTACGTGCTTCTAAATTACGAACTTGAGAGTGATGGTGAACGTGAGTGACCGCGTCGCCTCTGGTCACCGTGATTTCGAAAATCAGGACATTAGAGTCGACTGCAAACAAATCGATTGCTTGCAGTAAACTATCGATTCTCAACTTCTGTCAACGTCGAGTTTATCGTCGCTAGAAACTAAACAATTATTTGCACCTTGCAACGCATTTGCATTGGATTTTCCTTTCTAATTAAAAATAAATAACTGCGGTTTTATTAAGATGTATAATTTAAAGATAATGATAACATTACTTATACTATATAGTAGTGCATCAAGCGCTTTGGCGGAAGAAGTACGTAGTAAAACATTGCCATGCATTTCTTCGTGAAACGCATTATACATAAATGTTTAAACAAATTTATATTGTTTTTATGACTAATTACAGGAATGTCACAAATTATTACGTGAATTAGCACAAAAACAAAGCGCCTTTGTTCAGTGTTCTACTTTGCATGCCGTACCTGTCACTCTATGTAACGGCTGTATGGAACCATACTCTGAAATGCAGGTCATATACTTGCATTTCGGCGAAGTGAAGAATTGTACGAATGATTATTTTGATAAAGATCGTATTAATATTGTTTCCACAACACAATCAATATTGGCTGGACTGTGGACAAAGGCTTACTGTGATGGTTAGATAGATTTGGTTAAGGCCCGGGTTCTCAGGCAAGTTTGAACTACACTGCAAGTTTAAGCTTAGTTTAAACAACCAAATTGTATGGGATAATCCCTATTCAACTCTCTGGTTCAAAGTTGCTCGGAAAAGCCGGGCGTAAAAACGAAAATCTCAATGCGTTTATTAATTAATCCCTAACACCTATGCCACTTGCATTTTTAATTGCAGATTGTTTTAGTAGTAATAACTCTTATGTATTCGACTTAAAGAAAACTGAATTTGATGATTGTTTAAAGCACAACAAGGGCGAGGAATGCAAAACATGTTTGTACGATTATATCGAATTAAATTCCTTTTATAACAGCTTGGATGTAAAAAATAATGGAAAAGTTTGTTATGACTTGCAAGATTCGGTAAATATACAAAATGTATTAACTTGTTAGTTTGTTAACGAAACATGTCTGTTGTGTTTTATTAGATGAACAGAACAAGGGCACACTGGTCTAAGGATTTAAAATGCTGTCACCGTGAATTTGATAAGCTACTCTTTCTAATTGTCTGCAGTATAGTAGGCGTTTTAGCGTTAATATTTTATGGCACTACATTTGCTTTGACCAAAAGGCAGGAGCGTAATCACGTTTTACTAATTGAAGGTACTAGATGTAGCATAAGGAGTTTTGAATGGTTGCACGCCATATTACGACTGGCTGTTTTTAAATGCTTTATTCAAAGAATGACCGCTTGCATAAAAGCCAATAACGACTAATCGCCTGGTTAACGGAGTTGAATTAACGTACTTTGTTCGGTTAGCTGCCAAACTAATCACCGATTAATAATAATAAAAATAAAATTGAGGTATTGCACTGCGACCTTAAGATCTATTGTGCCCTCATATACTCATAGCACGTCTATGATGCCGATCACCTTCAAGAAATCCAAGATTAGGATCGGCTTTAGTTCACGTACGTGCTTGCACTCTAGAGTCATGGCTCCAAGGATTCTTTACCTTCTTCTAGAGATTGCATTGCATTTGCACAGAATGTGCTCCGCTGTTTCGTCCTTTGAGTCACAGAAACGACACAGGCTGCTAGACGATTAGTAGTTATCGGCTTTTATGCAAGCGGCCCTTCGAACTTGTTCCAAAAACATCTCACCAATCAATTTTTTTCTTGAGCTCTTTTTAAGTTAAACGGGTATTTTTTTTTTTTGTCGTAGCACTGCGTTCAACCATCAAACAGATTTTCGATCGGTTGAATTGTTTTTTACACAGTGGAACGACAAAAAACGGACTAGAAAAATCTACCCGTTAAAATCAAACTTTACGGAGCTTTAAGATACTGATTATATGACAAGGCTTTTTAGAACCGGTACCTACCTTGTGGATATGTCTATATTTTTTCAGTCATAAGAATCTAACTTTAACTATCGAAGGTTTCGAATATTTGTTTTTGCGACCTTTTTATTTAACAATTCTTCTTCTTGCCGGCTTGAGGTCAGGGTTTTTTTCCATACCAAAAAGAAAACTAAAATAATAACCAAAGAAGAAAGTTTTAGTTTTCTTTTTGGTATGGAAAAAAACCCTGACCTCAAGCCGGCAAGAAGAATTATCGAAGGTTTCTTTAGAATTATTTTGTACATAAAATCATCTAATGCAGAAGCTAAAAATTTACTTAAGCTATGGATTAGACCCTAGAAAATATTTTGAAAAACGTGCCGGCTCAAAATAATCTTTAATAACGCCGCATTTTAAAATATGGCTCAAGATCGTAGTATCCCAGAATGAGTTTCGAAAATAAACCATCTGAACGAAAATTCAACATGGCCGAGTCCCGGGATTAACTTTCCTAGTTTTGGTGGTATTTTAAGACTCATCTCATTTTTGCTTTAAAACTACCAAGCCAATAAAGTAACAGAATTTAAGGCCTCATTCTCTAAGGCGATCGATAACCCACACGAACGATTCATCTCTTGACATTGTTCTTGCATAAAACTCTAAGTGACGATATAATAAAAAATGGTGGCTCACTCTAAGATCGATAGTTGTACAATTTTTAGCTGCTATATGCGTGTTAGACAAACCTCTGGCTAAGTTTGAGAACTTTTTTTTTAATTTTTCTTCTTTGTAGATGCTCACAACAATCGTCTGTCAAGAAGCATTCATCCACACAGCTCTGTAGCCGATCTACCAAGCACATCATCAACGGCGACATGTCCACGCGTTCCTTCGCCAAAAAATAAACTAAAATCTGCGGGTGACATGATAAGTTCGGATGATAGCGATTTGGAGGCAACAACACCAACAGCTATCAAGAAATTTAATAAACGCGAATAATATCATCTTTGTACATATGCGCTTATTTATAAATGTTAAACCTAAGAAATGTGCCCTGTAAATTTACAATATACCCATTAAAAAACATTCATTTTACTTTTTATATATAAAAACCAAGATTTTATTAATAAATTAAAAAAAAAAAAAATTAAAATACATTTAAATTTGTATTTTGAACGTTTTAGATTTCTTCTGATTCTGATCCATAGTTCCATTGTACGGAAGCGTGGTTTTAATTCCATTGTCTAAGAGATACAAATGTAGATATTGCTCCTGAAAAGAAATAGGAAAAAATACGTGCTTTGTTCTGGTTCAAGTCTTGTCGGTCGCAAGTTTTTACATACATAATCTAAAGTCCTTGTACTCATGAAAAAAAAATTACTCATTTGTTGTTTCAAACTTGTCCTTGTTGTAATGTGTTCATGTCTCCCAAGAGTCTTGGTATATTAAATACGGTGGCCTACTATCTGGCCATTGAATAGGTCTGTTAAAAATTTTACCTGAAAGACTATATACCATTATGCTGTGTCCTTCGTGTTGGAAACGAAACCAATAAACGTTAAAATGATGTGGAGACTGTCTAAAAGCAGGGATAGGAAGTACACTGATTCATAAGTACTGGAGACACAAAATAGTTGGTGTCGAGATATCCGACTTTCTAAACTATTGTTTTGCAATGTTGGTAAATTTTAGACACATTTTCCAGAGGTATGTGGAGGCGTTCGCCATGCAATTATATTCTTGAAAGCTCATCTCATTTTCATTTCATCAGTATTTATTATACATTGTCCATTCGCCAAGCATGACCCAGTTAGCGGAGCTTTTGACCACATCTGCGTCCAGTGTAATCCCTGCGGGTTAGGGGTTTAGAATATGCCCGAGGTAGGCATACCGGTCGTAAGAGGCAAATAATATGCACATAGGTAATGACGTGCTAACTCGATGGTTGATCTACGGATATGATATCTCTCATCTCAGATGGGTATCTACTCCTTCCTCACGGATGGAGCGATGACATGACCTAGAAAGTTCCACTGGCCATACCAAATCGCTACCGCAGCTTACGGGGTTCATTTCCGGCCCAGGAATGTCAATTTCGGCATCACTTCCCAAAACCTTTGCCGAGTGTTTTTGCTGTTAACAACAACAACAACAACCACATCTGTGTGAAGCTCTTTAAAGCTAATAGTTTCCCACGACCTTCTGGGGAACATTTCTCTCGACCATCTCACATTTTTTTGAGATTGTCCGTGATTATAGCTTTAGACAGGGTCACATCGACAAACAAAACAACAGCTCTCGGCCCAGCAGTGCCTAGTAGGTAAAATTGCCTGGTTGGACTCCAGGAGCGGATATTGTAGGAATTACCTGTTGCACAGAAGAACGTTTCACGTATTGCCGGTTCTGCGAGAACGCTATTTGTACTTGTACATTACCCTTCGTACCGAAACGACCTGGGTTGTTTTTTTTTATAATGACTCGGCCAAGAGCAATACATTTCGAAGTGACCCTGTCTAACGCGTCTCCGTAAGCATTATGATGAGATCCGGCATCATATTACCTTGCCGTTTGATCTGCAGAATCATAAGCGGGCTCTAACCGACATCCACACCGAGTCGGTAGACACTTTCGTCGGATCTCTACCTGTGAATCCCGTTCTGAACAGTCCTCCAACGGATATTGCTGAAGAAAAACGCACAAACCCTGTTGAAACTGCACGTTTCCTTGGACTCCCCTTAGAAGAGCTTGATGAAGATCTTCGGAATGATCATACACTCTAGACAGGGCAATGCATTGTTAACAACAACAACAACGCGTCACGATTCCCTCACCTTACAACGGGAGGTACCGAAAGTTGCAATAATCAATTCGGCCAAACTCCAATCTATCCAGACTGAACCCTGAATTGCCTAATGGATTCCAATCATGCGGGTCGCCCACGGAAGAGAACTCTTCTAACACTAATCTCACTCTTGTCCAACACTGTTGAAACGGACTATTTCCTGGAACTACCATTAGAAAAGATTGATTGACCGTTTACGATTGAATAGGGCTACAACCACGTTACCACAGCAACAACGAGTCGTATATGTATGTCAAGTATGATGAGAGAGCATTATATTTGTCTGTTGAGAGAGAACTTTACTTCTCAGTTGCCTGCTCAGTGTAGTGCGGCACTTATTGTTGACGAGCTGATCTTCGTTGAATTTCTCGGCTGACATGTGGCAACATACATAAAACTCACTCCATTTTTTTTTTAAATTGAAGTTAGGTAAACAAAGTCACCTTTAACTCGCCTTTTATGCATGAGACCGATCCTAGTTCATCATCCAGTCCAGAGAAAGCAGGACTCGCGCTCCTGTTAAGGTCAATGACACACTCCTGTAATAGATTAAATCATTGCGATTTAGCTCTACAGCTCGAGTTATCATTTACATCATCGACATAATGGCATCGCGCGATAGTATTGATTAGCAAAATATGTGTCGGAAGGAAGGGCTGACCAGTACATCACGGTTCCCCCTTCATCAGCATTCAAGTAACGCCTTTTACCGCTATACAAGAAATATTACAATTACACAAACTTACTAAAACTATATAGTTTACCAACACTAGGACAAGCATAAGGTACCTACTACAGCCATTCTATATCCTGGCAGCAACAAATTACATAGTCCCATCTACACAGTCGATTTGGTTTTTCGGTATAACGAAATTTTTGCTGAATGAAATCAATGCAGGGTAGTGGAGTGCCGAAAGTCAAGCAGCTACATAGTACATACATTTTTAAAGTCTCCATTAAGAAGTCTGCATGGTCTGAAAGACAAGAATTAATTTGAGATTAGAAAGCATATTTTTAGATAGTAAAATTTTGTTTGTTTTGTTGAGGCAAATGTGATTTTTTTTTATGGTGCGTTATGTGCTATTGAAAGCAATGCGAGAACTAAGTAGTACTACTAAATGGGACTCAAAAGCATTATGCTCGAATCCCAACAGACAAAACATATGAATACACATGTAGGTATGTAGTAGATTTGCACTTTTTAACAGGCAAATATTTTAAGAAATTTCTCTGATTCAAAATTTCTTTTTGAAAAGTTCATACAATATTTTTTTTGTTGGCTCTATTCGGTTATGCGGACACATGCAAAAATGTTCTTTGAGCTTAACGGAAAAAATTTAACATCACTCTCGCTCATTACAAACGAAATCGTATGTATGCGGAAGTGAGTAAGATGAGTGAAGGCTGCCATTTATTGATAATGATCAAGTCCAAGAAATTTCTTAACAGCTGTAAAGAATTTCAGCAGCGTTAAAAACGGTTAGCACTTTTTTGCCACTTTTTAAATTTTTTTTTTTTAGAGAGAATTTTTTTTAACACTGCACACACTTTTTCTTTTTCTTGCTACTGATTTTCGTATCTTTCTTGTATAATTTATTTCTCTCCAATATTTCAATGCACTTCTTTTTTTTGTTTCAATACATAGTCTCAAGAGATAAGATTGGTTGTGGGGGGAGCGTCCTTTTTTTCTTTAGAGGCCGGTCAAAAAGCAGTCCATATTTTATCACAAAACAGTTCGTTCATGTTTTCTTTTGTTGTTTGGTGAAAACATTTTTGCAACCTCTCCGCCTTCGATTTTTTTTTTTGCATAGCAAATAAAGTTCACATATACACGAGTTGATTTATTTTGTGGTTTTTCATTATATTTTACGATACGTATAATTACGGGTAAAACTATAATTTAAAATTATATGTATATATGTATGTATGGATGTATGTTACCTCTATGCTTATGTATGCATGTATTTATAATTTAAAAGTTTTTTTTAAACTTTCCAACTTTTTCATTTCTTATCAACCATTGATTTTTGCTAATTACCTACACATACATATACATGTGTATGTGTTTTAATAATAATAAGGTAATTAACTACTAAATAATTGTTTTCGAAACTTTAAGTCATTGCTTTTTAAAAAAAAATTAATTGAAAGTTTTTAGAAATATAAACTTTTTTTAACTTTAGTTTTTTTCAGAATTCGGGCTTGCAAGTGGAATTTTGTTTCTAAATAAAAATAAGATATTAACTAGAAATACCAAAGTTTTAATAATGGTATTCGTTTAAATTCGCACGTATGCAATGATTGCGAAATTACAAAGTTGCCACTACCGTTAAATGAGTGCCCAATGGTTAAGCATACTAGTCAGGTCAGCTGTTCATTTCTAAAAAGCTTGGTTCGGTATTTAATATTCATTTGACCAATTCGGGATGAATTTTGGAATCAATTCGAGACTTTCATCATCATCAATCATTGTTTTCCGGACCATTTCGTTTGTCGCATCATCCGGGGACTGTTTTCAGAATAGTTTTAGAAATAATTTTGAATGTTGCTGTTGGTCTACTGCCTTGCGGGTACTTTTTCGGAAGATTTCCGTAATTTTTCGGGATCATTGGGAACTTTTTTGAGATCGGCACTTTTTTAAAACCATTCAGGAACTGTTTTCGGAACTTCGAGATAACTTATTAACTTTTTTAAGATCGTTTTTGTCTTTTTGGGAATAATTACGGGACAAGTTAATTTTTTTGAAATTTTTTTCGCCAGAAAGTCCAGAAATGTTCCCCAAAATGTTTCAAAAATATCCAGAAATGAAAGTCCTGAAATGCTGCCGAAAAGTCCCATAATGTTTTCTAAAAATATACCGGAATTGATCCCAAAAAAGTCCAGAAATGTTCCAAAAAAATCCCGGAAAAAGCCCAAAATTAGCAGAAAAAAGATCAGAAATGTTCCGAAGAAGTCTTGAAAGGCTCCCAAAAAAGTCAGGAAGTGGTCCCAAAATAGTCTCGATAATCATCTCGAAATGGTTCCGAGAAAGTCCAGAAATTATCCCGAAAAAGTCAGGAATAATTCCAAAATAGTATCAAAACCGATGGTTTTGAAGAAGTCCCAAAATTATTTTAAATTAGTATAGAAATGATACCGAAAAGCTTCGAAACATGTCCTGAAAAAGTCCGAAAATTGTCCCGAAAACCATTCCGAAATGGTTCTGAGAAAGTCAAACAAAAAAAAAAAAACAGATGCCACTCAAAAAAGGCTCGCATAGTTGCCATTATGTGGCAAACCAAATTTCATATAAAAATTTACAGTTCTGTTGCGACGTTAACAACAAATGCGATAAGTTTACAACATTAAACGATTACCCTTAACATGTTTGGCATGCTTAATTAAAGTTACATAATTTAAAATGTATTTAATTTTCAAGTAAACTTTAGTTACTCTCTCTTGCAAACCTAATTCAACAGCGCTGGTAATTAAAAGCCCTCAAACAATTTTCTTTGCAGCTCCATTAATAGTCATAAACAATTTTTGTTGCTAAGAAAATAGTCTTAATAGGAAAAAATGATGCAGAACGAAGTAAAGCGGGTTCGTTCCACTAGTAGTGTCTTTGAGATTGTTCTCTTATTAATTTTCATATTTTATATTAATTAATTAACATTATTTTGTAACACTTTTTATGTTTTCGAATATTAATTTTTTTTTTTTTGTTTTTCATAATTACTTTCTGCCTACAATTTTTAAACACTACCGTTATTAAGTATATGTATTATGAAGTAGAAGCCGAAAATGCCATTTTAGTTGCCACACTCCGTATGAAATACCTAATAAACTATCTATCTCTCATACTCCATTTAATCTGCTTACGCGCTTGATAACACCACCACATTTTTTTTTTACTTTTGTAGTTCGAATACGAAGAGGTTACATATTTTTGGAGGTCCATTTTTAGGTATGCCTACTAATACATATATTTTCAATTTTTTTTTTTTACGCACTTTTGAATATTTTTCACTCAACTTATAGCCGCCAGCATTATTTTGCTTGGCTGACCATTCATTCACACAGTAGGAGCCGACAGATGTTATTGCAGATGCCTGATTGCATATGCTGCACAACATAGGTACACCTTTCTTGTTTTTGTATAATTAAATTTTAGCATTTCTCTTTTTTACTGTTGCAACTCGCGTCCTTGCTTCTTACGCCGTTGCCACTTTAGCGCCTGCCATCACGATAGTTGCGCGGTCCACCGCTGTTGCCAGCACCACCCGGACGAAAATGTCTATCATTACCACCGCTACGTGAAGTATTCATATTACCGCTTGGACCACGATAATCTCGACCACCAACACGTTCACGTGGACGCATTATATTAGAGCTGTTGAAGCGTTGATTGTTACTACGAAAACTATTTGGTCCACCTGTTGAATTACTTGCATTCATAGCATTGCTGGAGATTGAGAAGCTGTTGCTGCCTCCACCATTGCCACCTGCATTACCACCACCTCCAGTAGAGCTTGAGCCACCTAAACCGCTAATACCGCCGCCATTGGATGCGGATGGTCCTGAGCCACTGCTGCTAAAGTTGGGAAAACCTGGTGGCATGCCTTCTGGTAATGTTGGTAGACCGGCATTTTTCCAAGCAGCAAAATCTTCATAGGATGGGGCTTTGTCAAAGCCAGGTGGTGGTGGCCTAATTGGTTGTGGTGGTGGGTAATCCGGTAGTGGTGGGCCGTCATAATAACGTACTGGTGGTGGTAGTTGTTCATACATTGATGGTGGTCCTGGTGGTGGTAAACCAGCCACTCCAGAAGCAGATAGTGGTAGTTGTGCAAATGGCGGTACAAATGGTAATGGAGGCAACTGTCCATGCATTGAACGCATATAGTCCATCATGTAAGCTTCTGCAGAATTCATATAACGATCCCATGAGGGTAAGCCAGCATCACCGCCACCTGAACGAGAACCACCACTGCCTCCAGATCCAGCGCCACCACCACTACGATATGGTGGAGAACGTTTAAAACTACTACCTGGTGGCATACCTAGTGGTGGTAGCTTATATGGACGATGTGGTGGTACACCAAAACCACGTCTATGACGTATTGGACCACCACTACTGCCACCACTACTACCGATACGACGATCACCACTTAGACGATAGTTAGGAAAACCGCTACTAGCACCACCGCCGCGACTGCCACGTGTAGATAAACTGCGTGGCGGACGATACGACACCCGTACACCATTTTCGCGCATCAATTTAGCAGCTTCTTTGGATTTACGTAAAATTGGTGTCATTTCGATTTTATCATCTTCGGGGAATAAACGACACAATTCAGATCCAACTTTGGGTTCAATTTCTTGACCATCACGTCCAATTTTCACAGGCTTGCTCTCATTCCATGTATTGTATAGATGGGATGTACAATTGAAGGATAATTCTTTGCGACATATCCAATCCAATTCAATGATGCCGCCCAATGCCTTAGGTGATATACTAGGTGGTAATACCCAAGCCGGGTGTGGAAGATCACGGCGTGATTGTGCGCTCATGCGTGCAAAACCGGCAAATTTACCTTGAAAAATGGAAATGAAACGAAAGATGAAAAAATTTCACGAAAAAAGGTAGTATCGCTTCCAAAAGAACTATTATTTGAATCAACCTAATGTATGTACATATATTCGTTTGATAAGTTTAACCCAAGTTGGAAAGGATCGCACTATTTAAAAAAAATTGGTAGCCCTTTGCCGATTCTACTATCAAGCAATCGATTTTTGGAAAGGAACGCCCTATTCTAAACATCTTATATATTATGCTGATTCTAATATTAAACATCTTAAAATTTTCGGGAGTGAGAAGGCCTTTGGAGAGGCTGTTATTCCGGATCCGGGCAACAGACTGACCTATGAAAGAATATAATTTATGTTGAGATTTCCTTGGTTTTCGGTATATTCGTATCTATTTTTTTATACTAATATTAAGGACCTTTTCAAAGACAGAGTAATTTTTAAAAGACCTCATTAGACAAATATAAAACCTACTAAAAGAAATTATAAAAGCATGCACATGAACGAATTTACAACTTACCACTCTCGTTGACAGAGAAAATCAACAAAACATTACGTGATTCTTTGAAAGCCTGATTGAGGTTTGCCTCATTTTGTGGCAATGTTGCCCAAATATTCTTATTTTTTGCAATAGCTACATTATCAGCATTATTCGATTTGATTAAGAAGAAATGTGTGCCACGGAATAAATAGTTTAGTTTAGTCATATAATCATATGATTTGCCACTTGCATTGGCACCAACACCGCCATGCAGTTTCTTCTCAGGTGAAACACTCTTTGATATGGCCTTACGTCCGCCATTACGTTTAATATTAGCTGCCGAATCTGAATCTTCAGATTCGGAATCGCTATCAAAAGGATCTTTTGTAATTGTATTATCCTCAGCATCGCTAATATCACTCCTATGGCTGCTGGTATTGGCATGTGAAGATATTGAAGTAGCACTAGGCTTTATGGGTCCAATGAAGTTGTTAGATGTTGACGTAGTTGAAGAGTTTTTGCTAGTGTTGGTATTGATCTTTTTCGTTGTCTTTTTTTCTCTCAACATCACCTTAGTTTCCGCTGCTGGTGCAACAACTTTATGCACGGCTTCTTGGTTATTTCGTTTCTTCTTACCACCGCCGACGGCAGCAACTTTCTTGCCATTCGCATTTCCGCCCACTGGCGATGATGTACGCTTTGTAGTCACTTTCTTTTCATTCTCTTTGGCAACAACTTTTTTAATTGTCTTGTTCTTTACACGTTTCTCACCAATAGACGATTCGTCCGTACTCACTGAACTAATACTCGGTTGGGAATCCGACGAATCTGATGCGGATTCAGATGCTTCACTGCGCGTATCAAATGAGTCATCAAAATCTTGTAGCTCTTCCGCAATATCCGCTTCATTTTCGTCCAAGCCCAGATGAACAGCATCCAAGTCGGCCATTATTTTCATTTGTTTAGTTCGGTCTTCACCGGTTGCGTTGTGCAGTCGGCGCTGACGTTGATCAATGGCTGGCTTTTTATTTCTATATGCCCAACGAATGTGCGAAGAAAAGGGAATGAAAAAATAGAAATCAATGAAATTTTTCACTATTGTTTAGGATGTTTTAATGGTTGTTCTTACCTCACTTTACTATTGTTTCACTTGCGGTTTTGTCAAACTATATTTTCGCATTGAAATATTTATTTTTAAAGGGATTTTATATTGATTTTTGCAATTCAACGGTGAAGGAAAATTCTATACACCTGAAGATTTTGGAATAATTTTCTTATTTGACAATCTCAGCAATGGTGGACGACTGAAACAGAGATTGAAGCGAAGATAGCTCTCTCTTTCAAAAAATGCAGTGTTGCAATCTTCGTAAAGAATGAAAATGCAAATATGGTAAGCGATAAAAATAAACCAACAAACATTTTGGGAAAATAGTTCCGGCCCACAACGTGGTTACGCCGCGAAATGCTGTAATTTTTCTAAAAGACCCTCATAAGCCCTAATTACATAAAACTTTATTTTGAGTTTACCCCAAACTTTGACTTTGACAGAAAAGTTCAATATACGTATTTAAACGAAGCATGGCAAATAGAAGACCTCAAAGTTGAAGTAAGGTTGAAATTTGGTAAACTCTCAAATTTTGCTTGCTTGGACAATCAGATGTTGACGACTTTGCTTTATTTTAAGGCAGAACTAGTTACCCTTATCGCTAACGCCATAACCATAACGCTAATCAGCTCTTCCAACCAAACTTATGGAAATCAGTGTAATCGATTAAGGGTCAAATACATAAAGCTTTGTTAACCTCGCCTGACATTTGCTACCTCAAAACTTTGCGTCGAACTTCAGAGGTATGCTACAATGAACGCCTTGACGCTTCTCTTTTATGCATTTGTTTTCGTTATTTATTTCCTTGCATTCTGAGTGTTTTAGTTAATTTATTAATTTAATAGAGAAAAAATGAATTAATTATTATTTTCTCCAACATTTTATTCTTTAATTGAAGCAAAGTCATCAACATCTGATTGTCAAAGCAAGCAAAGCAAGCAAAATTTGAGAGTTTGCCAAATTTCAACCTCGCTTCAACTTTGAGGTCTCCAATTTGCCATGCTTGGTTTAAATACGTATACTGAACTTTTCTGTCAAAGTCAAAGTTTGAGGTAAAGCCAAAATAAAGCTTTATGTAACTGACCCATTAGTGATGCCATAACATAACGCTAACGGGTGTACATTGATTTCAAGAGTGGTTGGAACAGCTGATTAGCTTTATGGGTATGACATTAGCGATAACGATGTATAATTAAACATTTAAGAATTAAAATTTGGAAGAAATTACAATTCATTCATTATTTCTTCACTATTATAGTACATTTACACCGCACTAAATTTGGCAAACTTGGCGAAAAAGTGCAAATTTGGAGCTTTTTTCCATACAAATCTCATTTTTTGGAATTGCCCAGCAAGAACCTTAAAGGATCAACTACATAAAACCTTATTTCAGCTTTACCTCGGACTTTGGCTTTGACAGAAGTTCAATATACGTGTTTCAAGAAACATGGCAAATGGGAAACCTCAAAAGGTTGTAATTTGGCAAACTCTCAAATTTTGCTTGTTTTGCTTGCTTTGCCAATCAGATGTTGATGACTTTGCTTTAATTTTAGAATAAAAAGTTGGAGTTGAAGTTGAGCGGAAAGTTTTGAGGTAGCAAATGTCAGGCGAGGTTAACAAAGCTTTATGTAGTTGAGGCTTAATGGACAATTGACGTGTGATAACTTATGCAGTATGCACAGCTGTAAATAACAATTTCAACTAGTTTTTTTTAAGAAAATAGGCCAATTCTACCAGAAAAAGACAAAACCCTTTTTGACTCTTCCATTATTATTACTCTACAGGTGTTTATATCATCACGATAATGCATTTTCTTTCGGTGGCTTTTTGTCCTGCTAGAAGATTCTTGCAGGGAAGGTGAAGCCCAATGCAATTTGCCAATATAAACGGTGTCGAAGTAGCTAATTCGAATTCGCCAAATTTGGTCACACCGACTTTTGTCGTCCAGTAGCAAACACATATCTCTTAGGGCCACTTGCATAAAAGCCGATTAAGCCTAATCGGTGATTAACTTGACAGCTAACCATACAAAATACGTCAATTAAACTCCGGTTAGTCGTTATCAGCTTTTATGCAAGCGACCCTTAGGGTGGTTCAGAATCGTTTGGGAAAAACTCAAGTTTAATTAAAGACCAAGGGACCCCCAACTATTTTCTGTTTGATAAGAGTGTGAGGAGCCAAAATTTCAAGGGCATATGTCACTTGGAAGGCGGCGCTCATTGCTGTTAAAAAAATTAATACGGAATTTTTCTACAGTTTCTAAAAATATTATGAGGCGTGTCAGGAGGCAAAACCCGTAACTTATTTGGATATTTTAAATACGCAACCATTTTAGGAGCACTCATTTTGATTGAAATATTTAGGCAATTCACAAGATCTTCTATTCACGTATCTACTATTAGCAGAGAACGTAGAATGTACATTCTACGTTCTCTGTTTAAAATTTGAATAGCACAATAAAATTGGGCAACCTACGTATATCAAGTGTGCTATTTTGTTTTTCAATTTGTTTTGTTTTGAAATATATTTTTTTTTTTAATTTTCATTTCAATTTGTGATTTTACAAAAATTCATTTTATAGTTTTCAGATACGACCGTTCAACTCATTTAGTGGTCACAAGAGCTGTGTTATCAAAATAGTTCAATAAACAATAAGACATCTTGTGAATTGCCTAATTGTTATACTTGAAATAAGAAGGCTTTAAATACCAGAAAATAGCTAATATGTGAGATTTTACAATTATAAACATTTCAGTAATCTGAACATGCTTAAAGGATGATTTACACGGGTCAATTTTTGTCGTTCCACTGCGTTCTACCTTCAAATATAAGGTGTGAACCAATCGAATTACTATTTACACGGTGGAACGACAAAAATCGACTAGAAAAATCAACCCGTGTAAATCAGCCTTAAGGCTCATTTACACGGGTCAATTTTCTGGTCGATTTTAATCGAACCACTTGGGTTCAACCCTTAAATACAAGGTGAAGATCGATCGAATTGCTGCTTACACGATTGAAAAAAAGGTTAGAAAATTCGAGGCGTGTTAATCATCCTTTAACATGTTTATAATCAAATGTATTGAAGAAAGCACAATTTTCAAAATCGGAATCCTTTAAAAAAAAAATAAAAAAAATTTACAAAATTTACTCCTTCATAGAAATTTGTGAAAACTAAATCTCGTTGAGCGCCGTCTTTCATGTGTTTCGCAGTGCTAAGATTTTGCATGGATTATTCTTTTGTTAGATGTAAAAAATAGGAGGGTCCCTAGGTCTCTAAGGAAACCTTTAGTTTTTTGAACCACCGTAACATCCATACACATGTGTTTTAAATGAGCTCACCTGATTTCATCCGATTTCACCCGAATGTAAAAAAAACCCGGGCTCGTTAAAATAGCCCACTTCTCTATCCTATTTTTTGACAATAGAACATTAATATAATTGGGTATACCCCTAATCTCAATGATTATTTGCTATTTGATTCACCCTGTGGTGTTTCGTCCGCACAGTGTTGCCACACACTTTTTATTGTTCAAATTCCATTTGGAATGCAATTTTTCACCATTGCCATTGCAAAATACGACGCCGAAAGAAGTGGATGACAGTGGAGTGCTACGGTGTTTTTTGTTAAATACTTTAATTGATATATGTGCAAAAAAAGAATAATAAATCAATTTAAATAAATAAATATGTAAAGTGTGAATATTAAGCTTTGTATTAAAGTGAGAGAATTGTGCATTGACGCTTTGCTTAACAAGGAAAAACGCAGAATTTCAAAGCATACAGAATTTATTTTGCGGCTGTTGTGTGAGTTTTTGTTTTTTTTTTTTGTGGCCCAACATGAAGATATGGAGAAGCCGGAAAAATAGAGCTGCAGATAAATAAAGCAGCATTAAAATTTATTAAACTACACAAAAATGTAGAAACAACATAAAGTTGCAGTTATTAAGAAGAAAGGTGTTTTTTTTATTGGCGAAAAAATTGAATCTGAACGCAAATGTGAACCTTGTAATCCAATAACTGAGACGAGCCCGCCACTCCTTCACAGAAAATACATTTTCCATTTCCTTCGTTTGCGATTCTGCAAAGTTTCGTTTCGACAGCAAAAGCAGCAGCAACGCCAGCATATATTCCCACTGGAGCTCAAAAGCGCTGGAGCCGAGTCGACTGTGTGTTTGTATGTTTATGTGGGCTTGAGTCTGCAAGCCAGGAAGCCGAACAAACTGTGCACTGCTGTGTGTACGGTCTGGCATTTTAGGGAGTTATTTGGCTGCAAATAATCAAATGGAATCCAACGGTGAAGAAGTAAATAGTGTGAAAAGAATTATTAGTTATTTTAAAATTTTAAAAAGTTTAATACAATAGTGATAAAAAGTGTTTTCTCTTGAAACGAAACAAAGCTGCTCAGTGTCTTCAGCATTTGAAGTTGTGCATTCATCTCTAAAAAAAAAAAACAAATACAGGAATTATTGAGGAGTTTGGAATACAAAGATTTCCAAATTTAATTGCTGTTTTTTAAAACGTCACTTTAGCAGGTAAGGGTTTTTTGCATTTAAGTATTCATTTAGTTTTGAAATCATTAAAAACTCGATTCCTTTCTATCCTTTTAGTTGTTGAGAAAATCTCATTTGTTTTCTGCCACGCCTGTATCCCTTTATTTATGGAGGGACTCATAAAAGTTCGCTTAGCTCACCTCACGCAGCAAGGTTAAGACGAAAATATAATAGAGCTTTGGCAAATTTCACACAAATCCAAACGGCACACTTTTTAACTCCCAACAACCAACACGCATTTAGGTTTTGGCAAAATGTGACATACCCACTGCCGGCTTTGGGATTTAAGCATTGCTGTCGCGGAACATCATCTTCCTCGATAGACAAGGGTCACTCTGGATCAATTACGATCTCGTTTCCTCATAACACCAACCACCTTTTCACCTGCTTTGCGGAGCCCACCCTTCTAACACAAATCTCCCTCTGGTCCAACATTGTAGAAACTGCTTGTTTCCTAGGCCTCCCGTTAGAAGACATTAATAACAATTTAGGCTATTTAGACTCACCCTGCGGTTTCGGGGTTTAGAATATGCCCGAGGTCCGCATACCGGTCGTAAGAGGCGACTAATATGCACATAGGTAATGACGTGCTAACTCGATGGTTGATCTACGGATATGATGCCTCTCAACTCTCATTACCCATCTTCTCCTTCCTCACGGATGAAGGGATGACATGACCTAGAAGGTTCCACTGGTCATACCAAATCGCTACCACGACAGTCGGACTGAACCGCATGGGAGTACTGCAGCGTACCGGGTTCATATCCGTTCAAGTACTGTCGATTTCGGCACTCCCCAAAACCCCTGCTCTGACAGAACTTTACAATAAAGGTCTTTCTTTATCAGCTGATTTTTTTCATATAAAGCGCCAAAAATGGTGATTTTTTATATTTTTGTATGCTGAACCCCCTAGGAGGGGTTTCTGGGGGGTGTGTCACTGGCATGGGTGGGTGGTCCGTGCAAAGTAAGTGAGGGTCCGTCATACTTTTGGACTCGATTGGGGCACTCTAAATTGGTCAACGTAGGATTTTTCAAACTTTGGCGCTCAAAGTGAAAACTACAAAATCGGGACATCAGAGTTCGTTTAAGAAGGTAGTTATGACTCTTTCGGCCAAGTATCCCTAAAATATGATTTTCCTTGTCATTTGTCTGATTTTGAAATCGACCCGCCTTTTTACACACAAGGTAGAACGCTTGAGACGAAAATGTTAGATTTTGGATTATGCTGCATAACTTGAAAACTTGAAGTTCCTTCCAAAAAAAGAGAATTTTGAAATGGGTTGAAAATTAGATTTTTCATGATTTTTTTTAACGAAGACACTGAAAAAACGGGGTTTTGACCCTAAAACTATGTAGATTTTGGGGATGTTGCAAAACTTTTGAAAGGCGTTTCGTGTGTAATTCGACCAGATGCACAATCTACACTAGGCAGCTTTAAAAGTGTATTCACTTTCTTTTTTTTTTGTAACACTGTGTAATTATTTTGTTTAATATTATCTTATTTTATTTTATTTAATTGTATTTTATTTCATTTTTTTTAAATTAATTTTTTTTTGATTTATTTAATTTTTTTCCGTTTTTTTTTTAATTTAATTTAATTTAATTATTTCTTATATGTAAAAATTCATGACGACTAAAACAAAACCACTTTAATTTATTTATTTTTAATTTAATTTTATTTCATTTGATATACATGTCATATCATTATCTATTTTGTAAATAATTTATCTAATTTTTTTTTGGCTGAAATTACATTTTTTGGCATGGTTTAGTTAAATTTTATTTAATTTATTTTTATTTTGTTTTATTGTATTTTAGTTTATATCATCTTATTTTATTTACTTTAATTTAATTTCACTTAATTTAAAATTTTTTAATGTATGTACATAGTTTAATTTAATTTAATATACTCACCAACTTAGCGAACTTTTGTTAATTCCCTAGTCGCATAAAAGCATCTCCTACCCGTTTCATTCATGAAGTGGCTCTACATACTACTAACACCCCCGCTACTACTGCCACCAGTGTTACGTTTGCCCATATACATGTTTACCTAACTGTATACTTATGTATGTATGTATCTATATGCTTCCAACTTGTCTACTTTGCACGCATTGTTGTATCCAAACAATTCCTTGTACGAGTTGCCTGCAGCGGTATTTCATTGTTTCTGTTCATTTTTCTGTATATGTTTTGAATTTTTTGTTTTTATTTTTTTTATACATAAATACATTTACTTCATCCTGGTGAGGGAGTTTGGGGCGCTTCTAAAAAGGAGTTGTGTAATATGTTCGTATGTATGTATGTAGAAAGGCAGAAAATTTCGCCGAATGGTTGATAGTTGTGCGCAAACTCGTGCTCTTTTTGCGGAGTTCCTCTTTGAGCTATACATTTTGCTAAAAAGAGTGTAAAAACTCACTGAAGGTTGCTTACGAATCTACATACATCTATATAGATGGTAGAAATTTACTGAAACGTATTAATCAGTTTTTTAATCACAACTTACGGCTTCTCCAGCCTTCCTACATATGTTTCAAAAAACTTTTCTCGACAGTCGTTCCTAAGTGGTCAACCAAAAAAGAAATGATAGGCTTTGAGAGGGCTATTTACGGGGCTTAACTATAGAGAAGCTGCTTAAAACAGAATCTTGAGGGCGGGTAATACTCCCAATTAGGTGGCCCGACTGTTTGGCAATTTTCAGTATATTCCTGAAATTTTGAAGTATTTGGTGTGAATTGCCTATTTAATTGTTTAATTAATATATAAATTTAAATTTAATTTTAATTTTAATAATAATTTTAAATTCAATTTTAATTTTAATATTAATTTTTAATTTTAAATTTGATTTAATTTGAATTTAATTAAACTTTAATTCATTTTAATTGAATCTTATTTTTATTTTTATTTTAGTTTTAGATTTAGCGTCAGCTTCAATTTTACTTTTTATTTTAGTTTTAAGTTTAATTTTAATTTTTATTTTAATTTTAATTTTAATTTTAATTTTAATTTTAATTTTAATTTTAATTTTAATTTTAATTTTAATTTTAATTTTAATTTTAATTTTAATTTTAATTTTAATTTTAATTTTAATTTTAATTTTAATTTTAATTTTAATTTTAATTTTAATTTTAATTTTAATTTTAATTTTAATTTTAATTTTAATTTTAATTTTAATTTTAATTTTAATTTTAATTTTAATTTTAATTTTAATTTTAATTTTAATTTTAATTTTAATTTTAATTTTAATTTTAATTTTAATTTTAATTTTAATTTTAATTTTAATTTTAATTTTAATTTTAATTTTAATTTTAATTTTAATTTTAATTTTAATTTTAATTTTAATTTTAATTTTAATTTTAATTTTAATTTTAATTTTAATTTTAATTTTAATTTTAATTTTAATTTTAATTTTAATTTTAATTTTAATTTTAATTTTAGTTTTAATTTTAATTTTAATTTTAATTTTAATTTTAATTTATCTATTTTGTGGGGCAAAAATCAAGCTCTTTTCGCATTTCAGCACTATTGAAACATCATAGAAGTTGACATTCTTGTAGCTCCTGACTTCTATATGTACTCAATTCCTCGTGTTTAGGACAAAGGACATGTAGCTCGCATGAAGAAAATGACCGCAGTCCATTTTTCGATACACAATGACTCTGGTCCTCTGCCCTCTAAATTCCCCCAAAATACAGCTCAGAAGCTGCTTTGCTCTTAGGCTGTGTGCTAATTGAAAACATTTTTCGTCAGAGTGAATTGAGGTGAACAAATTTCCCATGGTGAACGAATATTTGCCATTTTGCTGTGCCAAACGAAACGTTAAATTATGACAGTAGTAAATTTTGACGTATGGAAAAAGCACGTGCAAAAGCAGATGCTTTGTGAATCAATTCTCATTTTACGTGTTTTTCATGCATTTATATTGCGTATTATTCGCATTATATTATATTTTAGTGTTAAATAACGCATGTGAACATAAATTTATGTGAAATAATATGAATGTTAACAGCACATGCATCCCTGTGCTCACATTATTGATTGTCAAAATTTGACCTAGCCCCCAGGGCTAGGGCAAATTCTGACGTTCATATTCACCACGATAACTGTCAGAATTTAACATCGCTCTGTCAAAATTTGCTTTTTTAAACCCTTTGGCTCACAGCCTTATACTACAAATCACAGATATTATTAAGCCAGTCAGTCACTCTGCTGTTTGCGGCGGTTAGTTGATCATGGGCTCGTCAGCCAGCTGCAACCAACCGGGCGAGCAGCTTGTCACGCGCGCACTATCACAACACATGCAATACTTACTCACTTGCATATATATTCTTGTTGTTTTTGTTTTCACTCGTCGGCCTTTTGTTTTGTCTGCCCAGCGCCACAAATACCCAAATACGCCAACCGACCAACTCGTAAACCCACAGCTGTGTACGCACTGCAGGCTGCATTGGTGCCAATCTTCGGCCCACTTGTGCGGTTGACGTTGTTGCTGGGTCGCTGCTTAAACATAATACCAGCCCCCTCTTTTAGTAGTAGTTTCAATTTCGTCCCTATTTATTGGTTTTATTTTATTTATAAAATTTTCATCTCTTGCTGGTTTTGTTGCAATGGCATCTTTGGGGTTTTACTTGTACATTTTATTTTCAGTTCAATCGCAGTTGTGCGTTGTTTAAAAAAAAAAAAAAATGAGGGCTAACCCACTGGAAAAGAATCTATATCAGTGAAGAAATGCTTAACAGTCTTGTATAAATTAATCTGTCGGCTTCATATTTAACCCAGCACCCTCTTCTTCATGTATGTATTAAATTTATTTGAAAGCCTAGTCTTTCTGGGGGCGAGGGTTCAGCTGGAAGTACAGTGTTCCAATCAATTCGAGCGGATAAGCGACGTGGGATGACGTAGGCTACAACAACAATCGTAGGTAGCTTGTCTGAGGAGTAACGATATCGCCTCAAGGAAAGACTAGACGTGCCTTTAAGGAAATGTAGGGGACCTGTTACCACGGATCAGACCCCATAGAACTGGGCGGAAACTTATAACTCACAATGGAAACTGAAACCATAGAGGAACGCAAAATGAAGCAAAAGAATAAAATTACTGACTTCTACCTACCTCAACATATCAATCAAGCTACCCAGCAATAAAAAAAACGATGTATTTTTTTTTGATACCCGCAATGGCAAAAGAACACAAAGACATAAGACATAAGAATTTCTTTTATAAAGCTAAAAAATTGACAAATGACCGAAACTGGTTAATTTATTACTTAGAGTAGATAGTTTTGAAGTGCTTGGATATTAAGTTTAATTCATATAGTCGTTCGACAGTCGCTATGCGCGTGTGCCAAGTGTGTGTTCTAATGTTTATTTGGTGGTAAAGTTAGCCCGTCAGCATCAGTTCAAGTAAAACCCACACACAGCTGTTGGGGGAAAACAAGTTTTCGCTTGCCAAGACAACTTTGTCACTTTTTTGTTTGAATTTTATTTTATTTCTTTTACCTCCACGCGCTGTTTTTGTTCCATTTAGATATATTTATTTGTTTCTCTCTTGTTTTTATTTCGATTTTTGGTTTCCAAACACTTGTGTTACCATTTGCCAAGTGTTTGCTAGCTTTGCGTTCATTGTGTAACCAAGCTGTGCTCAGCTGAGATGCTGTGAGCTCGAAGCAATTTTATTTGCATTTTTTTTTTGTGTGCAATCGAAAATTTGCATCACGCGATCTCTGGAGTTTGGCATGAACGCATTGCGCTAAAACTAGAAATATGAGATAACTGCAGTAGTTAGTTGAAATTGCAGCAAAAAAAAAAACCAAAAAAACATATTTTTAAATAAATTGAGTAACTATAAATAGAAAATGCTTCGAGCTTATAATTTCTGAAGCACAACTCATTCGAATGTAAAAAACTAAAAAAAATCTCATGTCATTAATATTTAAAATTTCTGTTCGAATTTCGAATTTATGTTCGAATTTCGAATTTATGTTCGAATTGATGTTCGAATTTATGTTCGAGTTTCGAATTTATGTTAGAGTTTCGAATTTATGTTCGAATTTCGAATTTATGTTCGAATTTCTAATTTATGTTCGAATTTCGGAAAAAGTTGAATTTCGAAAACAGTTCCAAGATAGCTACATACATATGTTTAAAACGTGTTAAACTCAAAATATAACAAAATTTCGAGTTTCTTTCTGTTATGTATTCGATAATTATGCATTTCTTAAGTTTTATACGGATTTTAAAAACAGAAATATGATATAGTTAACTGCAGAATTATTTGAAATTACAATACATTTTTCATACTTTGACAATGATTAATAACTTGAATTTCGAAAATAGTTTATAATTTAAAGTAACAGTTAAAATTTGGAAAATAATAAATTTTCAAATTTATTTCTCCTTCGAAATTAATTCGCACTTTCAACATTTCCCGATTTCAAAATTATCTCGAGTACTTATTAAGTTAAATTTTTGAAAATGTCAAATGCGAAAATAACATAATTGATATTTCAAGTTCGAAAAACTGAAAAATTTATTGCTACATATGTATTTAGAATTTGAGATGAAGAACACACAAAATACAAAGCAATTAACGACTTCGTTTACTCCGCAGCAGAGAAGAACTATGCTGGAGCAAGCGAAAACACAACGCCGGAGGACAAACTCCGCCTCAAAGTTAACTGGGAGGCCGACAACGATGGAAACTACGGGTCAGTCATCCCCCAAACTGCTATCAAGTAAGAGTGACTTGATGGGAGCAAGCAACAGTGCGGCTGCCTACGCAGTCAAGCAGAAAACGGCGGAAGCTAAGCTTCCATCAAGCGCTGGTACGAAACCCAATCTCTTCACATCTGGGGCAATGGTCTCACGACCTGGTTTCAGAGTTTCGAAAGAGAAGGACGACGCCGTAAAGGGAGAGACCGCGATGGCAACTACGAGTCTGAATCCCCCCAAAGAGGCATCTCCCCGACGCTTTGCGTACTGGGATAAAAGAAAGGCCGCAAGGATCCTTAAAAAGTATGAGGGAGCATCGCAGGAGAAGCTGTCGCCGGAAGAAAGGAAGATGGTGGAGGAAGCGAAAGCTCTGATACCAAATTTCCAGAGGCCCTATGTGCCTAAGAGGGTGAACGGTAATCCCTTCAAACGCCAGAGATCGGACGGAGAGGTAGACCCCCATCCGAAGCGGCATCAGGTCAACCCCGCAGTGGGAAAACTCAGCTTTGCTGAAGTAACCAAGGACAGAATCCTTATAGGTTTCATTGACCGAGGTAACGACCGTTGGTCCATCCCCAAAGACCAGTGGCTTTATGTCCGGAATGAAATGGGCAGGGCCCTCCTCAACTTAATGCGTGAGTCTCCGGGTAGTCCGCCGCGAGGTACTGACGCGGGCTGGCACCAAGGTCAGATCAAAATATTCGCGTGCGAGGATGCAAGAACTGTCGCACTGTATAAGGCAGCAGTTGCAAGACTGGGTGAAGTCTATCCAGGGGCAAGACTAGATGTCGTCGACTGGAAGGACATTCCTGCTCGGCCAAGGGCAAGGGCATGGATTCCTGCCGTCCCTGCAGAACCCGAGAATATTCTTGAGATGCTGCAGGTCTGGAATCCGTCTCTCCCGACGCAGGATTGGGGCGTCAATCTGGTCGATGATGTGGTTGGGCCCAATAGACAGGTGGTTATCACTCTGAATAAGGAGGCGCTCGAGCCCCTTAAACGGTGCAACGGACGAGTGCATTACGGCTTGGGTCAGATCGTGATCCACGTATACCGTGGCGATGCACAGCGCGCTGCTATTCCGGACGCTCCGGAGGACTCGGAGATCGAGGCATCGGAAGGGGAAGCAGAGGAGTCTGACGCGGAAAGTATGTTATCCGCCACGTCAAATTGCGATGGTGCTGCGAACAACTCGGCGATAGAAGAAAGCCTGCTTGACGAAGAAGGCCTCGATGTCACGATCGTGGCTAAACCTGAGCACACTAACGTTGATGCTGCTTCAGACAGCAGGGTTCCCGCCACGCCAAATCGTGCAGGTGCTCTGAACAACTCCTCGTTGAGAGACAGCCCCCGGAACAGGCCAGACCTCGACGACACGCTGGCGGCAGGGATGTCTGAGCTCTCTCATGTTGGTGGTGCTTCAGATAAATCTGCACAAATCTAAAGCAGCCTCGGCTGTTTTAAGCAGTCGTCTTTCTAAAGGCGACGTAGACGTGGTCCTTATCCAAGAGCCCTGGGTCAATAGCTCTAGGATCTGTGGATTGGGGACTAAGGGGTACAAGCTCATCCAAGCCAATGATGAGGGCAAGGTCAGAACCTGTATTTTGGTAAAGTCTGAGCTAAACACCTTTCTATTACCCAACTACTCAAATGGTGACGTTACAGCTGCCAGCTTAACAGTCGGCAGCACCAGCCTAACGATGGCGTCGGTCTATATGCCCTATGACGCCGAAGAACCTCCTCCACAAAAGGAGGTGAAAGATCTGGTGGATAATTTCTGTACGGGCCATCTTATTATTGGAGCTGACGCTAATGCTCATCACGTCCAGTGGGGAAGCTCCGATATTAACGCTAGGGGCGAGTCTCTGTTTGACTACCTACTAACAACTAACCTGGTGGTTTGTAACGTGGGTAACGAGCCTACTTTTATAACTAAAGCTCGTAGGGAGGTTATAGACCTCACTGTTTGTAGCGAAGGTGCTTATGAGTGGGTCAGAAAATGGCGTGTTCTTGATGAGCATTCATTTTCTGACCATCGGTACATAGAAATTGTGTTAGACTTTATTGTTGAGCAGCCAGTTATGAAACGAAATCCACGCAACACTAACTGGCAGCTACATAACCAAATATTAGCTAGGGACCTACCAGTATTACCTCCACAAGCCCCCTCATCAGTGGGAGAACTGGATGATCTGGTAACGACCTTTACAACGGCGCTCTCAAATGCCCTAGAGCAGGCTTGTCCAGTACCAAAATCACGCGGCAAACATAGACCCCACTGGTGGTCTTACGACCTGGATTCGTTCCGTATATCATGCAGGAAGCAATTTAACAAAGCCAAGAGCATCGGTACGGAGCCTGAATGGCTCGAATATAAAGCTAAACTGAGGGCCTATAAAAAGGCTCTAAGGCAAGCGAAGAGAACTTCGTGGAGAAATTTCTGCACCGGGGTCGAAAAAGTCGATGATACAGCGAGACTTAGACGAGTGCTATCAAAAACTCAAACAGCCATTAGCTATTTACGGAAGCCTGACGGATCTTGGACCAGCACGGAAGGGGAAACCCTGGAGCTGCTCCTGAACACACACTTTCCGGGGAACTTGTATGATGCACCTGTAGCATCTGCAACAAACCTGGCGGTAAACATACCCATTACGGAGGAAAGGGTAAGGTGGGCAATCAAAAGCTTTGAGCCGTTCAAGGCAGCCGGGCCAGACGGGATTTTCCCCGCACAACTTATAAACACGCTGGAAATATCAGCTAAATGGCTGGTAGTTCTCTATTCAGCCTGCCTGGCTCTTAATTACATTCCGTGCTCCTGGAGAAGCGCCACGGTAGTCTTTATTCCAAAGGCTGGGAAGGCCTCACACTATGAGCCTAAAGACTACAGACCGATCAGTCTCTCGTCTTTTGCACTTAAAACCTTCGAGAGGATAATTAGCGATTATCTCTCCTCTACTATTGATAGCAACCTTATTTCTAGCTATCAACATGCATACACCAAAGGTAAATCAACGGAAACTGCGCTCCACAGCCTAGTCTCTATTGTTGAAAAATCATTGCACGAAAAGGAGTACTGTCTCGTGGCCTTTCTGGACATCGAAGGGGCTTTCAACAATATAAGGCCGGAGGCTATTAACACTGCTTTAACAAACCTGGGCATAAATAGGTCTCTTATTGGACTAATTGATCAACTACTAAAGGGAAGGAAAATAGTTTCTTCACTGGGAACAGTTGATCTTTCACGCTATGTCACAAGAGGAACGCCTCAGGGTGGTGTTCTCTCCCCGCTCCTATGGAACCTAACCGTAAACTCGCTGCTACGAGACACAAGGTGGGGGGGCGGGAAGATAGTGGCATATGCAGACGATTTAGCTATTGCATATAGGGGCAAATTCCCACAAACCCTGTGTGACTTGATGCAAGTAGCACTGCGAGAGGTTTCTTCATGGTCCTCTCGCTGCGGACTTAGCATCAACCCGGGAAAGGTGGAGCTTGTCCTTTATACCAGGCGGTACAAGATACCACCGCTGAACCTACCAGAACTAGATGGCGTGCGCCTGAATTTGGCTGATAAAGCCAAATTCCTAGGCACAGTTCTAGATAGAAAGCTTAACTGGAAGGAGAATGTCATCCAGCGCCAGAGGAAAGCGTGCATTGCACTTTACACGTGTAAAAGAGCCATTGGCAAAAAATGGGGGCTCAGCCCCAAAATTTGCAGATGGATCTACACTGCGATAATCCAGCCAATTATGCTGTATGGAGTCGTGGTATGGTGGCCTGCGCTAGGAAAGGCAACAAACCTAAATCTGTTAGGAAAAGTCCACAGATCGAGCATGATCTGTATAAGCGGGGCGTTAAGAACAACGCCCAATGAAGCTCTCCATGCCATTCTTGGCTTTTTGCCACTCGATCTGGAAGGGTACCGGGCAGCAGCAGCATCGGCTCTGCGTCTAAGGGAAACGTCCGTCTGGGGCGCAAGCACTATTGGACACTCCTGTATTCTAAGATCTTACAGCTTTCTCCCTCTGAGCACAGATCGGTGTGCGACCACAACAGTCGGAGATTGTTGTTTTAGAATAAACATTCCCAGCAGGGAAGACTGGGAGAACATAGATCGGTGTCCCGCTACTAATGGCGGCACTTTTATATACACCGACGGCTCGAAGTTAGACGGCAGAGTCGGAGGAGGGGTTTACTCAAGGGATTTGGACCTAGAACTCTCCTTTAGACTACCTGATCACTGCAGCGTCTTCCAGGCGGAAGTTTCTGCAATCATGGACGCCGTGACTTGGATAGGTAAACGCACCATCGGACAGGATATCTGTATTTTCAGCGACAGCCAAGCGGCCATCAAATCCCTTGGCTCTTACTCGTTCAACTCTGAACTGACGCTCAGCTGTCGTCGATCTCTTCAAGAGATGGCCCAACAGAACCGCGTGAACCTCACATGGGTCCCGGGACACAGGGACATTGAGGGAAACTGTAGGGCAGACGAACTTGCCAGGCAGGGCACGACCAAGCAGATTCTTCAAGATAAAGAGCGCATAGGTATGCCGTTTGCCACGTGCAAGCTAATGCTGAAGGAGCATACACTCCGCGAAGCCAACGAAAGATGGCTACAAGCCCCAGGGTGCCGGATATCCAAGCAAACCTGGCCAAAATGCGATCTTAAAAGATCTAGACACATATACGCCCTAAAAAGGAAGGAAATCTCCATATTAATAGGTGTTTTAACCGGGCACTGCCTTATTGGTAGGCACGCAGCAAGGCTAGGCGTTCCCTACCGACGATGCTGCAGGAGTTGCAAAGATGATGAGGAAGAGGAAACGGTGGAGCATCTCATCTGCAACTGCCCGGCCTTAAGCGGAGCGAGAAGGCGCTCTCTGGGAGTTCCCTTCCTGGTTAGCTTAAGCCAGGTCGCGGAGCTAGACATAAAGGACTTGATGGCCTTCATCAAGTTATCAAAATGGTTCGAGGAGGGGTAGCGGTGTCGGTTAGGAGTGTCAGTCCCGGGTTTCGGCTATATGGAGAGTCCCAACAGCACTGGGATTTTCCATATGGCCGGGCCCCGGGACTGACTTTCCTAGTGTTTGGTGGTATCACAACGGGCCTTTTATTACTGGCCTAGGTGTGCCTTTGCGGCAGCCACTTCTACCTACCATTTAGAATTTGAAAAATAAAAAAGTTCTAAAATCATCCGATTTTCGAAATAAAATTCCATTTCGAAAATACCTAAAGAGCTACATTTTATGCATTTCTCAAAATATTACGATCTTTCAAAATATTTCGACTCTGAAAAATACGGAAATAAAAAAAACCAAATCATTCCAGTTTCCGAAATATTTTCAAATTGCAAATATTTTTTTTTTTCAAAAAATTTTGTTTCGAAAATACTTTCCATTTGAAACTGGGATTGTTTAAACTAAATCGAAATTTTGTTAAATTTTGATACTTATTTCGAAAATAAGTCATGTCAAATGAGTGTGTTTTGAATATACATAATTCTTATTTCGAATATGTATGTTTGAGATTCGATTTTAAGAATGTTTCAAATTATAATTTTCAAAAATTATTAAAATTTCGAAAAAAGTTCGAAAAAATAATGGTATGGCAAAACGATTTCAATTTTGATAGACTATCAAGTTCCGCAAAACTCACAACTTGAATTTCTGGAAGGTTTCGAATTCCAAAAAAAACCTAATTTTCAAATTCGTTAATTTTTAAAATTTTTAAAGTTATTTTAGCATTTGGGATACATACATTTTTATTTTATTTTTCGAAAATAATTGTAGCTTCGAAAACTAATTTTCAAAAATAGTTAGTACGTACATAAAATCGAATTTCGAATTTATTTAATTCTTCACATAACTGCTAAAATGCGTACAATAAATCTTTGACTAGCTTATTAAGTACTCAACAGCAACAACGATAATCACAGACACTGTAGCAGCATCGCATTCAAGTAACGCATCACTAAATTACAGGCTGTGTTTTTAGCCTTCAAAGTATTCGCTCATGGCGCTTAGCTAATTTTTTCGTTGTCTAAAAATCAATTTCAATTAGAATTATTTGAATGTTTGCTATAACAACACATTTTTTTCATTTATTGATAGCTTTGTCCACCGTACCGCCCGTGCTGTTAATAACATTTTACAACCTTCAATTATCTTAATAGACATCATGATAATTTGCTCGAATTATTCTTTGAAAAAATGATTGATTGAACTTTTTCTCGTTGTTGACGTTTTTGCATTTTATGGTGCTGGCGAATAAATAAAAAGATAATTAAAACAGATTTGTTAACTTTTTCTTTCTCTCTGTCTCTATCTCTCTTTCACTTAAATGTGGCTAATTTTAAAGCTATAACAATTTTTAGTAACTAGTTATTCAAATTATTTTAAGAGTTTCAACATATTGTGATTTTTCGAAAGTGTTCCAATGTGATTCAAATATGGTAAATTTTTAGTTCCAGAGATCCGCACTCTCTGCATTACCAGTATCTCGTATGGTTTTTGCGAAAAAACAATTCAGTTGTGTTGGAAGTTTGGTACGTTTGACGACGAAGGAATAAGAAGCAAAGTTCCTTAATTCATGGACTTGTACTTAAACGTCATGCACTTTATTTTTTTCTTGAAACAAATCTTAAGGATAATTCTTTGGCAATTTTAAAAATTACTATCTAAACTTAACTATATTATAAGGAAAAAGTTATTATCGAAATTTAAAAATTAATATGCAATTTTCTTTTCGCTTGCAGGTTAGTTTCCAAACCTTATCGCTTTAACTCTTGAGGTAAGCTTTCAAATAAAATGAAATATTTTTTAACCACATAATCTATTTTTAACAGGGATAAAATGATGCTGGAAAATTTATTGTGTTTCAAAATAATTTTTTAACCACAAAGTGAAGATTCAATTTAGAATGGTGCTGAGAAGTTTATTGTGTTTCAAAATAATTTTTTAACCACTAAATGAAGATCTAACTTGGACAAAATGGTGCTGAGAAGTTTATTGTGTTTCAAAATAATTTTTTAACCACTAAATGAAGATCTAACTTGGACAAAATAGTCCTGAGAAGTTTATTGTGTTCCAAAAAAAAACTATTGAAGGCCACTATGTAGTTGTCAAGGCTTGGCTGTCAAACTATACTACATACATAGGTTTATAGCAAATCAAGAACTACACTTATTTACTTTCTATCTAGTAAATTGTGTCACACAAATTCTGCTGTGATTACTACTTCTATACAAATATGTCCTTAGTAAAACTGTAAAAGTTATTTCAAGTATTAAATTTATGTACAAAATGAACTTCCTGCTTTCGTCTTACTAACGCCTATCAATTTTCATTGAATTTTTACTCATGTCACTCCACGTCATAGCTTTCAAGCTGTGCACATCCTTCCAACAACCTCTATAGTTATATTAAAAAATTTCATTTACAATTTGTACGTGAGTGCGTGTATTGTAAATCGGGGTAAAGCAAATATGCCCGGAAGCTTCTTGACTAAGCGCATCAAATGCTACCACCAAACGAAGCGACATGACATAAACACAGTTGGACAGCAAATTCAATATCCTCACAATGACGTTCACTCGATGATAACCACAGTGCCGGCGGTGCCAAATATGTATTAATATATCGATTGTCCTTTAAGAGGATAGTACATAGGAGGAGTATGTATGTGTATGATATAGAATTATTTGGAAATAACTAGTCGGTATTTTATTTTAGAATTTGTCTTTTTAAGAACTTTGATCCACTGCTCAACCTTCAGGCACTCAGCAACATCCAATCTGAGTCGGACGGATCCGACCCGGTGAAAACCGTGGAAACCACCTATCCCTGCAAAGAAACGCTAACTTCCTACTTAAATTCTTACTTATCAAGCTTTGCCGAACGTTGAGCCAGAATGTGACTATTATATCTTTCTCTACTCTTTAAAAATTGTATGTTATGTGTTCTAAAGAAACTTTGCTTTCAAAATTGTCCTCTTAACCCTTTGCCGCCCACTTGTTCTGCTGTGTACACCAGCTTCGAAAAAAAAGTATGTTCAAAAATCACCCAAATGAATGCGTCCTTAATATGTTTAAAAGTTTTCTTAGACCTACACGAATGCATTGTAAAACTATACCCCCACACCTTAAACCCGCACATTTTTCGACTCTGCTTAGTATACGAAAACATTTGTTCAAGCTCTACCTCAATGTTCTGTACGATGTACTTCATACTAAAGTTCGTCATGCACTCGTGTCACTTCGCTTCGTTTGCATTTTGCATTTTGTTCTACCTTCATTCATACAAAAGTTTTCCTGCAGGATTTTGTGTTGTATACGCAGCAAGCCTTAAAAATCTCTCGGCTCGGTCTTTTGTAAACTCTGTTTTATTATCATTATTGCATCATCATACATTTATACTTGCCCTTGACGTAACCGCCTTCATCGTCTTTGAACGTTTGCCAAAATCTGTGAGTGTTAAACTTTTTTTCTGATATTTTACTTGGCTCAGAAAAAACTGTGTAGAAGGGAAGATTGTTGAAAGTATGCTGCTTTGAGATTTCACAGAAGGCCATATAGGTGCGAAAAAATGTTGGAGTTGATGTTTTATGCACTTTGCTTTATGTCGAGTTGCATCTCTGCATTGCTGACAGGATGTAAAACAAAACAGAAAAAAAGAGTGTGCAACGAAGTGGAAGCAGCAGCAACTATGCTCTTTAGTATTAGGCGCGAAAGGAGTTGATGCTTTGGATCGATAGTTGCAACGCTGAAACTCAGACGTCGTCATCGTCGTCTTCGTGTCTATGTGCTTAAACGCTAACACTATACCTATTTTTTAACACCTTTCATTTGCTAGCACGTCCATTGTGCCTTAGTTGAATTATGCATACAGCTTTTAAGGATATTCGCGTCTACAGAAATACATGCGTGGCAGTGTTGCCGTTTCGGCGACAATCTGGCCCTTTTGGTTAGCCGATTCCCCCAGCTAACAATATTCGCAAATATACCTTATTTGAAAATTTAAAACTTCCGGTAAATCCCGAAATATCCACTTCCCCATCTTTGCCAGACTGAATCTTAGTCGCCCTAGCTGCTGTCCTGGACATCGTCTGGCAAAAATACCTTTTTCCAAAGAATTTTCGAATTATATAAGGCTACTTAGAGGGCCCGGCAAACGTTGTCCTGCCCAAAAATTCGCTCTGCTGCATGTGCAAAATTGGAGTGTTTTCCAGCTTATCTTCCCTATTCTATGCTCCTTTCTCTTCTTATTTTCCTCTTTCATTTGTTCTCTCTCCCTATCCTAGTCTAATCCTATCCCCATTCTTATAACTATCACTATCAATATTTTACACCTTTCCAATATTCTCCCACAAATACTTCCAGCGATATGCAGTCCAAAAAATCGCATTTGTATGGGTGGTCCCACCCTCTTTATCCAGTGATCCGGATTGTGAATCTAAACTAACTATTCTTGAGACTACTTGAGTACATAGAAAACATTTTACTAATATCAGGCAAGATGTTTAGTGACAAGGGGCCGCACATAAGATTCTTATATAAAAATATAGTCCGCAGTTCTTTCTGAAGGCTATTTTGCAGGCTTGGTACGTTGACTCAGCCTTCTTTGGTCTCTCCATCCTTTCATCTTGAATCCCTTTTCAAAACTCGAGAACTGTGCCAAGTAATTTGGTTTCAAAGGAGTGATTTATCGAGAAGCCGTTCAGTCTGGGCAGGCTAAAGGAGGGACTTTTTGTTTTTCTAGAGATGGCCACCAACTATATCGATCGTGGTTGTGTTTATTCAAGAAAACGCAAGTTAATAAATCTTAAATCTTGCAGATTCTTGATATCTCATGTCGTTGTTAGAATTTTGAAAACTTCTAGGAGTAAACTGTCCTCTTGTACCACATAATACACAAAAAACTTCCTCAAATCGCGTACACACAGCACATAAAGAAACTTAGTTCAACAACGTATTCCAAAGTGTTTGTTATTACGGCCAGCGAATGCAGTGTCTTTTCTACTGAACATAACCTCAACCACCTCGACCACTTCATTCGAATTACATTCATAGCAAAGCTTTTCTTCAAAACTTTTCAACTTGCATTTAGATATACAGTATGTATGTAGACTTATTCCACAGCACATCATACACACTTTACTTGCTTTTGTTTTTGTGCATCCTGTCGTAGCCTTTAGCGTCTAATATTACTTCATAGTTTATTTACCTTTTGTAACTTCTAAGGCTTTTTTGCTTGCATTTTCTACTTTTCCCAGATGTCTGCTATTTCTTAGCTTTCAAACGCATTTACATATATATCAACATTTACATCTTGCATTCCTTGACTCGTTAGAAATCTTTTAAATTTTTTTTTGCATGCGCATTTTTCGCAGCCAAGGTTTGTGCATATGAGCAAGTCTATGGTTTCCTGTTTTGTCTCTCTTATTTTCTTTGCTATTTAACTTGGTGTTAAAATTTCGTCGTAATGTGCAAACGATTTGCTCAAATCCTCTAAGACTTTATGTAAAAGGTTTTCTGCATTTTTAGCCAGTTACTTTCATTTCATTTATAGCTCCCGACTACATGCCCTTGCTCCTAGAGTAGCTTATATTATAGGATTTAAATTTTGTTTTAAGTATGAGTAGGTAGTTTTCGACGTGTTTGCTGTATGCGTTGGTATAATATTTGATCATTTGTTAAGCATTTGCATACTTAATCCGCTTTGTGTTAAAAAAGAGCTGATATGTATGCCTAGCTATTAGGTTTCCTTTTTTTTGCTTGCACAGGTGTGTTTAAAGTTAAGGGAGGGGGTTTGAGGCGACAACGCGCTGTTTTCAAACGCTAATTGCTGTGGTCTAGCCTCTGAAGTAAACTTAAACTTTCAACTACAATGTTTTGATGAATTTTTGCGAAATGTTTACTTAATTTGGAAGAATATTTAATAGGATTGAAAGCTCGTGCTGCTCATTAAATTTTGTTTCTCACCAACGCGACTAAGCTAAAACTAAGTCTGGGCTAACATATTTGGGGCTAACTAACTTTTGAGTTTCACCAAATGAGCCACTTGAATAATTTTGCACACAACAATCCAGTCAGTTTGTTTAGGTTAGGTTAGGTTAGGTTAGGTGGTAGCAGCCCCAACTGAGAGGGCCGCTCACTTGGACACTTGTATGGTCCGTTGTGATACTACATTCTAAACGGTGACACTAACTCGCCATTACTTAACAAATCCGGATAAGGTACACATCGATCTTCGACACGTCCTCCGGAGACCTAAGAACGTTCGACCCGAGAAATCTGCGTCTAGTCCTAGCAAAAGCCTCACAGTTCAGCATGAAGTGATCTGATGATTCCACCTCGTCATTCTCCATGCAGCTCACGCAGTTCGGACTTTCAGTAATGTTTAAGCGCACCGCATGGATTCCCATCGGATAGTGCCCCGCCAACACACCAATCACCAAGGAAAAGTGTACCTTGGAGGACCTTTGTAATTTCGCTGATCGCCTGAGTCAACCACTGGTCAGAAGGACCTCGACACCTTACAAGAGGTGGTATCAGCCCAGCGCTTTCTTAACTGATCCGAAGCCCGTCTACTCAGAAGCAAACCACAGGTCGCAAGGCAGCCACTTTCGCTTCAATTGCCGGGAATGTCACAGTGGCCTGGCACCCAAATAATTTTTATCCTGAAGTAGCTGGACGAAACCGCAAGTGATTCCACACAGTCGCTCACCGTCCTCGATCGAACATTGCGAGCACTCAGCGCCCTAATTGCCGCTTGACTATCGGAGTAGATGTTGAACTCCTGCATGGTGGACAGCATCCCATCCACCGCATCCTTGATGGCGGCAACGTCAGCTTGGAAAACGCTATAATGATCAGGTAGCCTGAATTTCCTGCTGACCCCAAGCTCCTGGCAGAAAACACCACCCCCAACACATTCATTCGGCTTTGACCCATCCGTAAATAGGCTCACCAGAGGGGTTAGTTAATCTACTCTCTAACTTAACAACTTCTACATTGAATGAACGGTTACTTACCTATCATAACATTAATTACTGTGAATCAACCTATCTCACGCTACGAATAAATTCACATATAATCCACTACAATTTTATTTTCATCTAATGCATTTTGTTGCTTCTTTCTTGTTGCAATGCATTACTCAAATTCTTAAGTTTTCCCATCCGTTAAATAAGAGTTAATATCAGGTCATTTATATTCTCACAGTCTATTGAATGTTTTTTCGTTTAGAGAAGCATTCACTCAGTTATTTGAGCTGTTCTGTTTGTTTACAATCTAAATAAGCTCTGGGTCATTTAACTATTGAACTTTTGTTTTGTTTGAACTAATCTTCGACATAGCTGTAACATATTTTTGGATAAATTGTTCCACTTTTTTTGCCGAAACATGCACCAAGCCTTTAGAATATTTCATGAACGAGTTGAGAATTTTTCGAACTCCAATAAAGTCAACAAAAAAGTGGCATTGCATATCTTGTAGGATTTTTGTCTTATTTTTTTTATTCACACACGACATTGCAAATAAAATCTGCTGGGTGACATTTTCTTTATGGTGACAAAAAAAAAACAAGATTATTCATTAAAATAAAAAATAAATTAAGTGAATTGCAATGAACTTTGGCGCAAATTCACTTAGCACTGCAACAGCGGATGTTGCTGTTTATCAAGTCTGACGTTGACATAACAGACAATTATTATATTGGATCCTCATCAACAGTCATCACAGCTAAGCGGTGAACGTTACCTTCAATCAACGCCTAAAGCTATTGTATGAGCAGGGGGAATTAAAGCCATACTTACGTATATATGTACTAATGTTTGTACAATAATATCCAATACAAAATTTAGAAAGAAAGTACAGGGTGACATAATGTAACAGAAAAATGTAGTCGAAATTTTACTCACACATGCCTGAAGAAACTGACAATTTTCTTAATCCATCGATACCGACAATTTAACCTCGAGTCGGAAAAATCGTTAAAACAAATCGATTTTTCAAGGAGAAATTAAGAATCGCAAGGATAAAATTGTGTTATGTAAGGTATTTTGCACGAAACCATGTGTTTTTCAGCTGTATTGTGCCTATAGCTTTTGGCTTTTTTTCTATTCGAGAAAGCGTCATTTAAAAATCAAATAAATAAATAAATAAATCGATTTGAAATGTGTTGTAATAATCGAATTATTAAAAATCGAAAAAAAAAAAATCGATTACCGCGGTTCCAGAAGGAAGCTCCATCTTGCTGCCGATATGCCACTTTCAAAGTTCTTCAAACAGTTAAAATAGCAAATCAGTTTTTATCGATTAATTCCAGACACCCTGTATGTTGGCATGAATATGAACATGAATAAAACCGCTGTCGGCATAAAAAAGCCGCAATAATTGCGACAAAATGTTGACATAACATATTTGCTTTTATTTTATTTTATACAATTTTTTTCTCGGAATCTCTTATTATTGCGGCTTTTGATGTCTGCTGCTGGTATCGTTATTTGGATGACAACTTTTGTGATGATGGTTGCTGCTGCATTATTACATCAATATTGACTCATAAATAATAAATATTATTGATTGACTTAAAAAAATTAAAAATGTGTAATACGGCTGATACATTAGCGCAAATCCCGAATTATCTCCGCTTTCGGGAGTTAACTTGAGCATAATCTTCATTATAAACTCCCAAAAATTAAGAAGATTTGAGCAGATATCATAACTATTTGACCGCTACTGTCATCGATAAATAAACAAACATCGCAACGACCACTACCAAAATTTCGCCGCTACTGGACACTAGATGTCACCAAAAAAGAGCGACATCTATTTTAAACCGCAAGTACTACAACCAAAGCCATCTAGTGCGCTGATTGTTAATCTTCAATTTTGTGTGTATCAGCGTAAAATTTGGATCTGATTAAAGAAGATTTATTGGAGGTAATCTCCGTGTGTGTATCCATAGCATAAGCTGTAACCCCTTAATCGCCCTTTAAATTTGTATACCTTTCATGAACATGAGTAAGTATGAGAAGAAGAAGAGATGGGCCCATAAGTAAGTATACCGAAATGATCAGGAGGACGAGTTGAGTTGATTTAGCCATGTCCGTCTGTATGAACGCAAACTAGTCCTTCAGTTTTTGAGATATTTGGCCAGCAAGATCGGAACGATATTGCATATAGCTCCCATACAATCGATTTATAGTTTGTACAAGTTTAAAATAATTTGACTCATATTCATGAAAGGTATAAAGCCTTCGGCATAGCTGAAGACAGCCCTTCCCTTACTTTTTTCTTACCATGTTTTTGAAAATGGGCGTGGTACAGTTAGTTATCGTTTCCACCCGCACTTAAGCTTGCTCACTGGTTTTAAATATTCGTAAATATCCGAAAAAGCCGACAAGTTTTCATTTAAAAGCGGAAATGTGTTGAAAAATCA
Source organism: Campiglossa producta (assembly GCA_964058755.1). Lineage (NCBI taxonomy): Eukaryota > Metazoa > Arthropoda > Insecta > Diptera > Tephritidae > Campiglossa > Campiglossa producta. The sequence goes on along the minus strand of CAXKVI010000002.1, from coordinate 22,323,533 downwards.
AAACAAACAAATCGCTGACAAAGAATGAACGTCAGCAATGTACAACCAGAAATACAAAAAGAAATACGAAACACAAAAATTAAGTATGTTATGTAAATGCAACGAAACAATACTTTTAAATAACTCACTTATGTATTTGTATTTTATGCCTTTTGAATGCATATTAGCGGTCATTAAACTATAGGTGATAACTTTTTATGCTTTCTTAAAAAAAAATACTTTGTTGCGCTTCAATAGTATTGAGAGCTTTATGTGTACTTACGTGTCAAATAGCTACCGTTTAACGCTTTACACGTTTTCACGTTTATAATTACTTATATTATTATTATTTTTTTTTCTTGCTTTTTTTTTTTTTCTTTTTGTTTTTGCTTGTTTCTTTTGCACGGTATGAAATATGTAGTTGAAGTGTGAAAACTGTTAATTATATTGTTGCACTTTAAGGTGTTTATTAGTGCTATTGCACCATTAATACACTGTGAAAAAAACCAAATATTGACGCCTGAGGAGAAGATCACCTTATTTTTTAAACCCGTCATATGTCAGATTTTTTCCAATAGCGCATCATTTCACAATTTACCCTCTCTTTTCGGAGCACTAAATACTGTAATATTTACAGTATTACCATAATCGCTTTGAAAGTGTGAATGTGCACTTTCAACCTTTTTATTTCAATGTACATTTTTTTGGGATTAGAGCACTTAATGAGCACCTAATGAGCACATAAATTCCCATATGTCTCTTTTAGCTTCTGCTAACATTGACTGCTAGCTATAGGGACCCCATTTTTTAGCAAAAAGATAGCACATTTTTAGCGAAATTGAAGGGGTCAGGTAAAACATTTGTAGATTTGGCATGGAATGACCCATGTATTTTGCTAAAGATATACTTCTTTGAAAAAATTATATGCGAATGAACCAGAAAAAGTTGTTGTAAAAATTTGAACCTAAATTTTAAACTTTTTTGGACTACATATATTACCAAACCAAATTTGTTTTAAATTCAATCTAGACCAGTTTTCATGAAAATTGGCTAAATGAATCGGGTTTCAATTATAAACCGGAAATGTTTTAACAATTTTTTAAATATAAAATAAATTTATTGTCCATTGGCGGGAATTCGAACCAAGACTTCCCGCATCATGCCCACTGAGTTACATCGCACACATAAATGTCTTTGGCAAAATTCAATCTTGAATAAGCTTTCAAAAATAAATTTGAATTTTCAAACCAAGAAGTTTTAATTTTAAACCGAAAAATATTAATAATCAAACCAAAAAGTTTTAATTTTAAACCGAAAAGTTTTAAGAATAAAATAAAACTACAAAAATGTGCCAGCTGTCAGGATTCGAACGAAAACGCTCAGGAGTCACAGCCGACTGCTCTACGGCTGAGATATGGCGCACATGAAATTTTTGTGGCCAAAATTCCAAAAATAAAAAATTTTGACTGCTTTTTCATTTAGATTTTAAATCGAAACCAAAAGAAATTGAAAGTCTTTGGACGGTTTGAAATATTGTACAAAAAAGTTTGAAAAATTTATTAAACTTTATAAGGGTTTAAAATTTAAGTTCATTTTTTTAGCCGTGTACTAAATTCTGAAAAAAAACTATCAATTGAAAAAAAACTACCAAATTTTATTTTTAGCTACTTATTGTATAACATACATGCAAGTTTTAAGATTAACAAAAAAATTTGGGAGTACCATCGATTCGCTATGATTTCTAAGTAAAAAAACTACCAAATCAGAAAAAAACTACCAAATCAGAAAAAAACTACCAATTTCGAAAAAGTAAAAAAAAACACTACCAAGTTTAGTAGAAAACTACCAACTGTGGCAACCGTGATAGTGACCTAACTTCTTCAAAAAAATAAAAAATTAAATAGATTGCTAGTGGCAGAACTGTTTTCTTTGTTTTATTCTGTACATTCATAAAGTCAACGGCTTATAACAAAATCACTACAAACAAAACCCACGAGTTCAATTCCAAAAATTATGTTTTCCAAATTTGGTTTCGCGTTTCATAACAAATTGAACTTCGCTTTGTTTTTATTACACAATTAACAGTAAAATTAATTTGATAAATAGTTTTCAGCTAATTCATTTTTCCTTTTATGGACTAGCAACGTCGTTTTATTACTTACATTAAAATAAAATTGATTAACCCCCGAATTCTGTAAGCTGTCTCTAGTCACTAATAGAGACAATAGTCTCTAATAGAGACAATTCGTGTTCCAATTCCATGTGGTCCAATTACAAACCTCAAATGACAGATCTCAATTTTGTGACTTGAGATGAGACAAAATTACAGAATTCCGGGGTAAATGTTATTTTGGAGAATACAAATGAAAATGATGATAAAAATAGATCAAACATTAAATAAAAAAACTCTGCACCATTTTATTGTTTCATGCTAAGGATTTTGCCAAAAACTACTACGAACTACGATATACCCTGAAACTAAAACATGCTATGTATCCAGAGCAGAAAATTAAGAAACAAAGAAACAACAACAAAACGAGTACAAGACAAGAGGTTTATCAACAAACAAACAACAAAGAACAATCGTAAAATCAACATACTTTAATTTTGCACATAGTTATAAAAATATATTTGCACATGGGCGTAGCTGGAAGCGTATAGCGGGTAATCATGAAACAAGTAAGAAAATCGAATAACAATGTCTTCCTTTTTTGAAACCTTTTATATAAAAATGGCGTATGATCCAATATTTTTTTTTTTTTTTCAACCTAAAAACTTCGATATCGTCGCTCGTTAGCCAGAAATATGAATATGCCAAAATTAAAACTTTGGGAAATCGTACTTGAAAGCTTCTCATGGCAGAAATACACCCGGAGAGTTGCCAAACTACTGCCGAGGGGCGACCCCGTTTAGAAAAATCGTTTTTCTAAATAATTTTTTTTTGATGTTACTTTTGCCGGGCATCGAACCGCCACGACTTGGTGTAGAAGGCCGAACACTTAACCGCTACACCACGGCGGCCGCCACTGAAATAGGTTTTAGGTAAATTCCTAAAATTTCTTCAACTCCTTTTTTAAAATTTCTTCCACTTCCACTTCTCTTCGTATTCACTTCATATTTCTGTTTCTATCTCTCTAATCCTACTCCTAGCATTTATATTTTTCTTTCTCCTTCTCTACTTCTTTTTGTATGTTTCTCGAATATTTCACAAGTTGATCAAAGGAACTAAATTTGTACTAAGGAAAAGAAAAAATGTAATGGTTATTGGGTCCCCGAACCCCTTTCCCCCTATCACATCACACTCTTGTACTCCTTATATATAAAGTATGTACAACACTATAAGTCTGTCAAGGCTGTAACGGCAACAAAATAGCAAAAATTTTATTGCGCACCCATGCAAATTTCAATAAAGCAACCCACATAGTTAATAATAACGGCAAAAGAAATAAACCGTGAAGAGAATGGGAAATACTTGTAAGTATATACGAGGAGGCAAAGAGTTTTACAAGCTAAGCATATTTGGTGACTTCTTCCCGAAAATAAATAAATGTATTTGTATCTTATGAAGCCCCCGCGGGTAGCCCACTCACACTCCCGTGGGGAGCTTATAGCCTATTTGGAAGTAAAGTTAAGTTTGCTTTGGACTAGCAGAAAAATAATCTTCTTAATTTAAATTTGGTTATTTTTTTATTTTTTTAAGTCAATTTTTTAAGTCAATTTTTTATAAATTTTTTTATACATTTTTTTTTATTAATTTTTTTATTAATTATTTTATTTATTTTTTTGATTAATTTTTTTTTATTAATTCTTTTTTGCCTTTTTTAGTTTTATAATTTTTTATTTTAATTTTTTTTAATTTTTATTTTTTTATTTTATTTTATTTTATTTTATTTCTTTTTAATTTTATTTTATTTCTTTTTAATTTTATTTTACTTTATTTTTTTATTTTACTTTATTTTTTAAATTTTTTATTATTTTGTTTTATTTATTTTATTTTTTACTTTTTTATTTATTTTTAAATTTAAAATTTTTTTAATTTTATTTAATTTAATTTAATTTTATTTAATTTAATTTTTTATTTTATTTTATTTTTTTCAATTTTTTTTTTATTTTTTTTTTATTTTATTTTATTTTTTTATTTATTTATTTTTTTAAATTAAATTTAATTTTTTTTTGTATTTTATTTTTATTATATTTTTTTCTATTTTATTTTATTTTTTCTATTTTAATTTATTTTACATATTTTATTTTACTTTTTGTTATTTTATTTTATATTTTTTTTTTGTTTTTGTTGTTTTTTTTAGTTTTTTAATTTATTTTATTTTGTTTTATTTTGCTTCACATGTTTTTCTATTTTTTTGCTTTTTTAATTTGTTTTTTTTTTTATTTATTTTTTTTTGTAATTATGTTTTGTCTTTTGCTGTATTTTTTTATTTAATTGTTTTTTTTTTTTTATTTTTTTTTTATTTAATTGTTTTTTTTTTTTTTATTTTTTTTTTTATTTAACTGTTTTTTTTCTATTTTATTGTATTTTATTGTTTTTTTTTTATTTTATGATTTTTGTATCTAAATTTTTTTTACGTTATTTTATTTTATTTTATTTTATATTCTGTAATTTTTTTTGTTTTTTTTTTGTTTTTTTTTTTTTATATTATTTAGTTTGGTTTTGTTTTTTATTTATTTTTGTTTTGTTTAATTTCTTTTTTAATTTTGTTTTATTTTATTATATTTTTATATTTTAATATTTTGTTCTTTTTTCTATTTTTTTTTTTATTATAATTTTTTTATTTTTATTTTAATTTATTTTTTTTTTTTATTTCATTATATTCTATTTTATATTAATTTTATTTTTTTTACATTTCTTTTATTTAATTTTATATTATTTTATTATTTTAATTTTGTCATTTCCTTTTTATTTTTAATTTTTTTATATTATTTTATTTTTTTTTTTTCTATATTATTTTATTTTTTTTTTCTATATTTTGTTTTTGTTTTGTAATTTTATTTTATTTTGCATCCTTTTCATTTTTTTTTCCTTATCTTCCCCATCCTTTCCTGGCCCTTCCTTTCTCTATCTCTTTCCTTTAAATAAGTAATTGAAATTATGTGCTTTTGGTAAGCAGCTGCCACAACTTCTGTATACGATATGTCAGCCTCTAAAACCAAATAAACTACGTAAGTAACTTTAGTAGTTTCTAATACCAGATGCCGCTAAGCACTGACATTGCTATGCGTTTACAACATTCCTTTACTACATCGACATAAATTCGTTTTATGGAACTAACCATTTTTTCGAGGTTATGAGCTGGTCTGTTGCTTTGCGACCATAACACCTCGGAAGAGATGTCGTGAATGGAGTCGAACAGAATGAGGGATGCCAAATGCTGACAACTTTATGATGCTTATGTGGATATTTTTATGTGAGCATTTGTTGTTGTGTTAGCGATTTTCCTTATCTTTGCTTCTGCGTCTGCTGCTGCTGCACGTGGATCCAGTTCGGGACAAAACTGATTGCATCTGGGTAATCAAGTAAACTGCTTTGGTTGCTATTTCTGTGTTGATTCATCGAATGTTTTATATATATGTGGCATGTAGAATGCATTTCGTATTACATACTCATCAGACATTCATGCCACACATCCGCAATTAGGGATGCACGCTTTCCTATTAAATTGAGGCTTAAAAGACACGCATCTGTACGGAGACTCGTATGCAATTTACTGGAACGCAAGTTTTCTTGTAGATTTTTTGCAATCTCTGATTGACGTCAGTTAGTTCTTTTTCTTCTTCTTCTATTACTAGTTGTATGTTACTTGATATGTCCGATGTAATTGTTTCTTGGTATTTTGTAGTTGTTTTGTTTGTTGTAGTATAAACTGCTTTTTTGTTGCAGGTAAAAGGCGTTAAGTTAATTATATCGTTACTAGGACTTTTTGTGGAAGATTAGCTTTCAGTAGTGGAAGAATACATATCTCTTGTATGCCAAAATAGCAAACATTCGCAACAACAATAACGGCCGATAGGTTGAACGATGTTCAGAGCATCTTTTTTCTCCTATTTCAATACCAACAAGATGTATCAAACATCCCATCTCGACTCGAAAATATTAAATCACTTACTTTATTTTGTTTTAATTTTTTTTAATATGACTTAATTTATTATGTTTTTTTTTTAATTTTTTTTTAATTTTTTTTATTTTTTTTAATTTTTTTTTATATATATATTATTTTACTTTTATTTTGTTTTTTTTTTTTTTTTAATTTTATTTAACTTTTATTCTTATTTAATTATTATTTATTTTAGTTCTACTATTATTTTTTTTCTTTTAATTTGATTTGATTTTATTTTCTTTTAATCTGATTTGATTTTATTTTATTTCTAATTAATTTTTATTTTACTTTTTTTGTATTTTAATTTTATTTTTTTTGTATGTATTTTTATTTTTATTTTTGTATGTATTTTTATTTTTTTTTTCTTTTTTCCTTTTTATTTCATTTTAATTTAAATTATTTTTATTTGATTCAATTTTTATTTTATTTTCTTCTTTAAGTTATTTTAATTTAAATTATTTGTATCTGATTTAATTTTTATTTTATTTTTATTTTATTTTATTTTAATTTTATATTTATTTTTATTTTTATTTTTATTTTATTTTAATTTTATTTTAATTTTATTTTTATTTTATTTTTATTTTTATTTTTATTTTATTTTTATTTTTATTTTATTTTTATTTTTATTTTTATTTTATTTTTATTTTATTTTTATTTTATCTTTATTTTATTTTATTTTTGTTTTATTTTTATTTTATTTTTGTTTTATTTTTATTTTTATCTTTATTTAATTTTTATTTTTATCTTTATCTTTATCTTTATTTTATTTTTATTTTTATATTATTTTATATAATTATAATTGTTTTATTTTTATATTAATTTTATCTTTATTTTATTTTAATTTTATTTTGTTTTAATTTTTTTATAATTTTTTTATCTCAATTTTTTATTATTATATTTTATTTCTTTTATTTAATTTAATTTGATTTTTATTTGTTTTTATTTTTTGTATTCTTAAGTTTTTTTTTTTTTTTTTTAAATTTAATCTAATTTTTATTTTTATTTCTTATTTTATATTTATTTTATTTCTTAATGCAACTTATTTATTTATTTTACTTTTACTTTTTTAACATAATTTTTTTAAATTAAATTTATCCTTTTTTTATCATACAATTTTTATTATATAATAATAAAATATTATTATATTGATTTAAAATAAAAGTAAAATTGACTTCTTATTTTTTTTTTATTTTTTCATTTTATTTTCTTCTTGTTTTTCTTTTATTTTATGTTTTTATGCTATTTTTATTTTATTTTTGTTGTATTTGTATTTTTACCTCTATTTTTAATTTATTGCCTTTTATTCTGTTTTATCTTTATATTATTTTTTTTATTTTTTTATTTAATTTATTTTTATTTTATTTTAATTTAGTTTTTTTGTTGTTTTAATAATTTTTTTTATTTTCAATTTTTTATTATATTTTGAATTTCTTATTTTTATTTTTATTTTTATTTTGATTTTTTTGAATTTTTTATTTTATTTCATTTTATAATTTTTTATATTTCCTACAATGTATATCAAGGTAAATACTATTATTACCACGTTATGCCTAACCCGTCACATATGGCTGGAATGATATTTATTAAGCCCGACCAACAACCGTGCATGACATTCATCACTTGATTCAATAAAATATTTCCAGCCTTTCATACAAATTATTCCCACCATATCATACCAAGAAATCTCGCACCAATCTTAGCATTTGTGCCAAGTATGTTTATGGAAATGCTAGACCAAGAACAATCCACTGGGCTCAACAAGAATTGCAACTGTCTTAACAGTCAATGCACACATATGGACGGCGAAGACCTAAAAAAAAAAATGGAAAGAAACCATTTTTTAAAACAATCCCAATGGAGTTGTTGCAGATAAATTTGTCTTCAAAGTAGAGCGGATGGAAATGGTTTCGCATAGAAAGTGTTGTGGACTTTGTTTTTGGAAGCCTTATTAATGTCAAGTTCATTGGCATAATCTGTCATCAGCCTCAGCACTCCCAGTCCGCCAGTCGATGCGTTTAAAAGTTGCCGATCGAATAGAAAATGTCTACGATTTTTTCACACACCACATACACGTTGTTGATACACCAGTCTACTGTAATTTACTAGATATTTGTTTACTTCTTTTCTTTGTTGTTGCACTTGACTGCACTTTGTTCGCTGGTTGTTGGTTCTGTTGTGTTTGCCTTTGTGATAGCACTGACTAAGTCAATATTTTCTTGTTTGTGGCAGCTCGTTCGATTAGGCTGCAGTGGTCATGGTTTTTTTTTTTACCAGCTAGCAGACGTGTGAGCATGTTGGTAATTTAGCTTATATTATAGTGTTAGAGCGAAATCGAATTTTTACCCGAAGCTGAAACCGAAAAATGCCGCTTATTTTGAGCACAGGTCATATTTTTCCTCTCCCTACTTTGTTTTATTTTACTTTACTTGATTTTTTATTTTTACTTTTTTCTTTTGATTTTTTTGATTTCGTTTTATTTTTTTATTAAGTTTATTATTTTACTTTATGTTGTTGTATTTTAGTTTGTTATCTTTTTATTTTATATTTTTATATATTTTTGTATACTTTTTATTTATTTTTATATATTTTATTTTGCTTAAATTTATTTTTTATATTCTTTATTTTTAATTTTTTTTTATATATTTATTAATTTTTTGTTATATTTTTAAATTTTTTATATCTTATTTTTTTATATTTTTTATTTTTTTATATTTTTTATTTTTTTTTTAATATTTTTTATTTTTTTTTTAATATTTTATTTTTTTTATATTTTTTATTTTTTTTGATATGTTTATTTATTTTTATATTTTTATTTATTTTTATATTTTTATTTATTTTTATATTTTTATTTTTTTATATTTTTATATTTTTTTATATTTTTTTATATATTTTTTTTTATATTTATTTATTTTTCATATTTTTTTGTTTGTTTTTTTTTTTCGATTTTTATTTTTTATTTTTTTTTTTATATTTTGTATTTTTTTATATTTTTTATATTTTTTCTTTTTTTTTTAATATTATTAATATCTTTACTTATTTTTAGGGCGGCTGCCGTGGTGTAGCGGTTAAGTGTTCGGCCTTCTACACCAAGTCGTGGCGGTTCGATGCCCGACAAAAGTAACATAAAAAATTATTTAGAACAACAATTTTTCTAAACGGGGTCGCCCCTCGGCAGTAGTTTGGCAAATTCTCCGGGTGTATTACTGCCATGAGAAGCTTCTCAGCAAAAAATCCATTTGCTTTGCAAGTGCCGTTCGGAGTCGGCAAAAAACTGTAGGTCCCGCCAACTTGTAGGAAAACTCAAAAAGCAACACACCACAAGTTGGAAAGAGAAGCTCGGCTAAAAAATCTCGTTAGAGGTTATGATAACCTGTTGGTATTTCGCCGCCATTTTATTTTTTTATTTATTTTTTTATTTTTTATTTTTTTTATATTTTAATTTTTTTATATCTATTTATTTTTCATATTTTTTATATTTTTTTTATTTTTGATAGTTTTTATTTTTATTTTTTTTTTAGTTTTTATTTTTATTTTTTTTTTTAGTTTTTATTTTTATTTTTTTTTTTAGTTTTTAATTTTTTTAATTTTTGTTTTGGTTTTTTGTCTTTTTTATATTTTTTTTGTCTTTTATTTTTTTATTTCTTTTTTCCATTTTGTTACGTTTAACTTTATTTATTTTTATTTTATCTAAGAAGCTTGATTTTATTTTATTTTAGTATACTTTTTTAGTTTTGAATTTTTTTATTTTTGTTATGGTTTTTAATTTTTTTTATTAATTTTTCTTTATTTTATTTTTGTGTATTTTTTTCTAGGATATTTTATTTAATTTTTTTATATTTTAATTATTTCTTATTTTAGTTTTTTTTTGTAATTTGTTTAATATTAATTTTTTTATAATTTTTTTTTATAATTTTTTTTTACTTAATTTTTTATTAGTTAATTTTATTTTATTTAGTTTTAATTTATTTTATTTAGTTTTATTTTAATTTATTTTATTATTTTTAATTTATTGTGTTTGTATTGTATGTATTTTTAAATTGTTTTTAAATTAATTTTCATTTTTTTATTTATTTTTATTTTTTTAAATTTATTTTTATTTTCTTAATTTTTTTAAAATTTAAAAAAAAACTTTTTTTTATTTTAATTTTTTTTTTTTAATTTGTATGACAACTGTTAAATTTTTTTTATTTCATGTTTTTAGTTTTGCTATATTCTTTTACTTTTATTTTATTTTACTTTATTTTATTTTGTTTTATTTTATTTTAACTTTTTTCTCTCTCCCCCTGTCTTTTCTATCTCCCTTCTCTTTCTTTACATCTTTCCTCTCCCTATCATTCTAATTCTGATATAGATAATTTAAAAAAAAAAGGTTGGACATTTTCAACGTATCGGTAAAAATATTATATTCAAAAAATTAAACACCCTAATGTAAATATATTATGTGTGTTCCCAACATGTTGCTGGACTTGTACCAGTAAAATGACTGTGTTCACATGGAATCCTATATGTTTTGTGCCGATGTGCATTAGTGTGTTAAATTTTCAGGCGACATACGTATAATCGTCATAACTTATATTAAACTAAATTCCATGGACTCTTCACTTTTATACAAAGATAATTGTCGAAAAAATTCAATGCCATTTAAATGACATTAAAAATGCAACAAAAATATTACACGCTTACAAAGTAACACTCATTATGACTCAGCTGAATCGAACCAAAACAGCAGCCAAAAGCGAAAGAAACAGCAACACTTCATGCCATGCAACCAGACATCAAAGATGCGCACAAATTTTTTGGTTTTCAGTTTGTTGCATCATATATTTTTTATTTTTTCCCCTCATCTCTCAAGCCAACTAATTCATAAGCTCTTGAAAACTTAAGGGGAATTACTTAAGCATTTGATGTAAGCGCAGCAGTAGGCAAAACGTGCATTACCTGCAGCCAGTCGTGCCGGCGAATATACTCTTGCCTCCATTCCCTTGACACGCCACTCAACGACGACGCGACTCACTCCCCAGCGAATTCTATTGACTATTTAGTAGTGTTTTGTAAGTGGTTCTTCTTCTTGCTTTATGCGTTGATCTTGTAATTGCATTCATGGACTTAGTTTTCTTGTAAGAATTCAAAGAAGAAAAAAAATCAGACTCCTAAAGGTATGTTGCATTTGTGAAGATGTTTGCTACATTGGCAGCGGCTCCTGTAAAAGGTGTCTCTGGCACTTAGGTGTCTGGTTTTTGTAAATAAACAAAATAAATAAACAATAATGTTTACTTTTCTATTTTTATCTTTTCAAAATGTTAAGTTTAAAGTTTTTTCGTGTTATTTTTTTACTCTACGCAAACTTTAAGATTTATTTTACCTCTGCGTCATTGATGTCGTCAAGAGGTGTTTGAACTCTAAAATTTACGGGTTCTTTGATTACAGACTGTCGGCTAAGCAAACGCTTTAAAGTTGCAAAAAATTATGAAAAAAACTGGAAAGAGAAAAAGATAACCCTCTAATAAAAAAAAAAATTATATAAAGAAATAAAAACAATTAAAAAAATAAAATGACAAAAAAAAAAAACATTTAAAATAAAATAATAATAAAATAAAAAAATAATGAGAAATAATAAAAAAATAAAAATAAAATAGTAAAAAAAAATAAAAAAATTAAAATAATAAAAAACAATAAAAAAATAATAATAAAACAATTAAAAAATAAAATTAAAAAAAAAACAATTAAAAAAATAAAATAATTAAAAAACTATTAAAAAAATAAAATAATAAAAAAACAATATAATATATATATAATAATAATAAAAGCAATTAAAAAAAAAAAGTAATGAAATAAAAATGAAAAAAAAAAATGAAGCAATAAAAAAAATTAAAAAAATAAAGTAATGAAAAAAAAATAAAGTAATAAAAAAATTGAAAAAAAATTAAAAAAAAAAGTTATGAAAAAAAACTAAAAAAAAGTAATGAAAAAAAATAAAGCAATGAAAAAAACTAAAAAAAAATAAAAATATAAAAAAAAAAATAAAAACTTAAAAAAAAAATAAAAAAATAAAAAAAATAACAAAAAAAAAAAAAAAAAAAAAAAATAAATAAAAAAAAAAATAAATAAAAAAAATAAATGAAAAAAATAACAAAAAAATAAATGAAAAAAATGAAAAAAAAAATTAAATGAAAAAAAAATGAAAAAAAAAAATTAAATGAAAAAAAAATGAAAAAAAAAATAAATTAAATTAAAAAAAAAATGAAAAAAAAAATTAAATGAAAAAAAAATAAAAAAATAAAAAAAATAAAAAAAAAATAAATAAAAAAAATAAAAAATAACGAACTTCAAAATAATAACAAAAGTTATCAAAAAACAAAAAAATAAATATAAGAAATAAAAAAAGTTATATGAAAAAAAGTTATAAAAGAAACTAAAAATAGTTATAAAAAATAAAAAAAATTATAAAAAATATAACAAACGAAAAAAGTTATAAAAACAAAAAAATTTAAAAATTATAAAAACAAAAAAAAAAATTATAAAAAAAAAAATTTAATTAATGTATTAAAAGATAAAATAAAAATATTTATAAAAAAATAAAGGAAATTAAAAAAAAATAAAAGAACTTTGAAATAATAAAAAACTTATAAAAATATACGTAAAAAAAAAATTAATAAAAAAATAAAAATTGAGGAAAATTAAATAAATTTAAAAAAAAAAATTAAATTTAGTTAAAAATAAATATAAAAATTAATTAAACAAAAAAAATATATATTTATTTAGAAAAATTAAGGAACTTAATAAAACAATATAATTGAATTAAAGAAAAACATGAAAAAAAAAATTAAATTACATTATAAAATTAAATTAAATTAAAAAATTAAATTAAATTAAAAAATTAAATTAAATTTAAAAAATTAAATTAAATTAAAAACTTAAATTTAATTAAAAAATTAATTAAAAAATTAAATTAAATAAAATTACTGAAATATAAAAAAATGGATACAATAATCAAAGTACAAAAAAAATATTCAAATATACAAAAAAATTTAAAAAATAAATACATACACAAAAAATTTAAGCTATAAAAAAAGAAAAAAATAAAAATAATAAATAAAAAATTTCGAGCTAAGCTCCAACAACAAACATACATAACTAAATAAAATTTAATAAAAAATGTTTTTAACAATTGAAAAAGTTAGAAAATGAAGGTAAAAGAACTTAAGGAATGGAACGGAATGGGAAGAAAGTGAGTTAAAGGAACGGCGACGAAAAAACGCTGATAAAAAGTAAAAAAATAAGATTAAAGAAAGAAAGGAAACACAAAAATTAAATAGAGTTAAATAAAATGAAATACAATAAACAAAATTAAAACAAACTAAACTGAACAATAGAGTAAACTTTAGCTTTGAATGCATGCTAAGAAAAATTTTAAATTAAATAAAATTAACTCAAGTGAAACCTCAACTCTTAAAAATTCAAATAACCATCTTTCTCTTCTGCAAAATTTAAGTTGACTAAATATTTAATTACGCGCTGATGGCAAACGCTATTAACATTAATAATGAAAATTTATGCGAAAAAAATCATAAATTACCAAGTCTACCAAGTTAATGAAAGTTTACTGAAAGTATAATGAAAGGTTTGTCTAAACAGAACAACAACAAAAAAGTTGCAAATATTAGCCAAGCCAAACAGCCCAACCAAACTGTACAACTGAAGCGGCAAAATACCGTTTGACTCGGTCAAGCTAACCAAGCCAACCCAACCAAGCGAGCGAGTAAGTCATAAATGAAGAATGACTAAACAAATGAACATACCATAACTAATAATAATGAACATGGATGAGTTTGTTGTGTGCTTAATGGACATTGAAAGCTTGGCGTATGCGCGTGAAGGTGTTCGTGTATGAAAAATTAAAAGGTTTGCATGAGTTCACTTAAGCATTCGAAATATGTTTAAGCGATGTATAAAATAACTTAATTGTCTGTTAAATGTTATGATGTTGGCCAAATGTTTTACCGCTTTGTTGATTCGTAACAAAATATTCACTTAAACAGAAAAAAAGGTTTGCAAAAAATATCGTCGCTCGCTTGCCAGAAGCATGAATGTGCCAAAATTAAAATTTTGGGAAATCGTATTTGAAAGTTTATTGCTCGCGCAAAATTCGAAATTTTAGTTTTTGACATAAATATATTTTTGCAAGTTATATTCTCATTATACTATTCCTTCAATTCCTCTTTTAAAATTTCCAAACTAAATTTATTTAAAATTTTAATTGAGCTAGAAACACGAATGTGTAGCACATTCATGTTTTTGGCGTAACGAAAATGTTTAAAAATTTAATTTCTATATACAAATTTCGTTGAGCAAGAAACACGAATGTGTAGCAAAAATGTTACGTATACGCCATGGTGTCTATTGTTCAAATACAGTCTTGTTTCGGGCTCAACGAAAAATTTTTAAAAAATAGAAATTCAATTTTTAAACATTTTCGTTCCGCCAGAAACATAAATGTGTAGCATATTAGTTTTTCTGCCACAATTTTCAAAGATTGAACTACACATTCCTGAAAATGGCATTGCAAATTTCCGTGGGTTCCTTGTACTTTGGAGACCCAAGAGTGTCGTGAATCGTAGAGAAAGGAGAGAGAGGCAAGCGAGCGACGATATGGGATGAGTAGTCTTTTTATAGGACTAGTGCTGAATGGTCAAAATAAAATTTTCTTTGTGTCGAACGAATAAGGTTCGACTCCCACAAAAGTATTTGCCGTTCTCTGGTTGCATTTTAATATAACACAGATATATATCTATAACACTGCAAAATGATTGTTAATTGAGAGTTACGACTAATCAGCCCATATAAGAATACAAAGATTTCTACTAATTGATTTCCTTTTAAGATTTTCATATATGATTAATACTTAAGTCAGTTTGAATATAAGGACTAATTGTTGGTGTTCAAGCTGAGGCAAAGAAAATATTTATCATAGAATTATGGGAGCTGATTCTATTTTCTTCTTTGGCCAATTAGATTTTAATTCTATTAAACATATATAAATAGTCAAGAGACTAGAGTCTTTCGTGTCAAAATCACATTTGTAAAATCAGACAATTTCTTTTTCTCGCAAATTAATTTGAATATGTGCTTAGCTTTCTAGATACATTTGTATGTTTGTGTATGTCGCTGCTTGTTCAGTTGTCGGCATTATTGCACATTAATTAATTGCTGCTTTAATTAAGTATAAATTTGTGTTGTTAACATTTTTTTTTGCTTTGCATGACTTGAAAATTGCGCTAACAGGGGGCTCACACAATCAGACAAACAGACAAACGTATCTATTTTTGCCATTTCAACCGCTTGTCTGCTATAATTAATCACTTTTGTTGTATTTTTTATCATTATTATTTAACTCATTGTTGTTATGTCTATAATCGCTTAAATCGAGCATGAATGTAGGTTAAGATTAACAGTTAACACCTCGGTACATGCCATACATACTTGAAAAAAAAAAAAAAAAAAAAAAAAAAAAAAAAAAATAAGTAAACGAAACAAGAAGGAAATACGTAGCAAACTGTTTTTTAATTAAATAAAAAAAGTTTAAAACAGAAAAGTTATCTAAGTAAAACTAAGTTTAAACTAACAGATTAAAAAAGTGAATACAATTTTTTAAAACTGTATACAAAATTAGGTTGTCAATGATAAACAAAATACATAAGAGATAATATAAAAAAAATAACAAAATAAAAAAAAAATAAAAAAAAAAAAAAAAATAAATAACAAAATAAAAAAAAATTAAAAAAAAAAATAAAAATAAATTAAAAAAAAAAAATAAAAAAAAAAAAAAAATAATAAAAAAAAAATAAAAAAAAAAATAAAAAAAAAATAAAAAAACTCAAAATAAAAAAAAAACAAAAGATAAAAAGAAAAAATAAAAAAGTCAAAAAAAAATCTAAATATCAATAAAAAAAGCCAATAAAAAAATTTTAAGAAAACTATTAAAAAATAAAAATTTTAACAAAGAAATATTAAAAAAATAAAAATATTAACAAAGAATATTAAAAAAATAAAAATATTAACAAACAATGTTAAAAAAATAAAAATATTAACAAAAAATATTAGAAAAATAAAAATATTAAAAAAATAAAAATATTAACAAAGAATATTAAAAAAATAAAATAAATATAAAAAAATAAATATAAAAAAATAAATATAAAAAAAAATATAAAAAAATAAATATAAAAAAATAAATATAAAAAAATAAATATAAAAAAATAAATATAAAAAAATAAATATAAAAAAATAAATATAAAAAAATAAAAATATAAAAAATATTGAAAAAATTAAAATATATATTTTAATAAAATAGAAATATTAAAAAAATATATTTAAAACAGAAAATATATGAAAAAGATTTAAAAAGCAAATATAGAATATTTAGAAAAGAAAAAATAAAAAAAGTATTTTAAAAAATTTTTTACACTATTTAAATAAAAATATTTAAAAAAATTGTTAAAAAATATGAAAACAATATTTAGGACAATATATAAAAAATATAAAAAAGGACTAAAAAAATTATTAAACAAATATAAAAAAAAAAAAAATATTAAAAAAAATATAAAAAAAATATTAAAAAAATATTAAAAAAAAAAACAATATTAAAAAGAAAAATATAAAAAAATATTGAAAAAATATTAAAAAAAAAAAATAAAAAAATAATTTAGAAAAAAAAAATATTAAAATACAAATAAGACAAGTAAGGAAGTCTAAGTTAAAAAACCCATTAAAAACAAAGTATTGAAAAAGATTAAAAAAATTATTAAAAAAAAATATTAAAAAAAATATTAAAAAAAAAATATTAAAAAAAATATTAAAAAAAAAAATATTAAAAAAAATATTAAAAAAAATATTAAAAATAATATTAAAAAAAATATTAAAAAAATATTAAAAATAAAATGTTAAAAAAAAAATATTTAAAAAAAATATTAAAAAAAATATTATAAAAAATATAAAAAAAAATAAAAATAAATTAAAAAAAAAATATTAAAAAAAATATTAAAAAAAATAGTAAAAAAATGTTAAAAATAAAATATTAAAAAAAAAAAAAAATATTTAAAAAAAAATATTAAAAAAAAAAAAAAATATTTAAAAAAAAATATTAAAAAAAAAAAAAATAAATTAAAAAAAAATAAATAAAAAAATTAAGGAAAAAAAAATATTAAAATACAAATAAGACAAGTAAGCAAGTCTAACTTCGGGCAAACCGAACATTATATACCCAGCGATTTCTACCAGTTTCATCGGGAATATTTCCTATAACTACCACCATGAAATCTGCTACATTTTATCATTCTACTATAATCAGTGTTAATGTTATGACCAGTCGAATTTTCAAAAATGCCCATTTTAGTCATTTCCTTTACCGAATTATATCAATTTGGAATGTGGGCGTGGCTGGAAGGCAATTTTCTCCAATTTCTTCAGGTATGCTCCCAGCGATACTAGTATGCTTTGTGCCCAATTTCATCGTTCTACCGTAATCATTTTACAAGTTACGACCAGTCGAATTTTCAAAAATGCCTCACTTAAAAATGAGCGGTGCCACGCCCACTTTAAAAATTTTATACAAAAATCGTTATAGAATGGCCAGGGGGATTCACCTATAATTTTATATTATTTTAGCCTTTTCAGCTACCGAGATAGTCAATTTATGTTATTTACGATACTAAAAAAGAGGGCGTGGTTAATATCCGATTTCGCCATTTTTCAATAGCAACCTACCTTGGCCAGAAAGTAACCTGTATATCAAATTTCATGCAAATATCTAAATTTTTACTCAAGTTATCATGTACACGGACGGACAGACGAACGGACATATCTTAATTCCTTTATTCAACCTAAGAAATTTCATGTATGGAACTCTATATCTATCTCGATTATTTTGGGCCGTTACGTAGTATCGTTATGTGGACAAAATTATTAAACTTGTACTAGTACTAGTGCGCTGGGTATAAAAATAATATAAGATATCAAAAAAATATATAAATCAAACAAAATAATGACCAAAAAATAATATTAAGCGATTAACAACAAAAAATAAAATGAAATAAAATTGTTAGCAAAACTATTTGCAATTTATTTTAAAAAATAATATAAAAAAATACATAAATTTATGGAACAAATAAAAACACAACACAAACTTTAATAATATATCAAGACATGGTTTAACTTGCCGTTCAAAGCATGCCGAAACATAATATACAAAAACATAATAAAAACAAAACTTTTTATATATGTCTCCATAAACGATTTGGTGCTTTCAACTCATTTATGGCTAAATAAAAGTTTTAAATAGAAATAGCAAAGACCCGTTGTCAATATGCCACTTTATGTATGTTAGTAGTTGCTGGCACTAAAATGCCATAAGCGCGCGGCTACCAGCCCCAAAGACGGGCGCATCCGGCTCGCGTGGTCAGTTAGCTGGTGGCAGTGCATATTCGCATAACATGACAAGGCCGTTGCAAGAATATATACAGAAATACTCACATCCACACATACATGTTCACTTATTTGTTTGACTACATAAAAGCTCATTGTTTACAAGATTCTTACGTCTTTGTGTAGCACATTTCAAGTCTACTTGACTGCTGACCATACTTAAACAACTAGCTAACCTTCTGTGTTTTACATGAATTTATTGCTAAATTTACACATCCTCAATCTTTTACAATTTTTTTGAGCTTGCTTTTGTTGTCTGTTTATACGCGCGTATTCTAATCAGTTGCTGTTTTTTATTGATCACCTCTCCAAATGGGTTAATATTTACTTAAACAAATATTTTTTATTGTGTATCTGATATGTTAGAGAACTGCGGTTTCTCAACTGCAGCTCATTTAAGACGCGTGTCAATTAAGTACGCACAATGGTGACAATGATGTATGAATAGGTCAGGAGTAAGTCGTTGTGTTTTATATTTGACACATAAAGCGCTGACAGTTTTGGGTCATGCAATTACTCGTTTTTTGATCTTGATTGGTTGATTTTATTATCTGGCACTACCTCCGAGCTTAGCGGATGTGGTCACTACTGGACTAGTATCACAATAGACTAGTCACTCAATTCCGCATTCACGTTGGAATTAACCTAAAAACATCATCCTTCGGAAGGTTAAGTGTCAGCTCCCTTGAACAGCCAAATGTAGACACGGAGAGAAGGAGTCTTTATCGAACAACCACATGCAAGTCTTTACCGAGTTTCAGTGCTTTAGCATGAATACTTCTAGAGATATTCAGTATACAAGATTAAGTTGAGCGATGCCACACCCCTTTTATGTATCGAAATAATTTTTAGCGTATGACCATTAGAGCGTATCACCAAAAAAAGTTGAAAATGTTGCCCCCCAGTTTGAACACTTACCTTATGAGGTTTTCAAAATTTTTTTTTTTAATTTTTAAATTTTTTTAAAATTTTTTGTCACCCTGTAAAAACAGCGAAATTTGTTTTTTTTTCTATAACTTCTATATTTCTAGTTCGATTTTCAAAAGTGATACATTTTTAGAAAGGTATTCACCAAGGCAATATTTCATCAATAGAAACTTTTAGCCCTTTTTTCTTAGTTTTCCGGAAAATTTGTTTTTTTTTTTCAAATACAGGGTGTTGGTTTTAGTAAAAATAGAATAAAAACTGAACTTGGCATGAAGGGCTAAAAGTTTCTATGGATGAAATCTTGCCTTGGTGAATACCTTTCTAAAAATGTATCACTTTTGAAAATCGATCGAGAAATATAGAAATTATAAAAAAAAATCAAATTTCGCTGTTTTTACAGGGTGACAAAAAATTAAAATTTTTTTTTGAAAACCTCATAAGGTAAGTGTTCAAACTGGGGGGGAACATTTTCAACTTTTTTTTCCTCCATACACCGTGATACGCTCTAATGACCATCCTTGTACAGTTTTCTGAAGGTGTTCCAAATTTGCCTACCTTTAAGTTATTGACACACATAGTTGGAATAGACTTTAGTTAATTTTCAAAATTCCCGAATACGGCCGTATTTTCTTTATTCGAAAAAATGAATTTTGTATAGAAGGTGCCACGTCTCCTCTTCCCATACCTCGAAGTTCTTTGTGAGAGTGGTTCGATGACGTATATCTCCATACCAATTGCCAGGTTGCTGCGACGAACATTTTTAGGATATTGAGTCTTAAAAAGTAAGTATGTATGTATGTATACGAGGTGCCACGCATTTTCCCATAGTACGCGTTCGTACACTGGACTTAGAACCCCTCCCTGTTAAGTGTCCCATAAATGCCTTTTATAAAAACCATTCTCTGCTAAAACTCTTATCAACACCTTTCATTTGATACCCTTATCGTACAAACAATTCCTAGGGTCATACCTGGTCCACATTTTGGGTTATATTTACCAATCGGGTTCGGACATGGGACTTAGATCCACTCCCTGTTAAAAGCCTCATCAACACTTTTCAATTGGTACCCATACTGTCCAAACACTTTCTAGGGTCACAGTTGGCCCACATTTTGGTCGATATCTCGGAAACACGTTCATACATGGGACTTGAAATAAATTTCCCTTAAAACTCTTATTAACACCTTTTTATTGGATACCCATATCACCATGAAATTCTTTCTAAGGTCACAGCTGGTCCACATTGGGTTTCAAGATCCTAATCACCTAGGGATAGGAAATGTAGTTTAAAACCACCTATTCTCATATCCACCAAATATACATACAATATTTCATAAAAATCGACAGGACTATCCACTTGGAGGTTGGCACTTGAGCCGGATTACAGGGTTGCCACCTATCTAATTTTTTTTTAAATAATGAAGCAACATATGCCAATAGGGGAATAGGGGAATGAAAGGTATTTTCAACCGTATTCCAAATATGACAATTTCAAGCAGGGTAACCCCTAGAGTTGCCACCTGACCGCGCTTTATTTATTTTACCTTATGTATATTTGTATATCCGGACTATTTCGGGAACCACTTGACCGATTTGGATGAAATTTGGCGTATAGATAGTATGATTGATTTTAAGACCATCCACATGGGGGTAGTCCCCAAGCGATGTACAGGGTTACCATTTTACCGTATTGTATTTGTGTTGTATAGTTATTCTTGGGATCATGTTTGGATTATTTTAGGATCATTTTGGGATCACTTTGGAATAATTTTGCGGCTATTTTGAGATCATTTTGGGTTCAATTTTGAATTAATTTGGGACAATTTTGGGGTAATTTTCGGATCATTTTGGAGTCACTTTGGGATCATTTTTGGATAGTTTTGGGATAATTTATGGGCCATTTTGGGAACATTTGAGGGTCTTTTTGGGGTCATTTTGGGTTTATTTTAGGATTATTTTGGGAAAACTTTTGGATAATTTTGGGATCATTTTAGGGTATACATATTTAAGGGTGTTTTTGGGGTTTATTTGGGAATCATTTTTGGATCATTTTAGGGTAATTTTGGGTAAGCAAAGTTAGCGCTAATTGATAGCACCGAACAAGCTCGGTCACCCAGGTACTTAGAATTTATTTTCTCATAACTAAGTTGAGAATTCCAGCAGCAACTGATTAAGAAATAATTATCTCACACTCGTAGAAATGAATGAATGAATATTTGTCAGCCTTCAAAAATTATAATCGCGCTTTTAACGACTACTGTGTTCTTATCTTCACAAAATAATATTTCTGCATGTAATAATTCTGAAATTGGAGCCTTTTGGCCGCTTTTTTGAAATGAGTGCATTGTATAAGCAGTAGAATACACACCCACTACACTACTACTACTACGGGTTTACAATCTAACAACAATTGTTGCATATCTAATTTACTTGTATTCATCATTGTTTGGCGTTTATTTAATTTGTATTGTATTCATTTTGTATATGCAATAAATCTACTACATAGTTACAAATCTAACAACAATTGCAATAAAATTCTAAAGCAGTAGCATTATTCACACTCATCACTCGTACAGAGTTGTTATGTGAAACTTGAACCAAGTTTTTATGTTATTTCTCTCGCATTGTACTTGAATAATGGAACATTTATGGGTAAAATGAATTGCATTTGTATGGTAATTGTTGTAACCAAGTAGGTATATACAAACGTGCCTGTAAAGCAGGGCCCGGCAGAATTGGAAGTGAGGTTGTATTAGTGAAAGAGCGGTTATCGCATCAATCCAATAATGTTATCTCTTTTTGCACCTACGCTCACTAACAAGTACCGAAGCAGCAGCGTATGTTGTTGAGTCTTTGCTTGCAAGTGAGTGACTGACATCCATTGATTGGTCAGTGCGATCATAGCTCTCCCGCAATCACATCAATAATTTTATTGTTCGAGAACCAAAGCAAAGAGCGTAATAATCTAAGTGAATTTGGTTCTCAGATTTTCGGACAATTGTCCCTAATGTAAGAATCTTTTCGAATGGGCAGATGATGGGGTAATCTTTAACTCAGCCGACAAAATATTCTCTTGTATTATTTTTTTAATATTCTCTTCCCTATTAACGGCGCAATACTGTAGTGTTGTATTAGAAATGAGCACAACTGCAAGATTAAAATTAAATAAATCTTATAGCTATTTATGCATACATGTGTTAGTATCTATTGTGTTAGTTTTTGCCAGTTTTTTTTTATTCACAGCTTTTCTCAAATTTCTTGAAGGTTATAGTGCTGGTCTGATTGCCATTTTGTACACACTTGTATGCGCTTCTATTAAAGAGATGTAATGTTTATTACAAATCTTATTGTAACTAGAGGAATTGCATTACACTTTTAGTAGCTCTTCAGTTTTCAAATGACAAAAAATTGCTGCACATCTTTCCTAATTTACGGTAATTTGATAGCTCAACTCGTTACCTTCACACAATTTTATTATCTAATTTACATGCAATTTATTACTTTCACTTAAAAACAGTTGCTTGCTTACATTAACAAAAAATTTAAAGTTTGTTGCATTTAATCATCATTCACCTGCCATCAGCGAAAAGAAAGTTTGATGATTACTTCCGTCCAACGATCGCATACAAAATATCAATCGCTTTTTTCATTCATTTCTCATTGATATGTACATCAGGCCCTGCTTTGGCTATTTGAACCATCATGAACTTGTAACTTAACTTAGCATATCAAGTGATGACGAAATTATAAAGGTAGAGATCAGGGTTGTCACTTTCAAAATATTTTTCCTACCAAAACCCAACTAAAAACCTACCAAAATGGCCGTCATCCTACCAATATTAAAAATGTTCACATTTGAAAAAGTTGATACGTTTTTTTTATAAAATTGTTATTAAAATATTTCAATAATTTTTTTTTAAATTTATATTCGAAAAGATCGAAAAAAAAAAATACTTTAGAAAACGGTTTCCATGTCCCTTCTTAGCACGTCAAGTACAAGACTTCTAATTTAAAGGAAAAAATTGCGAATTCAAACCCGTATATCTCGGTAATCAACAATATTTATTCGCGACCTTTAGTGATATTTTTTTCTTACATAGCACATCACATTCACCAAATTTCATACAAATCGAATTTTTATGTGGTAGGTAAAGTAAAGCAAAGTAAAAAGTAAAATTAAAAAAAAGTAAAATTAAATAAAAAAGTAAAATTAAATAAAAAGTAAAATTCAATAAAAAAGTAAAATTCAAAAAAAAAAAAAGAACAAAAAAAAAAAATAAAAAATAATAAAAATTAAAGTTAAAAAATAATACAAAAAAAAATTAACTACTCAAAAAACAATTACACAAAAAAATACATAAAATATAAATTACAAAAAAAAAAATAAATTACGAAAAAAATTACAAAAAAAAAAATTTAATTACAAAAAAAAAAAATTAAAAAAAAAAAATAAATTACAAAAAAAATATTACAAAAAAAAATAAATTACAAAAGTAAATAACAAAAAAAAAAAATTATATAAAAAAAAAAATTACAAAAAAGGAAAAAATTCAATAAAATAAAAATAACAAAGAAGTCTTATAAAAATTGAATAAAAAACTATAAGAAAAAAATAAAATAAAATAAATAAAACTTGAAACAAGATATAAAATTAGTCAAAACCAAAAGACGAAGTATAAAAGATTTAAAAAAATTAATTTAAATCTTTAAAACGTTAATCAAAAAAATTTAAGAAAGTTAAAAAAATTACAAAAGTTAACGAAAAAAATACAAAAGTTAAACAAAAAAAATTAAGAAAGCTAATTAAAAAAAAATTAAAAAGTTAATTAAAAAAAATATCAAAAAGTTAATTGAAAAAAAAAAAATAATAAATAATAAAAAAATTAATAAAAAAATTAGTAAAAAAACTTAAAAAATGAATAAAAAAATTAATAAAAAAATAATAAAAAAATTAATAAAAAAGTATAAAAAAATTAATAAAAAAATAATAAAAAGGATCAATAAAAAAAAGTAAAAAATTAATAAAAAAACTTAAATGAAATTTAAAAATTAATAAAAAAATTCAATGAAATTAAAAATTTAATAAAAAATTCAATGAATTTAAAAAATTAATAAAAAAAATTCAATGAAATTAAAAAAATAATAAAAAAATTCAATGAAATTAAAAAAATAATAAAAAACATTAACAAACAAATTAAAAAAACCTTAAAAAAAATGAAAAAATTAAAAATTGAAAAAAAAAATGAAAAAAAAAATTGAAATAAAATATTGAAAAAATAAGTAAATAAACAGATTAATAAAAAAATAAAAACAAAAAATAAACAAAAAAAAATAAATAAAACAAAAAAAATAGATTCTTAAAAAAAATAAAAACAAACAAAAAATAAAAACAAACAAAAAATAAAAACAAACAAAAATTAAAAACAAACAAAAAATAAAAACAAACAAAAAATAAAAACAAACAAAAAATAAAAACAAACAAAAAATAAAAACAAACAAAAAATAAAAACAAACAAAAAATTAAAACAAAAAAAAAATAAAAACCAACAATAAAATAAAAACAAACAAAAAAAAAAAAATAAAAATAAACAAAAAAAAAAAATAAAAACAAACAAAAAATAAAATAAAAACAAACAAAAAAAAAACAAACAAAAAAAAAAAATTAAAAAAAAACAAAAAAAAAAAATAAAAACTAAGAAAAAAAAAAAAAATAAAAACTAAGAAAAAAAAAAAAAATAAAAACATAAAATTAAAAAAGAAAAAAAAAAAATAAAAACAAAAAAAAAAAAAATAAAAACAAATAAAAAAAAAAATAAAAACAAAAAAAAAAAAAACAAAAAAATAAAAACAAAAAATTAAAAAAAAATTAAAAAAAAGAAATAAAAAAATACAAAATAATAAAAAAATAAAATTAACAAAAACAAATTAAAATTAAAAAAAAAAAAAATTGAAGAAAACTGAAACTAAATTTTTAAAAAAATAGTTTCAAATTGTTAGATAATTCTACATTGGACTTCGAGCAATATATCGCTGAAAATTGCTTTCAATTCTATACAGCTATTTTTATTTAATCTGATGTTGTGGGTTTTTCTTCAACTAAATTTGAGATGTCTGCTGTTTCTATATATTGCCTCGAATATTGTTGCTTATTTTGTCTCTTATTTAATGTTATACCAGCTGCAGTCTCATTCATTGATATAAATTAGATATCTACTGAATTCAAAACATTTCGTAACATATTTTTACCCACCAACTCTAACCTCGAAATCTCGCTTTATCATTGCAGAAACGAACAGCTTGTATCTAAACTCACACAAAAGTGTAAAACTTAGCCGCCGCAACGTCAATTCATTCATTCCATAAATCGGTGGGACGTTGAATTGTTTTGTTGTTAAGTCAGTTAGTTACGGCCGCCAGTGGTGTTTGATGTTGCTGCTCGAATGCACAGCTGCAGCTGCTGAACGGCAATCGAAAAGTAAACAAAACTAAAAAAAAAAAACAACTTTTATAAAACGAAAAGGAAGTGCAAAACGAGGAGGCCAAACACACCGGCAGCGGTTAAGCGGCAAAAAACAAAAATGCAACAAATTAAGTTGCAGCAACATGAGTGGCAACAACAGCAACACAAACAAATAAGATCGAATAACAAATAGCAAAGAGCAAACACCAACCACAGCTACAACAAAAGCTGTAGCAACAAGCCGAACAACACAAAAAGCAAAAAGTCATTCCAGCCGCATAGTTTGTTGTTGTAGCGGTCTTCGATGTCGGGAGGAATAAATAAATAAATAAGTTAAAGAAGCAACAAAAAAAAAAGACAAAAAATAAAGACTCACATGCATTCATAAAGACATCATCGTCATCATCAAAAGCAAAAACAAAAATACAACAAAATACTAAACCAATCAACATAACAACTGTTGCTGAACACAACAAAAGTAAATTTGCCTGCCTCGTCTGGTCGGGCAATCAACTAACCAAGGGACATTCACACTTCTCCATCACTGTCATAGAGGTTGGGGACGAAAGAAGAAACAGAAAACGAAACCATTTAGCAACAAAACAGTATTTGTGTAACCGCAAAACTTTATTTTTAAGGTGAGTTCTAAATATTTGTTTTTGTTGGTCATATAAGTGTTCTTTACAGCTGTGGAGAAAATAATGGAAACACGTTGAAAGGAAATGGTAGATGATCAGGAGGAAATTTATTTTTGAATAGGGTTGCCACCTTGCTATAATTATAGCAATAATAATATTTGGGTAGAACTAAACCCTGACTAGTTTTAAACCGAGCTTCACAACAATTTAACTCTAGCTTGATTAAAATATATATAAAAATGCAAGAAAAAAAATATTAGGTGGCAACCCTAACTATACCTAGAAATATTTTTGTTGAAATAGGACGTAAAATGTCTTTCCTTTGATACTCATATTCGTTTTCTCATTCATTTTGAAAATAATTTTGACTATTTTTGTTAAAATACGAAGTAATCTCAAACATGGTTGCCAAACGGAGTTTATGCTGCCATAAAAACAGTTTGGGTTCAAGATTTTTACTTACTACATAATTTGATACTTCGTTAACTAAAAAATGAAACGTTTCTATTAGGAGGACCATAACTGTAGCTATTGAAGAGTCACATAGGTATTTGTGGGACTGGGAGTTGTTCATCGGATTGCTCATCGATTGTCGCGTAAGGGCAATAACCAATTTCACTTCTGCAAATACATTTTTGCTACTCAAAACGATATCTGCTGGCGCCATCAACTGCCTCGAAATCAATGTTGCGTGAAGACACTTCGGTGCTACGCAGATTATGAAAAATATATACACTGCTGGGAATAAATGAGTGGCTCAGTGCCATCCTTGCCTAACCCTCGAAATTTTTTATATAGAGTTATTATGCTATACTACTTATAAATACTCCAAACTATTCTCATTCTTTAAATATTGTTTTTTTTTTCGCATAATAAAGATTGTGAGGGTTAGGCAGTTCTGGCCTTAGGCTGTTTAATTTTTAATTACCTATTAACTTTGTCACTAATTATTAGGAAATTACTAAATTGAGGGTTAGGCAAGGATGGCACCGACCCACTCAAATAGAGGATCGAGTTTAATGAGGAAATTTTAAGGTTGTGAAGGCGGCTTAAAAAAGCTATTCGCTTTCGAGACGTTAAAAAAAGAGAGAAACCATGAAATGTTAAAAGAAAAAAAAAATATAAAAAAAATAAAAAAAAAATAAAAAAAAAATAAAAAAAAAATAAAAAAAATGAAAAAAAATAAAAAAAAAATAAAAAAAAAATATAAAAAAATATAAAAAAAATAAAAAAATTAAAAAAATATCAATAAAAAAAAATAAAAAATATCAATAAAAATAAAAAAATATCAATAAAAATAAAAAAATATCAATAAAAAAATAAAAAAATATCAATAAAAAAAATAAAAAAAAAATAAAAATAAAAAAAATTAAATAAAAAAATTAAAAAAGAAAAATTAAATAAAAAAATTAAAAAAGAAAAACAAAATAAAAAAAGAAAAAAAAGAAAAAAAAATAAAAAAAATAAAAAAAGAAAAAAAAAATAAAAAAAAAGAAAAAAATAAAAAAAGAAAAATAAAATAAAAAAAGAAAAATAAAAGAAAAAAAGAAAAGTAAAATAAAAAAAGAAAAATAAAATAAAAAAGAAAAGTAAAGATGAAATAAAAAAAATAAAAATAAAATAAAAAAGATAAAAAAGAATAAAAAAGAAAAAAAAAATATTAAAAAAATAAAAAAGAACAAAAAAAATATTAAAAAAATAAAAAAGAACAAAAAAATATTAAATAAATAAAAAAGAAAATATTAAATAAATAAAAAAGAAAATATTAAAAAAATAAAAAAGAAAATATTAAAAAAATAAAAAAGAAAATATTAAAAAAATAAAAAAGAAAATATTAAAAAATAAAAAAGAAAATATTAAAAAAATAAAAAAGAAAATATTAAAAAAACAAAAAAGAAAATATTAAAAAATGAAAAAAGAAAATATTAAAAAAAATAAAAAAGAAAAAAAAAAATAATAAAAAAATAAAAAAGAAAAAAAAAAATGAAAAAAAAAGAATAATAAAAAAATAAAAAGAAAAAAAAATAATAAAAAAATATTAAAAAAAAAAATAATAAAAAAAATATTAAAAAAAAAAAATAATAAAAAAAATATTAAAAAAAAAAATAAAAAAAAAAATAAAAAAAAATAAAAAAAAAATAAAAAAGAAAATAAAAAATAAAAATAAAATTAAAAATAAAAAAAAAATAAAAAATAAAAATAAAATAAAAAATAAAAATAAAATAAAAAATAACAAAAAAATAAAAAATAAAAACAAAATAAAAAAAAAAAAATAAAAAAAAAAAAAAATAAAAATAAAATGAAAAAAAAAAAAAATTAAAAAAATAAAAAAAAAAAAAATAAAAAAAAAAAATAAAAAATAAAAAAAAAATAAATAAATAAAAAGAAAAGAAAAAAAAAGAAATAATAAAAAAGAAAAAAAAAAGAAATAATAAAAAAGAAAAAAATAGAAATAATAAAAAAGAAAAAAGAAAAAAAAAATAAAAAGAAAAAAAATAAATGAAAAAGAATAAAAAAATAAAACAAAAAAAAAAAAAATAAAATAAAAAAGAAAAAAAAAAACAAAAGAAAAAATAAAAAAACCAAAAATTAAAAAAGAAAAATAAAAAAGGAAAAAAAGAAAAAATATAATAAAATAAAATAAAATGAAAAAAAAAAAAAGAAAAGCAAAAAAAAAAAACAATAGAAAAAAAAAATTAAATAAAATATGATAAGAAACAAAAATATTAAAAAAAAATTTGAAGAAAAAAAATAGAATAAGAAAAAACAAAAATAAAAAATTTTTATTAAAAAAAATAACCTTAATTAATATTGAAACAATTTTCTGTACAATTTTTGTCGAAATCGACAATAACGAATTTCGTTAAAAAGTTACAGAAACCAGGTGCTGATTAAAAAAGTATGTAAAAAAATTACTTAAAAAAAATTAATTAATAAAAAGCAAATAGAAAAGATGAATTAAATTAAAATCAAAATTGAAATAATATACAACAAATACAACAAAAACAAATGAGAAAAAAATAAAAAAAATAGACTTGATCCTCTAATTGTTTCCAGTAGTGTTGTTATCATTGTATTGCTGAATGTTTTGGTTATTTTTCATATAATAATTCATCATTTTTTTTTGGCATATATCACTGATTGTCAGACGCATCGCCATGCTACATACAAAGACCGTTGCAATTTGCATTTCCAATCACACTAAATCTTCATAAGTTTGTAATGTGATGACTCCACAATTCATTCATGCCATCATGCAACAGACAATAGTCCATTCAATCTCTTTATACTTATTACGTGTTTTGTCGGTATTTTGCAAATCATTTGTAAGACTTTCATTGATGACTGGCGAGATTTATGTTGCATGCAACAAATTCCAAAAATGCAGCGTAAAAAGTAGTGAGAGTTTTGCGAAAGTGAATGTGGAAGCGTTTCAAATTTGCCGATGCTTTGAAGTGAAAAGGGTATGTAAGTAGGCAATAAAATGGAAATGAGAAAATGAAGTGAAATGGAAAAAAAAAAACCAAACCAAAGCCAAATTTATACAGCATAAATGCAGTTGGATGGTCATGCTTGAACCGTTTTGCCAAATTTTAAAATTACATGAAAGGAAGTGAACTATTGTAATCTTCGTTGTGGCATTCCTATTCTCTGGTTACCAACAGTGAGTTCAAAGGAGTTATATCAACCGAGTTAGACTAAACCTTTCCAATTCGATATTTCGGATAATAGGAGGACGAGCAGAAAAAGTTGTCTACAAAGTGATGAATCAAGCGATAAGCTATATAGCTTCCAGGCTTTTGAGCAAAATGTGGTCTTAAATCGATTGATAAAGCATAAAAAATAAAATAAAATAAAAAATTAAAAAAAAAAAAAAAAGCAAAACAAAAAAAAAAAACTAAAATAAAAAAAAGAAAAAAAAAACTACAATAAAAAAAATTAAAAAAACTAAAATAAAAAAAATAAAAAAAAACTAAAATAAAAAAAAGAAAAAAAACTACAATAAAAAAAATAAAAAAAAAAACTAAAATGAAAAAGAAAAAAAGAAACAAAAAGAAAAAAAAAGAAAAAAATAATAAAAAAAACAAAAAAATTTAAATAAAAATATAAAAAAAAAAAGAAACTAAAATTTCCCTAAAAATATTATCAATTGGTATCTTCATAACCAGCCAGAAGAGTCGTCTTAATCAAAGCCTCGTTTAAATCCTTTAAAAAATATATACTAAAAAAATTGCCACTTTTGTCGTTACTCCTTTTTTTTTAAACTGGGTAAAGTGATACTGCTGCTGGCATCTTCTAAAATATTTTCTTGCCTACATTACCACATTCAAACACATTTAACTAGAGTATCTTGCATTTTAAACAGGGTTGCCACTGTAGTCTATTTGATCTAAAAAAATGGTAATCGAACTTCAGCAGCGATGGTTATTTTCAACTGTACGCTGATATCCCCCATATTAAAGCACTTGGTGTATGGCTACGTGCTTCGATAGCTACGCCACTGTGACAAGACGTGTTACTTCAACCATTATATTTAGGATTGAATAGAAAATTAAAAACTAATTTTTGTAGTTTTTATACCCAGCGTACTAGTTAGTACTAGTACCAGGTTATTATAATTTTGTTCACATAACGGCACAAAATAATCGAGATAGATATAGAGAAATATTCAATTCATGGCATTATTATCCCGTCCTAAAAACTACCGCTAGGTATTTAATATTCGTTTTACCCGAACTTAGACTTCCTTACTTGTTAATGATAAATTTTGATCTCAAAATTACTACAGTATGGCAACCACGCTTTCAACTAAATACGATAAATGCCAGTATAAATGTACTACTATGTAAGTTGAGCCGTGTCATGCGCTAAAATAAGCCCGTACTCGCGTCATATTAAAATATGCCAAGACGTAGTCAAAGTAGTTGGACAAGATGAATGAGGCTGTGAGATATTTCATTTTTTAGTGAGTGTCGTAGATGAAGATGCAGCAAGAGGAGTGGTGCTGCTGTGAGAAATAGTGAAATGAAGCTAAGCTGTGCCATTTTTTGTTAGGCAAATGTGATGGAAATGTTGCCATTGCAGTATAATAGAGGATGTCCTAGATGTTGAGCAACATTGCTTAAATTGTCAAAAATGAGAGGAAATGATGAGAATATTAAATTTAAATATTAATTAGGATAATTATTGGGATATAGAACGAAAATGTTAAAGAAAAAAATATTTGGCTGTTGTGCAGGTTGACTAAAGAAAGCAGAACTAGCAGACGGAAGTGTGTAATGCCCCAAACAATTTTACCTAAACATATCTTAAGAAATCCAATGGAGAATCACTCTTGCCAACAAGTGTTACTTTGGACTAACTAAGCAATTGAGAAGTAAAGTCCTCTCTCGAAAAACAAAGATCACGCTCTATAAGTCTCTCATCATACCTGTCCTGATGTATGGCTCAGATTCATGGACAATGTCAAGAGAAGATGAGATGGCCCTTGGAGTATTTGAGAGAAAAGTTCTCCGGAAGATTTATGGTCCTTCCCGTGATGCCAACGGCAAGTATCGAAGGAAATTTAACGATGAGCTGTACGAGCTCTACGCACATCTGACCATAGTCCAGCGAATGAAAGCCCAAATGCCTCGCTGGCTGGGTCTCGTTATGCAAATTGATAAAGAGGCTCCAGCACAGAAGGTTTTCCTATCGACACCCGAATTCGGCAGCAGAGGAAAGGGGATGCCTCGACTGAGATGGAAACAACAAGTGGAGGATGACTTGAACTCCCTTTATGATGATGTAGGGGGACTAAAAAACGCTGTTATACAATAAGTAACTAGTAGACCTGGAACTGTGTACTGCCCGAACCAATCTTCTCTAAATATCTCTGCTGCTGTCTACCTTTTCTACCTTAATAGCGTTCTGGTCCAGTTGTTACCCAAACCTTCTCGGACGCGATGTTTTCTGAACTCAACTGAAGCTTGTCGATAATAAGATCGTCTTGGAACTCCCTATGCACCTCTGTGATAAATATTTCTTTTATTGTTCCAATTTCGAAACATTTCGGCCTCACAAACTGCACTTAAGTGTTCAAGTTGTTTTGGAATTTCGTTACACTTAAGTAAGTGACTAATTTGTATATATTTTAGGTTTGTTATATACCATTACTTATTATTATTGTAGTGGTTGTTAATTGTTACTTCAACAACTTGTCGTTGGCAGCTAACCTCCTTCAAGTTCCATGGGCATGGGTTTTGTTGTTGTTACTAACAAACACTTGTTATTGCAGTTAGTCGCCTTTTGCAATTGTTGTAGTGATTTCATTTGCAAAATTCTTGAAAATTTATTCTTGGCTAGCCATTGTTCTAACAAACAACCACGCGTTCAGCATTCCGCCGGCGGATCTGGCTGTATTTCAAAAAGAACTCAACTCACTTTTTAGCGCAAAGTGAATGCATTGGACTGACGAGTGTGCTGGGATTTTTTTTTAATTTTTTTTTTTTTTTCTTTCGTTTTGTTTGCTAGAACTTGTTTGGGTGTGTTTGAAGTTGTAGAATGTTTTGTTGATCGCATTTAACATGTATTGAAAGGCGACAAGGCGGTATGGGGTGAAGGGCCAATAGTAATTATTAACATATTTGTAGCGATTTAGTTACATTATATTATTTATGTATGAGTTCTAAGCAAGGACTGAAACCCGTAACCGTAACCGATTAAAATGGCTTGTGTCATTTATTGACGCTTAACCGCATAAGCTATTTTGGCCGCTTCGTATCAAAGTCCGCCAGTAGTTCCTTTTTAGCGACAATTGACGCCAATTGGAAACACCAAGGGAGTTCAAGTCATCCTCCACTTGTTGTTTCCATCTTAGCCGAGGGGGAGGCCTGTGCTTCCAAATTCGGGTGGCGATAGAAAAACCTTCTGTGCTGGAGCTTCTTTTCCATTCGCATAATATGACCCAGCCATCGGAGCCTTCTCTGTTGGATTTCTAGACTGATATTATTTTCAGTGTTAACGATGGTTTCCAAATAGACGAAGTCCCTCACCGTTTCAAACGACAAAGAGATGGTGTGTGTCGATTCTTTTATCATGGGTCTTCTCCATGATACTTCACTTACCAGGTCTAAAGCCACACTATTAGAGTAAAAAGTTGGCTTTAATATCGCTGTGTCCAGGTCTTCATATAGGGCTGCTACTGAAGTGCTGATCGATTTCTCTGCAGCTTTCAGTGATTGACTTTGTGTTTTCGACTGGCATTGGTTCAAGGCTTTCTTTTCCGAGACACCATGGTTATTCGAATTTTCGTTTGATCCGTGAGTCCGAAGGAGATATCTAGTCACAGATTCGGTGGAAAGATATTCTCTCTCAGCTCAAAGTCCGAAGTCCCCTTTCTGTAACGCTCAAAGCCGTTAACACTGCGGACTATAACGGAGCCCAGAGCCTTGATGGTGCATCAGCTTCAAACTTCTTTGAACTTTTTACGGCTTATTAAGGTATCTACATTTTGTTATGGTGGACCAAGTATGATTGAATGGAAATGCGTGTGAGTAATGCAAACAAATCTCCAGTAAGCCTAAATCATCTGCAAGGAACCTTTTGCTGCAACTTTCAGTTAAAGTTATAATAACTGGTTATGAAAACTGCCTCTCTTCGGTCAATATAAAACTAGAGTCTCATGTACCCTAAACACATACACACACACGTACACATTATTGCACACACACACACACGTAATCATTGGCATAGTCGGTATGACGGAAAAACTATTTGCATTTAATTAAGAGAAAAAAAGGTGTTTTGAACTGCGCCCAAAACCTCGGTGTGGCCAGCATGGCTACTCTCGCTTGCTGTTGCCTTTCACTTGCGCTGTCAGGTACAGCAGTGCACTGTACGACGTCATTTCCATATCAACTTACTGCGCTGCAATGACCCATTACATGCAGCAGCAGCAACAACAAGTGCCCAAGTGTGCAGCACAAAAGAAAAAAAAAGTTGTTTAATTAAAAGTTAGTAATGAGCTCTGAAATGAGTTCAAAAACTACATTTTTTCAATGAAAATTATTTCCTTTTTTTTGTTAAGTGAAACCTCAAGCCCTTAATTTAATTAAACAGAAAGGTGTTAAAATAACATTTAAATTGATGAAAGTAAATAGCTACATAGTAACAAGCCTGGGAACTCAGAAATGAGCAAAGAGTTCGTTGTAGTGACATGGGCAATCTCTTGTGTCAAATACATCAATACCTAAACTCAGGACTAAAATAAACCTGGATAAAAATTAGTAGCTGCTAAGTTTAAAAATACACCCTTTAAGCCATTAGTTACCACGATCTTATATACTTAGAAATAGCATTTGCATAACACCTTAATCAGTTTTAAAGATAAGATATCATAAAATACATGCCCACTATCTTTGACTTGTTTCTATCTCAAAGACGACAATATTTGTTCTTGTAGCTTGTAGATATTCAGTAAGGAAGTCCAAGTTCGGGTAAACCAAACATTAAATACCCAGCGATTTCTACCTGTCTCATCAGGAATATTTCCTATACCACCATGAAACCTGCTAAACTTCATCATTCTACTATTACCAGTTTGAAAGTTATGACCAGTCGAATTTTCAAAAATGGTCCTCTTCTTGATTTTCGAAATTTTCCATATCGAAAATGGGCGTGGCCGGAAAGAGATTTCGTCAAATTTTATCACGTATACTCCACATAATCGTAGTATACCTTGTGCCAAATTTCATGATTCAACCGTCGAATTTTCAAAAATGCCTCCCATAAAAGTGGGCGGTGCTGCTTCTAGTTTTAAAAATTTATCAAAAATTCATAATAGAATGACTAAGGGGTTAATCCTACTTAATTATATCATTTTGGCCATTTCCGTTGTCGAATTAGTTGATTTTCGAAATTCTCAATATCGAAAGTGGGCGTGGTGGGGGGGGGGGGGCGGTTTTATCCAATTTCATCAGGTATATTCCAAACGATACTAGTATGCTTTGTGCCAAGTTTCATCATTCTATCGTAATCAGTTTTAAAGTTACGACCAGTAAAATTTTCAAAAAATGCCTCCCCTAAAAGTGGGCGATGCCACGCCCACTATACAATTTTTTTGGAATCTCATAAGAGAATGACCAGGGGTATTCACCTATAAAATTATATCATTTTCGCCATTTCAGCTACCGAGATATGTCAATTTATGTGATTTTCGAAATTTTCGATATCGAAAAAGGGCGCGTGGTTATCATCCGATTTCGCCCATTTTCAATAGCAACCTACCTTGGCCAAAAAGTAACCCGTATACCAAATTTCATGCAAATATCTAAATTTTTTTCAAGTTATCGTGTACACGAACGGACAGACGGACGTACGTGCCTTAATCAACTCTTCTTTTCAACCCAAGAACTTTCGTACGGTTATGTGGACAAAATTATAATACCCTGATACTAGTACTAGTACGCTGGGTATAAAAAGTTTTCACATACTTACGACCTTGTTACTCTACTCACGACATCACTCGGCATACCAGACGAACATAACTCAAATCAGTCTTGCTTCGGGAATTTGTGGATACGGTTGAAATGTGGAAATAGTAACTTATGAAGGTTGCCTTATTTTGATTAGTTTGACTCGGCTTACAATGTTGTAATAAATTGCTGGTTTTGAATTACAAAGAGCATTTTAGAAATTATTTTTACGCGTAAGTGTTTTTTGTGTTTCCGTAACAATTTCATTCTTAAAAACAAGTAAGGAAAGCTGTCTTCGGCTGTGCCGAAGGCTAAATACCTTTCATGAATAAGCGCCACGATTTTCACGGTTTGATCCCCAGTACAGCCTGTGTGAATTTAACTTTAGCTCATACCGAAATTATCGGAGCTATCGATTATATGGGGACGATGTGTTATATTGGTCCAATCTCATTGATTTTTAGCATCGACATTCCACATTCTAAAATAGCAACATTTACGAAATTTCACGTTCCTACCGATATAATTACAGAAGTTATCTACCAAAATCCGTTTATCGGAACAATCGATTGTATGGGGGCTATGTGAAATATTTATCCCATTTCAATGATTTTCAACATCGATATTTTACATATAAAAATAGCGATGCTTCCAAAATTTCGCGTTCCTATGTGTTTAATTACAGGACTTATAGCCCAAAATCCGCTTATCGGAATAATCGATTGTATGGGAGCTATGTGAAATATTTATGCCATCTCAATGATTTTCAACATCGATATTTCGCATATAAAAATAGCGATACTTCCAAAATTTCACGTTCCTACCTATATAATTACAGGAGTTATCTACCAAAATCCGTTTATCGGAACAATCGATTGTATGGGGGCTATGTGAAATATTTATCCAATCTCGATGATTTTCAACATCGATATTTCACATATAAAAATAGCAATACGTCCAAAATTTCACGTTCCTAAGTGTTTAATTACAGGAGTTATAGCCCAAAATCCGTTTATCGGAATAATCGATTGTATGGGAGCTATGTGAATTATTTATCCCATCTCTATGAGTTTCAACATCGATATTTCACATATAAAAATAGCAACACTTACAAAATTTCACGTTCCTACGTGTTTAATTACAGGAGTTATAGCCCAAAATCCGCTTATCGGAATAATCGATTGTATGGGAGCTATGTGAAATATTTATGCCATCTCAATGATTTTCAACATCGATATTTCGCATATAAAAATAGCGATACTTCCAAAATTTCACGTTCCTACCTATATAATTACAGGAGTTATCTACCAAAATCCGTTTATCGGAACAATCGATTGTATGGGGGCTATGTGTAATATTTATCCAATCTCGATGATTTTCAACATCGATATTTCACATATAAAAATAGCAATACGTCCAAAATTTCACGTTCCTACGTGTTTAATTACAGGAGCTATAGCCCAAAATCCGTTTATCGGAATAATCGATTGTATGGGAGCTATGTGAAATATTTATCCCATCTCTATGAATTTCAACATCGATATTTCACATATAAAAATAGCAATATTTACAAAATTTCACGTTCCTACGTGTTTAATTACAGGAGTTATAGCCCAAAATCCGTTTATCGGAATAATCGGTTGTATGGGAGCTATATGTTATATTGGTCCGAACTTGCTGGTTCCGACAAATGATTCCTATATTGGAAAATGGTGGCCGCATACCAAATTTCAGCCAAATATCTCAAAAACTGAGGGACTAGTTTGCGTTCAAACAGACAGACAGACAGACAGACGGACAGACGGACAGACGGACATGGCTAAATCAACTCATCTCGTCATCCTGATCATTTCGGTATACTTATTGATGGGTCTATCTCTTCTTCTTCTCATATTTACAAACATCGGACCAAAGTTATAATACCATTTCATGTTCATGAAAGGTATAATAATTTGTAAATACTTTACTTAGTGATATATTTATTCAGGTGTTTTTTATTTCTGCTTAAGAGTTGTGTATGCTTATTGTGTTTACACCGGAAGTTTGTAATTGGCGGGAGCTCGTGTTCTGTGGCATGTGATGTGAAGTGAATGCCGTTGGATCATTGAGGAAGGTTTGAGAATTAATAATTCGATAACAGCGGTCGGAATCAGTTTACTTTAAACTTTAATATACGTACAATTATGTATATTTATTATAGTAACAAAAACTGGTATTCATAGACATTCAAATTATTTTTGCTTATTTTAATTTATTCAATTCTTTTAATTTTATTTGTATTTATTTGATTAACATTTTTTGACTTAGCTTATTCAATTAGATTTTATTTTTGTTTATTAGATCTGTTTTATTTTTCTTTATTTGATTTATTTTTTTTTTTTTTTTTTTTTTTTTTTTTTTTATATACATCTTTTTGTGAACTTTATTTAATTTTACTTTTTTCGGTTTTTGAGTATTTCTTGAAATTTTTAATTTTTTTTTTTTTGTTTTTTTTTGTATGTGAGTCTTTTTTTCGTTTTTTTTTTGGTATGTGAGTCTTTTGTTTTTCTTTTTTTATCTTTATCTTCATGTTGTTTTTTTTTTATTTTCTACTTCATTTTTATTTTTAATTTTCTTATTTTACATTTTTTTTATTTAATTTTTTAATTAAATTTTTTTTGTTTAAATTTTTTTAACCTTTATTTTTTTATTTTAAACTTTTTTCAATTTTCTTTTTTTCTAATTTTTAATACTCTTTTTTCTTTTATTTTTTGTCTTTATTTTGTTTTTTAACCTTTTTTGATTTGTACTTACTTTTTTTTAATTTTTATTTTTTTATTTCTTTTTTTTTTCTTATTAAATTTTTTTTTTTGAAAATGTATATTTTTGAAAAAATTTCCCACGCGCTGCAGGAACCAGACAAGCCTTCCTCACGGATGGAGGGATGCCATGACCTAGAAGGTTCCACTGGTCATACCAAATCGCTACCACGACAGTCGGGCAGTACCGCAAGGGAGTACCGCAG
Organism: Campiglossa producta; assembly: GCA_964058755.1. Lineage (NCBI taxonomy): Eukaryota > Metazoa > Arthropoda > Insecta > Diptera > Tephritidae > Campiglossa > Campiglossa producta. Next base: position 22,284,483 of record CAXKVI010000002.1, on the reverse strand, counting down.
CTGTTAACAACAACAACAACAACAAGAGATGTAATTCCAGTATCGTCGAAACATATGTTGGCTTGTCTGGTTCCTGCAGCGCATGGGTAAATTTTTCTCAAAGATACACATTTTCATACGATCCCGAAAGTATTATTTCACAATACTGTCGGTATTTACAACAATAGACTACAAGTCAAAAGCAACAAAGAGATTAAATTTTTTTTATTTTTAATTTTATTTATTAATTTTTTTTAGTTTTTATTTTTTTATTTTATATTTTTATTTTTAATTTTTTTTTTTAATTTTTAATTTTTTTCAATTTTTTTAATTTTAAATTGTTTTATTTTTTTTATGTTTTTTTTTTTTGATTTGGTTTATTTATCTTTTTTTTAATTTTTTTTTATTATTTATTTTTAGGTTTTTTATTTTTATTTTTTATCCTTATTTTGGTTTATAACTTTTTTTAATTTGTACTTTTTTTAAATTTTTTTTTTATTTTTAATTTTATTTATTATTTTTTTTTAATTTTTATTTTTTTAATTTTTTTATTTCCAGTTTTTATTTTTATTTTTATTTTTTTTTTTAATTTTTATTTTAATTTTTTTTTTTAATTTTTAATTTTCTTCAATTTTTTTATTTTAAATTGTTATTTATTTACATTTTTTATTTTTTTTATTTGATTTATTTATCTTTTATTTTTTTTTTTTAATTTTTTTATTATTTTCTTTTCAGTTTTTTTTATTTAATTGATCTAAAGATCGTATGAAATCCAGGCTAGAACACGAAGGCAAACGACTATCACTTTAGCAACACTCCTCTGCTGTTAAAAAGAATCGTATTCTTACTATTATCTATTATATCAAAAATATTATTATAAAAAAGTGTCCATGGTCGTTTAAGGGCTCGTTTTTTGCCATTGAGTATGTTTAAAAAAAAAATCTTTCCACGATTTTCTTCACTGCTATTGACGCAAATTTGTTTAACATTAATTGTCAATTTGTTTTATCTTTTGTTTTAATATTTACTTTGCTTTGTCGTTTGTAATCATCGTAAACAAACGTCGAACAAAATATAGATAAAGAAGGCAATTTATTTGAAAAAGAAAAAAGTAAAGTAGTTAATCCAAGGTCAAGCGACACCAAACGGATGTATAGATAATCTAATCGTGATATACAAAATACCAAAAACAAAGCATAAAACAGACTCAATCAAACCAATACCACATATAGAACTCCGAAAAAGGCCTTCTCGAATACTCTTTTCTAGGCTGCCATTACTTTGTACTTAATTAAGTACTTACAGTAAATTTTATGGAGTATTTGTGATTAATTTTAATGTTTTGTGTCTTTCAATGCATCCATCTTTTTTCCTTCTCATTACATATGGGTGTTGTTTTCTGATTTTTTATTCTCTCTTGAAATTCTGCTTCGTCTTCGGTGGGTTCACTGTGTGGGTTTGAGTAAATTAGTTGCTTGACAATTTGTTATCAGAAAGTTATTGTTTCTTATTTACATTCAATACATTGAGAGTGTTAAGTTGCCCGGGAGCTAAGTTGGTTGTCTGATTTATACACGTACTATTCGTATTTCCATAAAAGCTCATAACATCATTTCGTATTCATTGAGCGTAATCAGTTAACTGACCATGTTTTCGCATTGCTTAGTACTTTTTTTTTTGCTTTCTCATTTTCTGTTCTACGATTTGTTTGTGTGGAACCTTTTTTTTTTTTGCTTCCACTCTCTTTTCATATCATTTGCATGTGTTTTTAATATCTTCAATTCTTCTACTTTCCTTTACTCGAAACTCACCTTCTACAAAACAACTTTTGTTATCTTCTTTCAACTTTTGTGCTTCGCCTCACCGCTTTATTATGACAGTGGGAAATAAAAGAAAAAGTAAGGAGGCTAACAAAAGTTCGCTTAATTGCAAAAAATGCTAACAAATGGTTTGTCTTGTTTATTTCAGAATTGATATCATTTTATTTCTCGAGCATATTATTCCGCAATTTTTATAAAAAAAAAAAACAGAAATTTTCTTCTTATCAAAGCATTTGGGAGTCTTTTCTTTCTTTTCTAAAAAAAAAATCACTAAAGGTCGCGTACAAATATTGATGGTTACCGAGATATACGGGTTTGAATTCGCAATATTTTTTGTGTAAGCCCTTTCTCTTTGAATTAGAAGTCATGTGTTTGACGTATTAGTAAAAATTTTGTAAAAATTTTATAACAATTTTACAAAAAAAAATTTATAAACAAAAAATTTTATAAACAAAAAATTTCATAAAAAAAATTTAGAAAAAAAATTAAAAAAAAAAAAATTTTGAAAAAAAATGTTATAAAAAAAATTTTATAAAAAAAAAATAAAAAAAAAATGTTTCAAAAAAAATTTATAAATTTTTTCAAATTTGGACATTTTTAATTTTAATTTAAAGCTTGATCTTTCTTGTTCTTTGGCGGTCGCCGTGATGTAGCGGTTAAGTGTTCGGCCTTCTACACCAAGTCGTGGCGGTTCGATGCTCGGCAAAAGTAACATCAAAAATTATTTAGAAAAAGAATTTTTCTAAACGGGGTCGCCCTCGGCAGTAGTTTGGCAAAATGTCCGGGTGTATTTCTGCCACGAGAAGCTTTTCAGCAAAAAATTCATTTGCTTTGCAAGTGCCGTTCTTTTTTGATCTTTCTTTAAAATGATACCTTTTTATAAAAAAATTGTATAAAAAAAAATTTATAAAAAAAAAATTTATAAAAAAAAAAATTATAAAAAAAATTTTATAAAAAAAATTTTTATAAAAAAAATGTATAAAAAAATTTATAAAAAAAAATTTATAAAAAAAAATTGTATAAACCAAAAATTTTATATAAAAAAATTTAGAAAAAAATGTATAAAAAAAATTTAATAAAAAAAATTTAGAAAAAAATGTATAAAAAAAATTAAAAAAAAAAAAAATTATAAAAAAAATGTTTAGAAAAAATATTATCAATTTTCCTCAAATTTGGACATTTTTATTATTTATTTTTTAATACTAATTTAAAGCTTGACCTTTCTTTAAAATGATACATTTTTTGTAATGGATCTCGAAAATTTCTTTAATGAATTTAATTTGTATTTATCATCAAGAAATACTTATGTAGTTTAAGATAAGAATTCATTAAAGAAATTTTCGAGTTCCATTATACAAAAGGTATAATTTCAAAGGAAAAGATCAAGCTTTAAATTAAAATTAAAAAAAAAAAAAAAAAAATATCAAAAATGTCCAAATTTGAAAAAAATTGAAAAAAAAGGTTTTTTTTATAAAATTTTTACTTAACATTTTTCAATAAATTTTTTTTAAATTTATATTCGAAAAGAACGGAAAAAATACTTTAGAAAACGATTTCCATGTTCCTTCTTTACACGTCAATTACATGACTTCTAGTGGTCCGCTTGAGGAATTTTACCCCATATAGCTTATACAGTATATATTTCTCTATAGATAAATATTCCGAATTAAATCTTGGAAACTGCAATTTCGTTCGGTCTAACTTTATATATTTTGCGGTATCTCGTCGTCATTTCAAAAAATTTCTACAAAGAACAGCACAAGGCTTGGCTATGATAGCTTAATAAAAATAATAAGTTCGAACTTTTGTTAGTACCCACCCACATGTTATTACTGATAATAATTATTGCACATACACGCTTATAAGAACATTAATTATAAGAATTAAAGATTGCAAAAAATAAGTTAATAAAATCACAACAAAAATTGCTCGTGAGCTATCACTACAACAACAATCATTATTATCGTACAACGCCTCACACCGCCTTTTACTTTCAGTCATTCGACAGTCACACGACAAAGGTGTAGTTCAATTGATCAAATTACGGTATTGCGGAACTTTGTGATGTTATGTCGCATTAAAAAAGAAAAACATCGGTAAAGAAATACTGCCCAAAAAAAAAAAAACACATTAACCATAAAAATAAAATAAAAAGTAACAAAATTCAACGACTTGTGCAATCAAATCTAAACGGAATCGTAATTTCAAACGGAATTCCCAATTTGGTCAAATCGTTTTATTTTTTTTATTTTTATTGTGGTCAAATAATGAAGGAAGGAAGTTGACTCTTTCTTTTTTGGTTTGGTTTGAGCGTTAAGTAGAAAATCAAGAGAAAGGAAAAATTCATAGATAAGTTCAATTGAGAAAATTAATGGCATGATAAATAAGGGAAAACGGATAGTAAAAAAATTTTAAAAACAGAAAAGAATGAGAAAATGTGTGAAATGATACCAACAATAAAAAGTGTAAAAACAAAATAAATCTTAAATCTATATATAAAAAATGAAAAATGAAATGGTGTTCAGTCGTCGCGCTAAAACTCGAAAACGGCTGAACCAAATCATACATTTCCTTTGGGGGTTTGTTTCTTATTACCACGCGCAGGTCATGTTATAAAATAAGAACAAAATATTAGGGGGCGTGGCACCTCCCATACAAACTTTTTTCTTTAAGGTGAATATCTCTAAAAGGGTTTAAGGTAGGGACCTGGAAATTGGTACAGAGCTAAAGGATAACAACACCATTCTCACCCATAAAACTGGTCCATATCTCTGGAAGTATTTAGGTTAGGCCACTGAAATTTGGCAAGAGGTTGTACGAGATCGATTCCCACCACCTCCAAAAAAATTGGGGATAAAGAAAAAGCGGGCGTGGCACCTCCCATACGAATGAAATACTTCATAGTACATATCTCTGGAAGTATTTAGGTTAGACCACTGAAATTTTGTGAGGAGTTATATAAGATCAATCCCTGCCACCTACAAAAAAAAAACTGGGGATAACGAAAAAGGGGGCGTGGTTCCTGCTATACGAAGGAGATAGGGATATGGATTAAAATAGATATAGGGAAATAAATTTGTTGCAGGACAACGTCTGCCGGTTCAGCTAGTTATTAATATAAAGCAAGTAAGGAAGTCTATGTTCGGTAGACCGAAGATTAAATAACCAGTGGGAGTCTTCAGAACGGGCTAAAAATACCATGACTGTTCAATGATTTAGGCCCTAGAATGTATGGAAACAGTAACTGAAGAAATTTTCAATTCTTTTTCAAATATCTCTAAGTAGGGTTACCATCTAGGGTTGCCATCTAATCTTAATACCGCTATAGGTAATAAGGAAAATATCGGAAAAACAAATTTATCTCGAGGATATTACAAAATTGATCCGCCTGTTTTTTAAATACGATTTCCCACAATCAAAACTAAAACGTTTTCTCTATTTTATCTCATTTCAGACGACTCCGTACTTACTGTCGCATTTGAGCACTTAATCCCTTTGCGGCCAAAATGGAGAAACCCATACACCCGACGCCAGTTGGTAAAGTTTCGCAAATTGCGAATCTCTTCCAACGCAAACCAATCGAAATACAGCCAGTCGAACAATTGAGTGCCGCAGCTGCAGCTGCTGCTGCTGCCGCCGCCGCTGCCGCTGCAGCAAATCAACAAGCCGGCGGTGCACCAGCTACCGTAGTACGCACCGAATCACACTCAGCACGTTTCAACAATGCACGAGCCCTTTTCGAGAAACTTGGCGTGGAGAATAATTCCAATTCAAGTGCGAAAATGTCACGTTCCGGTTCGCGTGACGATAATCTTTGTGAGGGTAATAATTCCGATCGTTCATCGTCGCGTTCATCAGATCGTTCGATATCGCCACCTAAACGACGTTCACCATTTCCACCAGCTTGCAATGTAGCCGCCTCATTGGCGAACAATAACAATTGTGCACCACAAATCAATGGCGGTTTGGCGTTGAGTAATAGCAAGTTTATTGTCGAACCTGGTACAAAGATACATCACAATATCGGACGTCATAAATCTGAAGATGGTGTGCTATGTGGCCCCTCGGCTGGTGGTGGTGTTAGTGCCATACTTTCTGCGGCTGCTGCTGCTGGTGGTGGTAGCGTTGATAAGCCAGAGAAACCCGAACGTAAATTCAATTCACGCGAGCTAATCGAGAAGCAAAAAAAGTGGACATCACATTTTACAAAAACAAAATCGAATCGTACGCATGGCGATCAAATGCGTTGCGATATCATACGTACCGTCCCAGGTACGACACTCTTTTCGGGTACGGCCATACAATCGAAAGAGAAGGAGAAAGAAAAAGAGCGCGACAAAGACAAAGACAGAGAACGTGATCGCGAACGCGATAAAGAACGTGAACGTGAGAAAGAGAACGTCAGTGTTGGCGTTACCTCACCCAACGTCAATCACAAGCCAACGGCTGCCAACAATATTGCTATATCCCAAATGGAACAATTACGTTCGCCCATTTTAGCTGCTACACACCAGCAACAGCAGGATCATCCACCCAGTCCACCGGTACGTCACACTATCGTACCACCTGAGATAAAACCACGTAGTACCAATAAGATTGGTAGTCCAATAAAATCTCCACCATTGCCACCCATACCAGCTGCCAAGCCGAAAAATGTCAGTCCAGTTAAATTTAATCCAGAACGTGTACGTTCACCAACAAAGCTGCCCGATGTTACACATCAACCGCCGCCGCCTCCTGCCAAATCAGCTGCTGTCACTGCAGCTCTGCAACGTTCACTCGATGAACAAGCCGCTGCAGCAGCCGCCTCCGCATTTGTCGGTGCCCCCGTGCCACCTGAAAAGCCACGTAAAAAATCTATTGATCTCATTGAGGGTGAAGATCGTTTGACACCCTCTTCCCCGACTTCAGCGTCATTCCAGTATGTTGCGGTAGCTGCCAAACGTGGCTCGATGGATAGCCTAGGTGGTGGTGCAAATGGTTTGAGTGGTAGCATTAATTCGGCTACATCTTCATCGCCAGCAGCTAGCGCTTCATCTGGTCCCGGCTCGCCAGTACATACCGAAGATGAGAAGCAAGAGAATGAATCGACTGAGAAATCGGAAATGCCACAACAGTATTACAATAGTATGCCGCGTACACGTCGTAGCGAAAACGAGGGTGAGTACAAAGTTGTTGTTGTATTTTTTATAAGAAATTTGTTACACGAAATTTATTGTTAGCAATGGCGTTCCTCTTCTAACCAAACTATAAATCTAGGGTATAAATAATTACATACGTATGATAGGTGTGTCCAATTCTAAATTTATAGATTGAAATTGAATTAAGTTAAAAAAAAATAAAAAAATAAAAAATATTAAAAATAAAATAAAAAATATTAAAAATAAAATAAAAAATATTAAAAATAAAATAAAAAATATTAAAAATAAAATAAAAAATATTAAAAATAAAATAAAAAATATTAAAAATAAAATAGAAAATATTAAAAATAAAATAAAAAATATTAAAAATAAAATAAAAAATATTAAAAAAAAAAATAAAAAATAAAAAATAAAAAAAAAAAATAAAAAAAAAAATAAAAAAAAATATTAAAAAAAAATAAAAAAAAATATTAAAAAAAAAATTAAAAATAAAAATATAAAAAAAAAAAATATAAAAAAAATATTAAAAAAAAAATAAAAATATTAAAAAAAAATATTTAAAAAAATAACAAGATAGTATTAAAAAAAAAAAAAAAAATAAAAGACAATGTTAAAAAAAAAAACTAATGGCGGCGATATACCAACAGGTTATCATAACCTCTAACGAGATTTTTAGCCGAGCTTCTCTTTCTTTCCAACTTGTGGTGTGTTGCTTTTGAGTTTTCCTACAAGTTGGCGGGACCAACAGTTTTTTGCCGACTCCGAACGGCACTTGCAAAGCAAATGAATTTTTTGCTGAGAAGCTTCTCATGGCAGAATTAAACCCGGAGAGTTTGCCTAACTACTGCCGAGGGGCGACCCCGTTTAGAAAAATTTATTTTAGAAATATTTATTTTTCTAAATAACTTTTGATGTTACTTTTGCCGGTCATCGAACCGCCACGACTTGGTGTAGAAGGCCGAACACTTAACCGGTACACCACGGCGGCCGCCCACAATGTTAAAAACAATTACAAAAAAAAAAACAATGTAAAAAAAAATAAAAAAAAAAATTAAAAAAAAAAAACAAAAAAAAAAAAATAAAAAAAATAAAAAAAATAAAAAAAAATAAAAAAAGAAATAAAAAAATTAAAAAAAATTAAAAAAAAATTAAAAAAAAATAAAAAAAAAATAAAAAAAAAAATAAAAAAAAATAAAAAAATAAAAATAAAAAAATTGCAAAGAAAAATTTAAAATGAAAAAAAAAAACAAAAGAAAAAATAAAAAAAAAAAATAAAAAAAATAAAAAAAATTAAAAAAAAATAATAAAAAAATAATAAAAAAATAAAAAAAATTATTAAAAATAAAAAAATAAAAAAAAAAATAAATAAAAATTTAAAAGAAAAATAAAATTAAAAAACAAAATAAATTAAAATAAAAAAAATAAAATTAAGAAATTGTAGACAATGAAAAATAAATTAGTAAAATAAAAAAAAAATAAGTATAAAAACTACATAAATTAAAAAAACATTGAATAAAAAAAAATAATAATAAAAAGTTAAATAAAAAAATTAATGAATTAAAATAATATAAAAGGAAAATTAATAAAATAAAATAACATAAAATGAAATTTAATAATTAATAAAAATAAAATGAAAATTACAAAATAAAATCATATAAAATAAAATAATATAAAATAAAATAATATAAAATAAAATAATATAAAATAAAATAATATAAAATAAAATAATATAAAATAAAATAATATAAAATAAAATAATATAAAATAAAATAATATAAAGTAAAATAATATAAAATAAAATAAAATAACATAAAAAAATTAAAAAAAAATTAAAAATAAAAAATAAAAATAAAATAAAAAAATAAAATAAAAAAATAAAATAAAAAAATAATATAAAAAAGTAAAATAATAAAAATAAAATAAAAAAATAATATAAAAAAAGTAAAATAATAAAAATAAAATAAAAAATGTCGAATTAAAGAAATTGTTATAAAATTAAATGAAAAAAAAAAAAAAAAAAAATTATTTAAATGACAAAAAATTAAATGAAAAATAAACAAGTAAGGAAGTCTAAGTTCGGGTGAAACCGAACATTACATACCCAGCTGTGCACATAAAATGCTGTTATTCTTTGTTTTGTATAGTTAATGGTGTTAAAATTAATAAAAATTGCTTGACTCATAAGTGGGCGGTGCCACGCCCACTTTCCAAAATTTTGAAAAAATTATGTAAAGAATATGAAAGTTGATGTATGTACCAAATTATATTATTATAGCGAAATCAGTTAATTAGATATGGACTTTTCAATATTTCCACCTCCTTTCAATATAACTTTTATGAAAAAGTAGGCGTGGTCGCGAAGCGATTTCGTTTATTTTCTATAGCTGAATTTACCACAACAATAGTATGTCCTCTACGAAATTTCGTTATACTAGCATAAACTGTTCTGAAGTTATTAAGAGTCAAAATTTTAAAATTTCTTCAAATATACGTGGGCGGTACCACGCCCCCTTTTCAAAAATTTTTATAAAATCGGCCTTAGAACATCTAAATCAATACATATTGCAAATTTTATCATTGTAGCTGCTTCTAATATTGAATTAACCCATTTTATACGTTTTTCGAAATTTTCGATATCGAAAAAGGGGCGTGGTTATGGTCCGATTTTACCCATTTTCAATAGCAATCTATTCTGAACCCAAATAAGTACGCATGCCAAATTTGGTGAAGATATCTCATTATTTGCTCAAGTTATCGTGTTAACGGACAGACGGACGGACGGACGGACGGACGGACGGACGGACGGACGGACGGACGGACATGGCTCAATCAAATTTTTTTTCGATCCTGATCATATTGATATATGGAAGTCTATATCTATCTCGATTCCTTTATACCTGTACAACCAACCGTTATCCTAACAAAGTTATAATACCCTGTGTACAAGTACAGCTGGGTATAAAAATAACAGAAAAGTTTAAGTAAAACAAAATAAAATAGTGAAAAAAATTGTAAAAAAATAAAAAAAATTACAAAATAAATGTGATGGTTGTGGCCAGGAAATACAACGAGAAACTTATAACAATAACAAACAACTACAAAATATGGAAGTTAACAAAAAACAAGTAAACAAGAAAACCACAACAAAAAAAAAACACAATTTTAAAATTAAGCAAAAAACACCACACGAAAGAACACCACAACAACAAAAAAACTACAACAGCAACAAAGCTGAAACAACAACAAAAAGAACAACCGCAACAAAACTGCACCGAAGTGAAGCAACAACAAAACTACAACAGCAACAAAATTACAACTACAACAAAACTGCAATTAAAACAAAAACTACAAAAAAACCACATTTGCAACAAAAAAAAATACAACTAAGCGACAAAAAATACAGAAATCGCACGAAAACTACAACAACAAACATTACAGCACTAAAAACTATAACAACTAAAAGTACAACAACAAAAATTTACGAAATGGACAAGGAAAATAATAATAATAACAGAAAAAATAGCCTCTCCCCCATCGATTCATTTTTTTAGTGCATCTGTTATCAACCGATCCAAATATCTCTGTCAGATCCCCACCGCACGTGACAGAGGGCCACACACAAAGTATAACTGCTATGCCAAGTCCAAAAATAGGTTTACTGTTATTTGAAAAAAAAAAAAGGCAAGGGGCTCATTATACCATCACATGCATAACCATTCAAAAGTTCAAGCACCTCTGCGCCGCGGTGTATCGGCTAAAAACAACGTCATCACAGTAGCTCAGCGGCTTTTCACGCTCACCACAACCCTTAAACCGAAACTTGAAAGAAAAAAAGAAAAAAGTTAGACACTACGAGCATTCTGTTGTTGACATAGAAAAAAGGTAATTCATAGTAATGCCCCAGCGGAATAGCTAACCCCCTTTCCCCCGTACTGTCATCTGCCGCAAAACACCTTCCACTCTCTTTCATTGAATATCCGTTTTAACAGCGTTAGGTTCAGTGGTTTAGCAGCCAGCCCACTTTGGTGAATAAAAATCGTGACTGCAGAACGCGAGACAAACGACAATAGGTGGCGTTGAAGCGGGTGGGGCAAGGAGTAAACTAGTCGGCAGACAAATTCCAATATGGGTCAAACATCATATCAGCATGAGCATCACACAAACACAGTTACAGTGAGGACCAACAAAGAATACTAGTAAAGCGCATATAAAATGACAATAAAAACGAATTACAAAAAGAAATAGGGAAAAAAATAAAATTGTGACAACAAAGGCAACACCAACAGGCACATTTCAAATGCAGCACAGACCCATTGCTTTGAGCTGCATCGGTGGATTGGCGCTGGGCATTCTTGCTATTACTTTTCTAGTTAAGTTTTTCTTTTTTCCTTATTTGCTCTTGCATTTGTTGGTTTTGAGTGCAAAGCCTACAACAGTAGCGAACATGAAAGTGTCTGCCTTCATTGCTGCCCTCTCCCTCTACACCAAATTCACATACAACTTGTGTCAATCTAAACCCGCTTTTGTCCCCTTCTAGATCTGCTAAAATATTCCCTTAGCTTATTTATCTACGTTACACAAGCTCCCACCGCGATTTGACTGAGCTTACGGTTTCGCAGTCTAACGCATTGTATAGTGAACATTGAACTCCACTCTTGTTGAGCCAACACCACCTCCAATGCACCGCCACCGCAACACCGACTTTGCTTTTATACTGAATCGTATTTTGTTGAAAATTGTATTAATGCCAGATTAAGAATTCCGATTGCAATGATGCGTTTCTGATTAAACGCTTGCGCATTTTATACAACAAAGCGTGCATAGGCACTGTACACAGGGAAAAATTGAGAATGTTTGGGCTAAGGCTTACTTTTTTTTTAAAATCATTCTATCCAAGGCAAATTCAACAAATATTGAATAATTTTCGATTTCCGCCGATGGCACCACAAGGTTGTCGCCAGAGTGTCGCAGAAACTGGTGGATTGGTTTCCATTAGAGTTTCTTTATACTGAAGTCTAAACCAGGGTACCGTCTTATTAAGGAAATTATGTGTCCGCGAAATGAAGTAATCAATTTATCTTATATATAAATGCACAATGTTCAAACGTTTTCCCCCTTTCTTGCAATAACCAAAATTTTAAGGTATACAAAATTGTATATGTATCGATAGGTCTCCTCGAGGTGTGTGTGCCTCAACAAACCAAAAATTAAAAAAAAGATAATTATAATATGAAAAAATTAATTTGAAAGTCACACCACTACAAATGCTAAACACGTATTCACTTTATAGTGCCGCTGTTTTGTGTGTAGGTATGGCATTGGTGTTTTTGTAGGAGAGCCTGAGTGTGAGCACAAGAGCTGATTTGTTGGTTAAGCGAGCAAAAACAAACGGTTAAAAATTAGTAGCAAAATTAATACAAAATATGGTGAAATAAAATAAACTAAAATAAATGGAAATACATACATACATATGTGGCAAATCAGTTGATATGAAAGAAAATCAAATAAAATAAAAAAGCAAATTAAATAAAAGGAAAGGAAAGGAAACGAAAGGAAAGGAAGTAAAAGGAAAATAAAGGAAAGAAAAACAAAAGAATTGAGTAGAGGAAAGGAAAGAAATGGAAAAGAAATGACAGGAAAGAAATGGGATGGAATGGAAAGCAAACAAAATAAGAGGAAAAGAAAGAAAATGAAATAAAAGAAAAGGAAAGGAAAGAAAGGGAAAGGAAAGAAAGGGAGAGAAAAGGAAAAAACGAAAATGCAGAAAAAATTTAATAAGTTGAACCTTAGAAAAGAGGTAAATTAAAAAATTATATGAACTAAAAATATAAAAATAAAAATTTAGACTGCTTTACTTACAGGTGTAGTGAGTAACAAGCAGAAGGAGGAAGAATGTGAGGAAAGGAAAAAAAAAGAAAATGAGAGAAAAAATTGTTAAATAAAAGGAAAGGGACTTCAAAATACGACTTAAATTAGGTAAGATTTTGTGGTTGAATTTCAACCACGGGGCAAACTCTAGTAGAAACAAGTACAAACTTGTTTGGAACCGGTTCTGGATTTTGTTTTATTAAAATAACGGTTACCATTTAGTTTTCGGTTTCGAAAAAATTAATCGGCTACGCTGTTGCTGTTGTAAGAGGCACGTGACGGACCAATCAGAGTTTTACGGTATTGAGGCTATGCTCTCCCAGTTGCCGAACCATCTTATGGTACTATACCCATTGCCGATTTCATCAACCCCGTCACCGTGGTCTAAACGGATTTTAGTCGCCTCTTGCGACAGGCATTCCACCACGGGCATATTCTAAACCCCTAACTCGCAGGGGTCAAGAATCGATTTTAATCGCTTACAGTTTCGTTTTCGATCTAGGATCTAGTTGAAAAAAGATTAGACCATCTGAACTCAATTTAAACGTGTAAGGAACTGAGCCAAGCGGTATTGTGTTTATATGAAACAATTTGCTATTTCTTCACACTAAAAAAATTAATCGGTTTTAATCGATTACGGTTACGGTTTCGGTTCCGGTTTCAGTTCTTGCTTTTATCCCACCGGGCTTCCTTAGAGCTTCTGAAGCTTTTGGGTGTGCTAAATCCGAATCTGAAGTCAGATTTTTGGGGGCACCCTAGGTTTTCTATCCAAAGGGTGGTTTGTAAAGAGATTGATAGTTATAAAAAAATTTTTTTATTAATTTTAAAATTTTTCTGGGTTCAAGGAGTCATTATGTAATTTTGGTTTTTTCTATTTGGCGGCATAACTATTTTCCATAGTGCAAAAAATTAGGGTATAGTAAAGTATTGAGAAAACAATTTTAATTTAATTTATTTTTTTTGTTACTACTACCGATCTCTGAACAACTTACCCTCTGGAGAGAAAAACTAGGGTGACCCCAAAAATTTTACTTCAGATTCGGATTCAGCGCACCCAAAGGCTTTAGAAAGTGATGAGAAACCCTGTGGTATTTTTTTTATCTCTCAACTTTCTAAAAACTCGATTTGTTTTAAAAAGTTGTAATCTAATAAAGGATAATCAAAAAGGAATCGATTTTACCATATGGGTATCAAATGAAAATGCAGGCCTGAAAATAATGTTGGTTTTGTTTCGATATCTCCAATCAGTTTCGGAGGTATCAACCAAAGCATGAATACAATTTACTAACTAAATGTTACTCATACGCCGTGTACGACCTATAAAAAGTGCATTATAGCTGCAAAGTTTCAAGATTTGCACAATTATTTTTGCTAGAAAACATTTTATTACCCAATCTACTAAAACCACTTTTGAAATTCCTTTGTCCTTTTCTAGTGAATGCGTTTTTTCCAATATTCTTGTAAAGGATCCTGTTGTCCTTATAAAAATTCAAAGGTGGAGATTTGTTAGACAGTCCTTTATATATGGGAAAAATATTAAAAACGTGTAATTTTCGCAGCCTTAATGGGCCGATTTTGCAAAAACATTTCAAACTCGTGTGTCTATAAAACTTAATTTCCTTTCATAATACAAATACAAATACAAATATATGTACACCCACAGAGCCAGGATGGCAGACAAATCATTTTTGTTGTTTTATGTCTGCCAACTCATAAAAGCAAAAACAAACTTTTAATAACATAAGCTTGCAGATAAATGCTAGCAACCATATATAAATGAATAAACTTTTTAATTATGTAATACTGTTGCTAAATAAAAACATTTTACTATGTATCTATAGCAGGCGCGTATCCAGAAAATATTTTCGGGGGAAGGCAGGTCCAATTTTCTTTCCATAATAACCATTTTGACTGGAAAATGGAAATCACTTAGCTAAAATTTAATTTTGTTCTAGTGTAGACTCGAACCAAATTTAACAAAGCCTAGAGCAAAACAAAAAAAAAAAAAAAAAAAATTGTCTTTTGAAAGAACATTAAAAAATTTCTCGAGGTCCATACCAAAAAAGGTATAATTTTGAAGGAAAAAAAGATCAAGCTTTAAATTAATATTGAAAAAAATAATAAAAATCTCGTAATTTGAAAAAAAAAAAAAAAAAAAAAAAAAATAGATTCGTTTTTTTTTTAATTTTTATCAATGAAACTTTTTTTTTTAATTTATATTCCAAAATAGAGGACAAAATACTTTAGTAAACGGTTTCCATGTTCCTTCTTAGCATCTCAATTAAATGTCTTGTAATTTAAAGAAAAAAGGCTTACACACAAAAAATTTCGAATTCAAACCCGTATATCTCGGTAACCATCCAATCTTTTTACGCGAACTTTGGTCATATTTTTTTCTTACATATTTAGCAGATCACTTTCACCAAATTTCATTCAAATCGAACTTTTAGGTGATCCGCTTGAGGAATTTGACCCCATATGTAGATAGCGATAGGGATCGGGAAGAAGGTACAACGTTTGCCGGCTCAGCTAGTAATTTAGAAAAAATGCTAGGACGATTTTTATAGTGAATTTTCAGGTGTACAGCTTGGCCGAGGATAATTTTTCGAAAAAATTACCGTTTAAGAGAAATAATCGTAAAACAATCAATGTTCACCTTTGACCCTATATAACTTTTTACCTTACATGATATTAATGGGGACTTTTGAAGTTTTCTTTCTGAAGTTTCATAATCGCAAAAAACCATGAAGCTAGATTTCGATTGGAGGCACATTCGAGAACTAGCCCCATTCTCTAATCTCCAACGTTAGAGGACGACTCGAGAAGCACTCAGGAACCACAGCGTTCTCCAACAAAATGGGACATAATTCTCAAATCGAGGAAACTATAGTTTTCGAGTCGAATTCTAATGTCATTCTCTAATGGGATTCTAATGTGAATTTGCAAATGCTCGCCTTTTGGCTAGTTCTCTAACCTATCTCGAATCGAGTTCTAGTACAGTTCTCTACTGCTGCCTTCGAATAGAGAATAGTTAGAGAATCACCCTAGTTATCTGTGTTTGTTGGGATGTTTCATGGCTTGGGTCTGCATATATCGACCAAAATGTAGGAATCAGATGAAAGCAGTTTCTTTAATTACGATGTTCTTAACCGTTTACAAGATATAGACCACAATGTACATCAGGGTCAATAAAAGCGGAAAGCGTTATAAACGGATAGATGAGGAATAGAGGGTTCAATTTTTCAAATAATAGTAAGACAAATAATAGTCCGACAGGCATAAACTATCTTTTTTTTTTTAAAGAAACCCGGAACATATCCGAAATAAATTTTGAAAAACCATCATAAAAGAAGTGAAATTAAAGTGATACCAAAATGCACTTTTCATTACAATTTGTCAGCAAACATTTAGAAGGTCAAATCTTTACGTTGCTTCGGCTATTAATTATCTATTTTTTCTTCTATTTCCGTTACAATTATTCAATGACACAGCATTCGTTTTCATTTTACGCTTTACCATTCACCCACCAATGCTTTTAACGGGTTTTCCTTACGTCAACAACTTGCATTTGTTTTTTTTTCCTTTTAGTCACACTTGACTTCATTTCTTATTATCATTCGTTTTGGAGACTTTTGTTAAGCAAAAATAAATAAAAGCTTCGCCGGTTTTCACTCTCTATAGTTATGCTCTTCAGTGAGCGAGAGGAAACCTATCATAGGTGTTGCTTAGCTTTGATTGCAGACAATTCGTTGTTAGCTTTTGTGTGTGGAAAGTTGTAAGTGTGGAGAGGTTTTGCTTAGTTCGTATAACAGTTTGTAAGCTCAAAAGCTTTTAAAAGTTTTCAGTGGTTGTGCTTTTACCTGAAGGTAGCGCTGTAGCTGCTTCCGGCTCTATCATTTTACCGTTATACATTTTAATATAACAGTTGTTTCATTTTTCATTTTTTCGATGTTGAAAAAAATAAAATAAAAATGGAAACAAAAATTAAAAAAAAAAAACATAAAAAGGAAACAAAAATACAAAAAAAAAACACAAAACAGGAAACAAAAACTAAAAAAGAAGAAAAGAAAAAAAACAAAGAGGGAAACAAACAAAAAAAAAAAAAAAACAATAAAGGAAACAAAAATAAATAAAAAAGGAAACAAAAATTAAATAAAAAAATAAAAAATTAAACAAAAATAAAAAAATAAAAAAGGTAGCAAAGACTAAAAAAAAAAAAACACAAAAAAGGAAACAAAACTAAAAAAAAAAAACACAAAACAGGAAACAAAAACTAAAAAAGGAAACAAAAATTAAAAAAAAAATTAAAGGGGAAAGAAAATTTAAATAAAAAAAAAACAGCAAACAAAAATAAAAAAGGAAACAAAAATAAAAAAGGAAACAAAAAGAAAAAAGGAAACAAAAATAAAAAAAATAAGAAAAATAAAAAAAAAAAATAAAAAAAGAAACAACAATTTAAAAAAAAAAATAAATAAAAAAGGAAACAAAAATTAAATAAATAAAAAATAAATAAAAAAGAAAACAAAAATTAAATAAATAAAATAAATAAAAAAGGAAACAAAAATTAAATAAAAAAAACAATAAAAAGGAAACAAAAATTAAATAAAAAAAAAAAATTAAACAAAAACAAAATAAAAAAGGAAAAAAAAAAAATAAATAAATAAAAAATAAAAAAGGAAACAAAAATTAAAAAAAGGGAAAAATAATAAAAAAAAATGAAAAAGGAAAAAATGAAAAAGGAAAAATGAAAAAGGAAAAAATTAAAAAAGGAAATAAAATTAAAAAAGAAAAAAAAAAAAAATAAAAAGGGGGAAAAAATTAAAACAAGGGAAAAAAATGAAAAAAAAAAAAAAATTAAAAAAGGAAAAAAATTAAAAAGAAGGAAAAATTATAAAAAAAATATGAAAAATAAAATAAAAAAATATGAAAAATAAAATAAAAAATATGAAAAAAAAATAAAAAATATAAAAAAATATGAAAAAAAAAAATAAAAAATATAAAAAAATATGAAAAAAAAAATAAAAAAATATGAAAAATAAAACAAAAAAAAAAAATATGAGAAATAAAATAAAAAATATGAAAAATAAAATAAAAAAATATGAAGAATAAAATAAAAAAATATTAAAAATAAAATTAAAAAATATGAAAAACAATATAAAAAATATAAAAAAATATGAAAAAATGTAAAAAAATATGAAAAAAAAATATGAAAAAAAAATATAAAAATATAAAAAATATGAAAAAAATAAAAAAGATATAAAAAATACAAAAAAAAAAACAAAAAAAAATATAAAAAATAAAAAATAAAAAAATATAAAAAAAAAAAACAAAATACAAAAAATATAAAAAATATAAAAATATATATAAAGCAATATAAAATAAAATAAAAGAATGTAAACTATAAATAATAATAAAATAGAATAAAAAAAAAAATAAACCACCTAAATAAAACAAAAAAATAAAATAAAAAAATAATAAAGCAAAATTTTAATAATAAAACCATAAACATATTAAAAAAAAACACATTAAAAATTAAAAAAAAAAGAAAATAAAAATAAATGATTAAAAAAAAGAAACAATCAAAAATGTAAAAGAGGAAGAGTTTATTAAAATAAAATAAAATAAAGTAAAATAAAATGAGATAAATTAAAAAAATTGAAAAAAATTTTTTTTTGTGGAAATATGGATTCGATATTGCAACAAAAATTACCGACTCATAGGAGATAAAAAATGTTTAGAATTTCAAACTTCTATTATAATGTATGTATTCATAAAATGCCTATCGCCACTAAAACTTCTAAGCATGCGGACAAAGTAATAACTCGCCGCAGACGACGAGTACATCACAAAAATATTGCATCACATTTTTATGATCAAGACAAAATTGTATGGCATTTCCGTACAATACATACATATGTTCCATTTACTACATTATTTTCGCTATAGTTGCTCTTTTTTTAAGTGTTGCTTTGTTGCTGGTGCCGTATGCCAGCTTTGATAATTCCAGTGGGCCACCTAAGTACAAACTCATGTCAGTTGCTGCCAAGATCGGTGCTGCTGATGAGCTATTTATTTTCTTTTGCCTTCCAATGGCTAACATGTGATATGTGTTGGCCGCACAATGCCGTGGACAGACGTCATATGCGTAATTTTTAAAATGTTTAAAATAAGTCATGCACAGGCAAACAGTAGCAGCTGAAAAAATAGAATAAGAAAGAATTAAAAAAAAAGAAAAATAATTGAAACCAAATAAAAAAAAAAAATAATTAAAACCAAATAAAAAAAAAATAATTAAAACCAAATAAAAAAAAAAATAATTAAAACCAAATAAAAAAAAAAATAATTAAAACAAATTTTTTTAATAAAAAAAATTTAAATTCAAAAAAAAAAATCTTAATTAAAAATGAAAAATTAAAAAAAGGTTAATTAAAAAAAATGAATAATTAAAAAAATTAATAATAAAAAAAATTAATAATAAAAAAAATTAATAATAAAAAAAATTAATAATAAAAAAAATTAATAACAAAAAAAATTAAAAAATTAAAATAAAAAAAAATTAAAAAATTAAAATAAAAAATGAAAATTAAAAAATGAAAATAAAAAAAATTAAAAAATGAAAATAAAAAAAAATTCAAAAATTAAAATTAAAAAATTATAATTAAAAAAAAATTAAAAATCTACAATTAAAAAAAAAAAACAGTGTGGAAAAAATTAAACAAAAAAAATGAAAAAAAAAATTAAAAAAAAAAATGGAAAAAAAATTAAAAAAAAAAATGGAAAAAAAATTAAAAAAAAATGGAAAGTTTTAAAGAATTAAAAATAATAAAAGATATTGAAAAAAAAAAGAAATTTAAAAAATCAAAAAAAAAAAAAAATATATAAAACCTTCAATTAAAAATAAAATTAAAAAAAAAAAAAAAATTTAAAAAAAAAAAAAATTAAAAAAAAAAAATTAAAAAAAAAAATTAAAAAAAAAAAATTAAAAAAAAAAAATTTAAAAAAAAAAATTAAAAAAGTTCAAAGAATTGAAAGAAAAAAAATTAGAAAAGTTGAAGGATTTAAAAAAAAAAAATTAACAAAATTTACAAAAAATATATATTTGTATCTATTACAAAAAAATTGAAAAAGTCTAAAAAAATGCATATAAAAAAATATTAAAAAAGTAAGTATTAAACAAAATATTAAAAAAAAAAAAATAAAAACAAATAAAATATCTGAGTAATTATAATTGTTACCAAAATGCTTTTTATTATCTCTCTTTGTTTTGTCTTTTTCAAGTTTTTTTATATTTTTTTTTAATATTTTTTTTATATTTTTTTATATTTTTTTATATTTTTTATATTTTTTTTTATATTTTTTTTATATTTTTTTTATATTTTTTTATATTTTTTTTATATTTTTTTATATTTTTTCATATTTTTTTATATTTTTTTATGTTTTTTTATATTTTTTTATATTTTTTCATATTTTTTTATATTTTTCCATATTTTTTTTTATATTTTTATATATTTTTTCATATTTTTTTATATTTTTTTTATATATTTTTATATTTTTTAATATTTTTGTATTTTTTTTTATATTTTTTTAATATTTTTGTATTTTTTATGTAGTTATTTATTTTTTTATTGTTTAAAATTTTTTATTTTTTATAATATTTGTTTTTTGCTATTTTTTCACACTCCAATGTACATAAATATAAATACGTATGCACTGTTATAACCTAATAGTCGCCGGTGGTCCTAGGCTTCGTCGCGCTGATAAATCATAGCACTGAGACTAAGCCGTCATGGCAGAAACTTAATTTTCAAGTGTTGCCACATTCAGAATATTATGTAGACTATTGCATATTGTGAGGTGGAGGTCCGGCAAAATGAGGTCAGTTGGCGCCCAGCACCTCTTCCTTCAGTGCATTTGCCCCGTTAAGTTTCTTGCATTGGCATAACTATTGAGTTCTTTATCATTGAAAAAGTCTAATGAGAAAAAGGAAAAGGCACTAGTTTGCAACACTGTTTGTATTTCTAGTTATAAGTAAATTGAGTATCTATGCGCGTAAGACTGTGGTGCTGAAAATAAATTTTCTAAGAAAATCATTTCAGTTTCCATCTAAAATGTGGATTTTGAAATATTTGCAAATGAAGCGTGGGTGTGAGTCTAATAGCACTTGAAAACGAACTGATGGACTGGAGGGGTAATGACTCGTCTCGTTGTCTCGTCAATCTGATGGTTGAGGTTTTCCTCATAGCAATTCTTCGAATAAAAATAACAAAAAAAAAAAATGTTTTTCGAAAATGTTTTAGTTTGTTTGTTTGTACTAAATTCTCTTTGTGTTTTTCTTAATCTTAAAAGATTACTGCAACAGTTTAAATGCTTTGGGTGCGACTCACAAATATACACGAGCGAGTTTTTCTCCCTATTCTAAAAATGTGTTTTTATTTCTACATAAAACTCACATTAATTTCTCGCGCATTTGACAAGTGTTGATTTGCTTCATATATTTGTTTTTATTTTTATTTCTGTCGTTGTTCTAAAAGTAATTCCGTCTGACCTCTTCTATTTACAGCGTACACACGTCGAGAGCCCATGCTCATCGTACTAAGCAGCTGCCAAAAGCAATTCAAAACTGGAGTGCCTTTAGTGTCGCCTCTTTGCTTGTTGTGCCGTACGAACATTTATTTAGTTTTTTATTCGCAACATATTGTTGCACTTATAACTCCTTAAGTATCGTTGGTATTTTTGCTGTTATTGCAATTTTCTTCATATATTTTTGCTTCTCTTGTTTGCCTCGTTTAATATACGAACGTATATGAAGTCGTTTTGTCTTTATGCTTTCGCTTTCGTACAAGTCGTCTTCGTATTTGCTTTACAATTAAGTTTTTTTTTTTGCTCTAAATTAGCGCGTGGCCCAGCTGCCGTCAAATGCCGAAGTGCTATATGTATTTAATGCAAGGAGAGTACAAATAATGGGTGATTTATTTGTGTAGTTTTGAAGAGTTAACAGATCATGACAGGGCATGCATTGATATTAAAACCTTTTACTAAGTCCATACCTTTCGAATGTCTAGAGCAAGCTTAGCCACCTAGTGAGAAAATTTTCCGAAAATCTGAGAACCAAAATCACACAGATTATTGCGCTCTTTGCTTGTCCTCTCGAACAGTGAAATTGTTGCTGCGCTTGTGAGAGCGCTATGATCGCACTGACCAGCAGGGTGGCAAATTTCGAATATTTTTCCTACTAAAACCCAACTAAAAACCTACTAAAATGGCCTACATCCTACCAATATTTTCTTCACGGCATCGACACTTTTTTCATCAGTTCTTTTTCTCTTTCCCGGATCTTACATCTGAGTTCTATCAAATTATAGCTCTGATCCCTTACATCAATTTGACAGTCAGAAATAGTCAGAAACAGTCACGAACTACAGGAAAGTGATCCCGTACGCCACTTTTCTGACTGGTGAGAGCAGAAAATTGAGTTCTCTCCAGTCAGAGAGTTGCAAGATTGAGTCAGCAGATTTTTTGCTTGTAAATTCTGACTACTTGTTGTTGAACTGTCAAGCGACCAAGTTTGACAGTTTTACCATGGTAGCGATCCCGTACTCTTTGGTATTGCTCTCACACTGAGAGCGGATTTTCTAATTGTGACAGTTCTAGTAGTTTTAGTCAGAAAAGTAAAGGAACGGAGCTTATGTTAGAAAAGAAACGTGATTACCAAGTGATGTTTAATTAAATAAATATTTTTAGGCGGATTTCATTGATCGAATTACCTTCAAAGCAACAACACAAACTAAAATAACCCCAAAATGAGACTAATACGACCCCAAAAATATCTCAAATATGACATCAAAGTGACTCCAATATGACCGCAAAACGATCCCAACATGATCTCAAAATGACCTCAATATGCCCCCAAAATGATCCCAAAATTACGCGAAAATTACCTCTTAATTTTTTCCTCTTTTCTGGGATTAAAAACTTTAGCCATTGTTCAACGCATCTATCAAAATTACCACAGCAAAGGTCCAAAAATGCGACGGAGCTTTCCAGTATTTGAAAAGATCACCTGTCCATGATACGAAGTTCCCTTCCTAGATAGCCTAAGCCAGATCGCGGAACTGGACATAAAGGGCTGGATGGCCTTCATAAAGTCATCTAAGTGGTTCGAAGAGGAGTAACGATGTCGGTTTAGGAGTGTCAGTTCCGGGATTCTGCTATGTGGAAAATCCCAACCACTCAGGGATTTTACATATGGCTGGGTCCCGGGACTGACTTTCCTAGTGTTGGTGGTATCACAACGGGCCTTTCAAAACTGCCCTAAGGGTTTATGAAAAGAAAAAATGTGAAAAATCCATAAACAGTACACAGTTATTTTCCCCAATACTAAACAATTTCTATAGACGAAAGATCGTTACATAATATGCATTAGTTCGATATCACATAATGAACCACCTGTTACCCCTTACTTCGTGGTCCACTAAATTCTCCACATGATCTCTATCACTTGGCGATCATCACACCACACACACACACACACACACACACACACAGCATCTGCACAGGAAGTGAGATATTCCGCACTGACATCGCTCGCCGTCAATTCGTTTACTTTCGGCAAAAGCGGCATTGTTTTGTCTTATGAATTCAGTTGGACGCTAACTGTATTAGCGCGCACATATATCACAACGGCCGGATATGTACCAACGCACGCGATCAACGATCGACTTTCAATTCGTTGGATATGTATAAATATAAAGAGTGATAAAAAGAAAAGCATCGTTGTGCCTTTTATTACGATATGTAAATATGCTGAATCAAATAAAGTTGCAACAAATTTGAAAGAATTTATTTATGAAAATATATGTTTGTATAAGTTGGGAGGCTGTGATAAGTGCGTGCGGACGGCATCGCGTATAAGCAACAAATTAAAGTGATCGGACAAAAAAAGGAAAGAAATCTAAAAGATATTTTGTTGCTCTTGCCTTTTGCCTCGTTCAATGGCATTGCTTACGTTTTGCAAAATTCTATTTTTGCGTGTTCATTGAGTTAATCATTCGATTGTTACATTGAACTATGCCATTGATTAGAAATTGAAGTGAAACCCTGAATTTTTTTATATTTTTGTTGTCCATTTCTTGTGTGTTAATAAATCTTTTAGGGAAAATTTATTAAAGAAAAAAAGAAATTAAATGGGGACCATATGTTATTTAAAATTTTGTTATTGTTTTTCGATTAAACTAAAGTCAAACGTTGCAAATGTTGGGTGATTAATTTTTAAGTGAAATTTTATAGTTACTCCAAGAAATCCTTTCTTACAAATATCAAAAATTCTTTTGTTGGTATAGATATGTTATCATGCGATTTCCACTCCAAAAATGTACAAAAAAATGAATATAAAAAAAATTATAAAGAAAACAAAGTTTATAATAAAAAACAATTAAAAGTATTAAAAAAAAGTTAATCAAAATAATGAGAAAAACAATAGAAAAATAATAAGAAAAATAATAAAAAATAATAAAAAATAATAAAAAAAATAATAATAATAAATGTATACGGATAAACAATAATAAAAAAATTTAAAAAATTATAAGAAAAAAAAAAATTAAGAAAAATAATAAAAAATTAAGAAAAATAATAAAAAATAAGAATAATAATAAAAAAATTTTAAAAATAAAAATAATTTTAAAAATAAGAAAAATAAATAGTAAAAAAATATTAAAAAAATAATAAAAAAACAATAAGAAATATAATAAGCAAAATATTAAAAATTATAAGAAATAATAAGAAAAATAATTAAAAAATTATACGAAAAAAAAAATAATAAATGTATGTACGAAAAAAAGAAAAATAAAAAAATAAGAATAACAATGAAAAAATTTTAAAAATAAGAATAATAATAAAAAAAATATTAATAATTAAAAATAATAAAAAAAGGATTAATAATAAAAAAAAATTAAAATTAAGAATAATAATAAAAAAAAAAAAATAAGAAAAATAATAAAAAAATAAGAAAAATAATAAAAAAATAAGAAAAATAAAAAAAAATAATAAAAAATAAGAAAAATAATAAAAAATAAGAATAACAATGAAAAAATTTAAAAAATAAGAATAATAATAAAAAAAAATTAAAAAATAATAAGAAAAAAAAAAATATAAAAAAAATTTTAAAAATATAAAAAAAAAATTTAAAAATATAAAAAAAATTTAAAAAATATAAAAAAAATTTAAAAAATATAAAAAAAATTTAAAAAATATAAAAAAAAATTTAAAAAATATAAAAAAAAATTTAAAAAATAATAAGAAAAAAATATAAAAAAAATTTTAAAAATAATAAGAAAAAAAAAAAATTATAAAAAAAATTAAAAAATAAAAAAATATTAAAAAAAAATTTTAAAAATAATAAGAAAAAAAAGAAAAAATATAAGTAAGAATTTTGTGAGCTTTAGACCGGGATAATAATTCCTATTGAAACTTCATGTTGAATTACTATGTGTTTGTTTTGAAGAAAAACTCAAAGAAAAGCTACAAACAACATTAGTCTGTAAAAATTCTTACTTATATGTAAAATTAAAAAACCTAAAAGAAAAAATAATAAGAAGAAAAAAAAGAAAAAAAGAAAAAATTAGAAAAAAAGCAAAAATAAGAAAAAAAAGAAAAAATAAGAAAAAAAAAGAAAAAATAAGAAAAAAAGAAAAAATAAGAAAAAAAGAAAAAATAAGAAAAAAAGAAAAAATAAGAAAAAAAGAAAAAATAAGAAAAAAAGAAAAAATAAGAAAAAAAAGAAAAAATAAGAAAAAAAGAAAAAATAAGAAAAAAGGAAAAAATAAGTAAAAAAGAAAAAATAAGAAAAAAAAGAAAAAATAAGAAAAAATTAAAAAAAGAAGAAATAAGGAAAAAAAAAAATAAAAAAAAAATAAAAAAAAGATAAAAAAAAAATAAAGATGAAAAAATTAAAAAAAAAAAAACAAGTAAGGAAAGCTGTCTTCCTGAAAATATTATGATAAATATTTTATTTATATACATTTATTTTGTATTTTCCAAAGAATTTTGCTCTAACTCCTTAACTTTTTCCCAAGCTATCACCAAAAATACTGGAATCAATCCATTATTCCATAACTCAAGGTTATGTGCACTGTGCCCACCCTCTTTTGCAAAAGTTCAAAGAACTTCTTAGACATTTTATATGCGACATGCCGTATAAATACGTTTTTCCAGTATAAAATGCTAATTGGTATAACCGATTGACCCCAAACGGGGACGTCACTCCAGCCTCTTTAAATTAATTTTTCATACAAACATACGTTGGCATTATTTTGTACGAATTTTAAAATTCATTCGCTTTTATGCGTTTCCACTTTGTTACTTATTTTCTCTTTTTTCTTCTTTTTTGTTGTGACTAATTGGAGTGTTAATCTGTGTCAAATGGGATAATTATTGTTGCTCCCACACATGCGTTATGATGATTATGCGGATTTGCAGCAATACATAAATAAAGATTTTTTTTTTATTTTATTTAAATGGAATGACTTTTGAGAGAAAATTTAATAAATGACTCAGAGGAAGAGAGAGTGAGTAATTTAAAAATATTTACAATAAGAAAATTCAAAAATTTGTGTGAAAAAAAAATATATATAAAAAATGGTGTGATTTAAGTGTGGTATATATTGGGAGACAATTTGTTATTTGTCTTTGATTAAGAGAGATTAAGAGATAACCAATAAGAGTAGCAATTTCTTATCAGCAGTGAGGAAGTTGCCAAACTTTTGATTAAAACGAGCGAATTCCTTAAAAACATATACGAAAATATAAAAAATTGCCTAAAAAAAAAAATATATATATATATATATATATATAAATATATAAAAATATATATATTAAAAAAAATATAAATATAAACAAAATATATATATTAAAAAAATATATCAAAAAAAAAAATATACTAAAAAATATATTAAAAAAATATAATAAAAATATATATTAAAAAAAAAAATATATATTAAAAAAAATATATACATTAAAAAAATATATATCAAAAAAAAAAAAAAAAAATATTAAAAAAAAATATATCAAAAAAATATCAAAAAAAAAAATTAAGGAAAAATATATAAAAAAAAAACCAAAAAAAAAATTAAAAAAAAAAATATATATTAAAAAAAATATATATTAAAAAAAATATTAAAAAAATATATATTAAAAAAATACATATATGTTAAAAAAAAATATACTAAAAAAATATATATTAAAAAAAATATACATTAAAAAAATATATTTAAAGAAATACATATTGAAAAAAATATATTGAAAAAAAAAAAAAAAAAATTTTAAAAGAACCACAAAAAATAACTTGAATTTTTCAAACATTCTCCAGTTTTTCTCATTAAAGGCGACGTTTTCCTGCGACATCGCAAAAATAGCGCCAATTGTCTTTTTTTTTTTTTTCCGTCAGCAGAGTACTTTTTCCTTGGTCATTTTGCGTAAATTCTTTTCGTTTTCTTAAATATACACAAAAATGTATACATACATACATGCATATAAAATAAACATTAAAATAAGTATTGCCTTGCATTGCTGCCAAAAAATTGTTGACTTCTCGTCCCTTGGCGCCCGCTGCGTGCTATCATAAGAATTTTCTTGCAGTTGCAACTGCACTTTGCTGTTATTTTTGCTCTTAGTTACTACTTGCGTTCACTGCAATTTGTTGCTTTCTTGTGCATCCATTCAAATTGCAATCACACACACACACGTGCATACATCTGATGATGAGAACATATCTAAGAAAAAAAAAAACAGAAAAATTACCAAAAATGCGTTTTCTTCCACAGCATTAGCGCACTGATAGCTAATTCTTGAAATTCCTTTGAAATTTTGCATTCTCATAACGTGCATTGCATCGTGCCACAGACGAATTAAATGTACACATTTCTAGGAATGTTGCTTTCATAGAGCAATTGATTTGATTATATTTGAGTAATCATTGACGATTCTTTTCTACGCAAAACAACCACGAGAAAAAAAAACAAGCTATAAAAATAAGCCAAATATAAAAACAAAAAATAATGCATAAAAAAATTATAATTAAAAAAAAGTTATAATTAAAAAAAAATTATAATTAAAAAAAATTAACTAAAAAATATTAATTCAAGAAATAATAGGAATAATTAAAAAAAAAAAAGAAAAATCAAAAAAATAATAATAATTAAAAAATAATAATAATTAAAAAAATAAGAAATAAAAAAAAATAATAGTTAAAAAAAATAATTTAAAAATTTTTAAAATAATAATTGAAAGTAGTAATAATCCAAAAATAATAATAATAATTATAATAATAAATAAAAAGGAGTAGTAATCAAAAAATAACAATAATAACTAAAAATAAAAAAAAAAATTAAAAAAAAAAAAATGATACCTAAAATAAAAAAAATTTAATTCCAAAGAAAATTGGCTAAAAAATAAAAGAATGTAGCAATAAATTTAAATTAAAAAAAAAAAAAAAAATAATACGAAAAAAATTAAATTAAAAAAATATGTATTTAAAAATTTTAATTATAAAGAAGACTAAATTAAAAGAGTTATAAAAAAACAACAAATGTAACTTAAATAAGTAAATAATTAAAAAAAGTTTAAATAAAAAAAATCAATCAAGCTTTTCAAAAAAAATTTTAATTAAAAACAGATCTAAATTATAAAAAAAATTGATGAAACAAAAAATTTTGATAAAAAATAAAATTAAGATAAAAAAATTAAATTAAGATAAAAAAATAAAATTAAGATAAAAAATAAAATTAAGATAAAAAATAAAATTAAGATAAAAAAATAAAATTAAGATAAAAAATTAAATAAAAAATAAAATAAAAAAAAAATAAAAAAACTAAAAAAAATAGAAAAAACACAAAATCTAAAAAAAATAAAAAACTAAAAAAAAAAAAAATGAAAAACTAAAAAACAAATAATAAAACTAAAAAAATAAAAAAAAAAAAAACAAATAAAATCAAGTAAGGAAAGCTGTCTTCGGCTGTGCCGAAGGCTGAATACCTTTCATGAATAAGCGTCACGATTTTCACTGTTTGATCCCAGTACCGAAATTATCGGAACTATCGATTATATGGGGGCGATGTGTTATATTGGTCCAATCTTCTTGATTTTTAACACCGACATTCCACATTCTAAAATAGCAATAGTTACGAAATTTCACGTTTCTACCTATATAATTGCAGGAGTTATCTACCAAAATCCGTTTATCGGAACAATCGATTGTATGGGGGCTATGTGAAATATTTATCCAATCTCGATGATTTTCAACATCGATATTTCACATATAAAAATAGCAATACTTCCAAAATTTCACGTTCCTAAGTGTTTAATTACAGGAGTTATAGCCCAAAATCCGTTTATCGGAACCATCGATTGTATGGGAGCTATGTGAAATATTTATCCCATCTCGATGATTTTCAACATCGATATTTCGCATATAAAAATAGCGATACTTCCAAAATTTCACGTTCCTACCTATATAATTACAGGAGTTATCTACCAAAATCCGTTTATTGGAACAATCGATTGTATGGGGGCTATGTGAAATATTTATCCCATCTCGATGATTTTCAACATCGATATTTCAGATATAAAAATAGCAATACGTCCAAAATTTCACGTTCCTACGTGTTTAATTACAGGAGTTATAGCCCAAAATCCGTTTATCGGAATAATCGATTGTATGGGAGCTATGTGAAATATTTATCCCAGCTCGATGATTTTCAACATCGATACTTCACATATAAAAATAGCGCTACGTCCAAAATTTCACGTTCCAACGTGTTTAATTACAGGAGTTATAGCCCAAAATCCGTTTATCGGAACAATCGATTGTATGGGAGCTGTGGGAAATATTTATCCCATCTCGATGATCTTCAACATCGATATTTCACATACAATAATAACAACACTTACAAAATTTCACGTTCCTAGGTGTTTAATTACAGGAGTTATAGCCCATAATCCGTTTATCGGAACAATCGATTGTATGGGAGCTGTGGGAAATATTTATCCCAGCTCGATGATTTTCAACATCGATACTTCACATATAAAAATAGCGCTACGTCCAAAATTTCACGTTCCAACGTGTTTAATTACAGGAGTTATAGCCCAAAATCCGTTTATCGGAACAATCGATTGTATGGGAGCTATGTGAAATATTTATCTCATCTCGATGATTTTCAACATCGATATTTCACATATAAAAATAGCAATACTTACAAAATTTCACGTTCCTAGGTGTTTAATTACAGGAGTTATAGCCCATAATCCGTTTATCGGAACAATCGATTGTATGGGAGCTGTGGGAAATATTTATCCCAGCTCGATGATTTTCAACATCGATACTTCACATATAAAAATAGCGCTACGTCCAAAATTTCACGTTCCAACGTGTTTAATTACAGGAGTTATAGCCCAAAATCCGTTTATCGGAACAATCGATTGTATGGGAGCTGTGGGAAATATTTATCCCATCTCGATGATCTTCAACATCGATATTTCACATACTATAATAACAACACTTACAAAATTTCACGTTCCTACGTGTTTAATTACAGGAGTTATAGCCCAAAATCCGTTTATCGGAACAATCGATTGTATGGGAGCTACATATATGTAATATCGGTCCGATCTTGCTGGTTCCGACAAATGATTCCTATATTGGAAAATGGTGGCCGCATACAAAATTTCAGCCAAATGTCTCAAAAACTGAGGGACTAGTTTGCGTTCAAACAGACAGACAGACAAACAGACAGACAGACAGATAGACAGACAGACGGACAGACGGACATGGCTAAATCAACTCATCTCGTCATCCTGATCATTTCGGTATACATATTGATGGGTCTATCTCTTCTTCTTCTCATACTTACAAACATCGGACCAAAGTTATAATACCATTTCATGTTCATGAAAGGTATAAAAAAACAAATAAAAAAAATAAAAAAATATAAAAGATAAAAAATAAACTAAAATTAAATAAAAAAAAAAAAATTAAAATTAAATAAAAAAATAAAAATAAATTAAAATTAAATAAAACAAAATAAATTAAAATTAAATAAAAAAAATAAATTAAAATTAAATAAAAAAATAAGAAATAAATTAAATGAAAAAAATTAAACAAAAAATTTAAAAACAAAAATTTTAATTAAATCATAAAACGTTTGATTAAACACTCAACTAAAAACAAAAATATGTAACAGAAAAATACTACCGCGACATCTCACAGCAAGAGATCATGCGATAGTTATTTTAAAGCTTCTGTTTCCTTGATATGCATTTCAAAGTGTGAGTATTTTTTTTTTTGATATTACATCTCTTTAAGAAATGTTGCCGATCACTTACTTATTTGCGTACATATATCATTTTTTTTTTGTTTCCTTCCGTTTCATACTAAGTCTATCGTATAATAAAAGAAATTTTAAAAACATCTCATGCAAAAAATAGTTTTTCGTTTTTCTGAAGTCATGCATAAAACGCTTTACTTCCGCGCTAGCACTAATAAAATAAAGATTTGCATAAATTCCAGAAATGATAGGTCCTCTGAACAATTTGGAACACAAATGAATTTCAGTTTCCTTTTTGTTTTATTCATACAAAAATTTAATTTTTTATGTATTTCTGTAGAAAGTCCGACGTTCAAAATTTAACTAGACGTGCACATATTTACATTTATATATCATATATCATACATTTATGACATAGACGTTTGTATGAGCTTGCTTTTATTATTCCTGTTCTAATTGAATTTGTGTCTATTGTTCCATATTTGACGAAGTTAGTGACAGGAAAGCAGATACTTCAAAATGAAATATGTAAAATAAATATGCTGACACAATTGTAGAAATACATACATACTTACATGCAACTGCACATACGTATTCACATGTCATATAAGTGTATATTTACCTAAGATATACATTTATTTATTTTAAAGCTGCTCAAAATTTAAAGTTTTCAATGCTAGCTTATATTATGATATGACATCAGTACACTATGTCATATGATATGGATGGCATCACACCATGTATCACTAGTTTTTTGTCTTTACATTACGAAGATATCATACTGAAATTGAGCTAAACAGGCGGTTTTATCATCATTGTTATAATTCATTATAATTTCAGTCAGTATAGGGGTTTGAAGACATATCACATGAGGCAATGGCTCATCTGATCACACTGATTCATTAAAATCAAATATCTTAATCACGTGACGTGCTGATACATCATATGATATTGTCTTCGTAACGATTACATCATTGAAAATCGAATTAAATCGATTTTTATTATTTACTCCTTTACATAAAATCGCGTCATTTCACAGCAGGCACATGATGTGATATAGGATATAAACTTTAATCGGATAAAATCACAATGTCGCATGCAATATATCACATCACATCTAAATACTTTATAGGCCTTGCATAAAAACTTTACTAGGGAGTATAAATAATTACTTTTCTCACACATACGTAATCATAAAAGACAATTTTTTTCGATTTCAAAATGTTTATTCATCACTTCTTAAATTCAGCATATCATAGACGTCGAAAAAGACATTAACCTCAATCACCAGCCCAATGTTCATAAAATGAGTAAATTAAAAAAAAAATTGAAATTAATTTATGTATATTATTCAAATCTAGTGAAATATTGCCAATATATTTCTGAACGAAGAAAAAGTTCTCAGATATTTTGTTATAGGTAAACCATGTGGTGAGTTGAAATTTTAATGTACACAATCTCGAATACTTCAATATAAACAATTTTTTTTTTTTTTATTTAAGTCAAGGTCAGTGAAAAAAATTATATAAACAACTGTAAGAAAATATCAATCAAAAGAGTAAAAGGCGATACAATTTATAATCATCATCGGATATCGCGGACAGTTTATCTGCATAAGCAAGAAAGTGTTGATTGATTTAACTATAATGTGTATGGAAGAGATTTTAGATATGGATCCTGAGTCAAAAAATAAGTCTGCTTACGTATTTGGACAAGAGTCCGCATATCGGGACTACATATATCCAAATGCGCTGCAGTTGCCTTTGTAACTTAGTTATATTGACTTGACCTAGCATTGTTAATATCAACAATAAAAACCTGACCTAGCCGGCACGAACACAGGTATGCTTACATTTATTGTTAGATATTTGCTAGCCTATTCATTTAAATAAAGGGTGAACAAATGAAAAAAGAAGGAAAAATACCAGTTAAAAAAAATAAAATAAAAATTAGAAAAAAAAAAAATCAAAAAATGTAAGTAAATTAAAAAAGTTTAAATAAATTAAAAAAGTTTAAATAAATTAAAAATGTTTAAATGAATTAAAAAAAATGGAAAAAATCAAATAAAATTAAAATAAATTAAATAAATGAAAAAAAAAATTTAATAAATGAAAAATAAATGAAAAGAAATAAATAAATGAAAAAAAGAAAAAAATAAAAAAAAAAAATAAATAAATGAAAAAAATTAAATAAATGAAAAAAATAAATTAATAAAAAAAAAATAAACAAGTAAAAAAAAATAAATAAATAAATAAAAAATATGAATAAAAAAATATAAAAAACAAATCAATTAACTTAAAAAAAAACGTAAAAAAATAATTAAAATAAAAAAAAATAATAAATTAAAAAAAATAATAAAATAAAAAATAATAATAAAATAAAAAAAAATAATAAAATAAAAAAAAATAATAAAATAAAAAATAATAATAAAATAAAAAAAAATAATAAAATGAAAAAAAAAAAAAAAAAAAAAACAATTTTATAAAAATTTTAATAAAACAATAATGAAAAAAAAAAAAAAATTAAAAAAAATTAATAAAATTAAAAAAAAAGAAAAAAAAATGAATAAAATGAAAAAAAAAAGAAAAAAAAAATTAATAAAATGACAAAAAAAAAAAAATTAAAATTTTGATAAAACAATAATGAAAAAAAAAAAAAAATAAAAATGAAAAAAAAAAAATGAAAAAAAAAAAAAAATTAATAAAATGTAAAAAATAAAAAATTTATAAAATTAAAAAAAAAAAAATTAAATTAAAAAAAAAAAAAAAAAAATTAATAAAATGAAAAAAAAAAAAAAAAAAATGATAAAATTAAAAAAAATTTAATAAATTAAAAAAAATTTAATAAAATAAAAAAAAAATATTCAACACAACAAAAAAGAAATACATGTAACTAAATTTAAAAATAATAATAAAAAAAAAATGATAATAATATCAATAAAAAAAAAATCAAATTAAAAAAAAAATAAAGAAAAAATCAAATTAAAAAAAAAAATAAAAAATAAAAATTATAAAATAAATTTAATTGAGATAAATAATAAAAGAAATATATGAAAAACAATGTATGAAAAAATATTAAAAAAAATATATGAAAAACAATGTATGAAAAAATATTAAAAAAAATATATGAAAAAAATATTAGAAAAAGCAAATTAAAAAATATTTAAAAATTTTTAAAATATATCTAACAATAAAAATATTTATGAAAAAATAAAAAAAAAATATTTATTTAAAAATAAAAAAAAAATATTTATTTAAAAATAAAAAAAAATATTTATTTAAAAAAAAAAAAAAAAATAAAAAACTATTTATTTAAAAATAAAAAAAAAATAAAAAACTATTTATTTAAAAATAAAAAAATAAAAGAAAATAAAAAAATAAAAGAAAATAAAAAAATATTTTTTAAAAATAATAAAAAAAAAAACTAAAAAATATTTAATTAAAAATAAATAAAAATAAAAAACTATTTATTTAAAAAAAAAAATTATATTTATTTAAAAATAAAAAATTACTTATTAAAAAAAAATAGAAATATATTTTTATAAAAAAAAAAAAAAAAAAAAAAAAATATCTATTTAAAAATAAAATAAAAATATATATTTTTTAAATAAAAAAATTTTAAAAATAAAAGTGAATAAATAAAATTAAAACAAAAGAATAAAAAAGAAAAAAAAATTTGGTCAATTAGAAATAATTAAAAGTTACCCTTTTCAACGGCACGAAACCTGTATACTTCATGTGTAAATTTATTGTTGTTTGTTTAGGCTAACTATTTGTTAGATTTATTGCATTTTCTATTGACTCGGTTAATTGCGATGTTACTTGTAAACTTTTTACTGTTCACACTTGCGCACGCGACAGAACTACATAAAAGCGATGATACGTGCAACACACACTTTTAATAACAAAAATGTTTCACACACGCTTAGTAATCACGCTGCTCATTGTGAAACTGCATTTTAATTGCGCTGAAAAGCAAAAATTTGGGATCTTTAACTTAACAGCGGCCAACAACTACGAGAATACGGAAATAGCCAGGAAGGCGTGTGAAATTGCAGCACAGGTGGAAGCGCATGTAAATTTGGTCTACACTAGTGCGAAAAATGAAAGCAGTTTATGGACATTGGAGAAAAATTTGCAGCGTTGCATGGCGCGCTTGCCCTGCTATAAGCTAAATTTGAGCGACATCGACATGGAGTTGAGGCGCGCTTATAGCAGTTGCAGTGTTTTTCTGCTGGAAGAATTTAATGTGAGAAACCAATTGAATCATATTGGGAATATATTAAATGCGAAACAAGAAAGCAAACACATGCATAAATATATTTTCATTTGGCGTAAGGCAGAACGTAGGCAACTCTTTCAACTATTTGAGCTTCTTTGGTCTAAGCACATTTTGAATGTCATCGCTATAACAAGTACGGATTTGGTCTACACCTTCGAACCTTTTTCACCTGCAGGTCTTGCTCTAAAACGCCTGCGTAGCAACGATCTATATTTCTTTGATAAATTAAAAAATCTACATCATTTTCAGCTACGCATTTCAATGTTTGCCGATTTTTTACGTGCCATACCGCACACTAATCCTGCTGTGAACGGTTATGTGGGCGTGGATGGTCTGTTGGCGCGAACTATTGTACAACACCTCAATGCTACCGTGAAATATATCGCACCAGCCGATAATGAGAACTACGGCGCTTGCTTAGAGAATGGCACATTTACGGGTGTACTGCGTGATCTCATCGCCACTGAGACGCATGTCAGCTTTAATGCACAATTTGTATTGCCTTGTTCAGCTACGCATATCGAGCAGCTCTATGCATACTTCAAGCGTGTTATATATATTGTGGTGCCAGCGGCGGAAATGTTTCCTGAATATTTGATCTTTATGTATGCTTATACCGATGGTTTGTGGGCTGTGCTAACGTTATTTTTTGCATTCATAGTTACATTATACGCTTTACTCAAAAACTGTCTGGAGCGTCAGGGTCCACGGTCAGAGAAAATTAAAAGAGAACGCTGGTATGATTTGGTCTTGTTGTTTTGGCGTACTCAGTTGGGTGTGCCTCTACCATCCTTTTCTAAAATGAATTCTCTACGGATGTACCTAATCACCTGGTTATTCTTCAATTATGTTATGACTGCGATTTATTTTGCAAAAGTTGAAAGCATTTTTGTGCATCCTTCATATTATCCTGAAATAGATCAACTAGATGAACTATCTAACTTAAACATACCAATATTTAGCGTACAAAATCTCCAGACAGTTATCAAACCTGCGCTAAAACCTCAACACTGGCATGCCATCGAGCAGCGTGTGGTGACTTTGCCTTCACACTTCTCTTCATTTCAATACGCTCTACCTTTGAGTATGCGAAAACGTTGGCGCGCTGCTTTTCTGCTACGTGGCGAAACCGCTAAGGATTTGGTGTTGAAAAGCTATGATGAGGAACATCAGCGTCGGCGCTTGCATGTTGTGCGTGAGCATCTCGTGGTTGTACCTCAAACTTATTTGTTGACACAAGGTTCACCATTTCGTTTTAAATTTCAAGAATTGGAAAGTCGTGTCTTCGAAAGTGGTCTCTACGAGAAGTGGTCTTCCAACCGTTTGCAAAGTAGTAACGTGCTTTCGCCTAGTTTAGCTGAGTTTCGTGATGAATCGTTGGATGATCTGAATTTTGAAGGGAATTTCTTTGATGATGCTGCCGCAGGGCGAAAGCGAAAGGTAGTGCTGAATTTGGGCATATTGCAAGGTCCTTTTTATTTATTGGGTGTTGGTTTGTTGTTGAGCAGCTTTGTATTTGTATTAGAGCATGGACATTGTTGCTATCATAGACTCAAATGGATTGTGGTATAGTTTTAAACAACAAATTGAAAAAAAAAAAAAAAATTACCAAAATATAAAAAATTAATATATTAAAAAATGAAAGAAAAATTTAAATATAACAAAATATAAAAAAAAAAATAAAAAAGTATTATAAATGAAGGGCTTAGAACCAAAAGGATATAAGTAACATCGACGTTGAATTGAGATAATTAAGGTTAAATATTAAAAAATTAAAACAAAACAACAAAAAAATAATAGATAATAAAAAAATTAAAGCAAACAAAATAATATTAAAAAAATTAAAACAAAACAACAAAAAATAATATTAAAAAAATTAAAACAAAACAACAAAAAATAATATTAAAAAAATTAAAACAAAACAACAAAAAATAATATTAAAATATTTAAAACAAAAAAAATAAATAAATAATTAAAAATATTTTAAAAAAATATAAAAAAGTATAAAAAAATATAAAAAAGTATAAAAAAAATATAAAAAAGTATGAAAAAAATATAAAAAAGGTATAAAAAAATTATAAAAAAGTATAAAAAATATAAAAAAGTGTAAAAAAATATAAAAAAAAATATAAAAAATATAAAATATATATATATAAAAAAATATAAACCAAAATATAAAAAAAAAATATAACAGAAATATAAAAGAATTATAAAAAATATAACAGAAATATAAAAAAATTATAAAAAATATAGAAAAATATTAGAAAATATAACAAAATATAAAAAAATATAAAAAAATATAAAAAAATATAAAAAACATAAAAAAAAAATATAAAAAATGAAAAATATAAAAAATATAAAAAAAAAATACAAAAAAATATAAAAAATGAAAAAATATAAAAAAAAAATACAAAAATAAAAAAAAAATACAAAAATAAAAAAAATACAAAAGTAAAGACAATATAAAAATACAAAAGTAAAAAAATATGAAAAAAATACAAAAGTAAAAAAATATAAAAAAATACAAAAGTAAAAAAATAAAAAAAAAAAAATAAAAAAATACAAAAGTAAAAAAATATAACAATAAGAAAAAAGAGGAAGAAAATAATGAGACTAGTTTCCAAGGCGAATTCATACAGGTGTGTTCGAGCGAATTCAGATCTACACAGACGCACACACTCCTTGTAGCTGAAAATGTCAGACAAAGCAACAACATAAGCAATTTGACAGCTACGATTGGATTTTCAAGGAAGAAGAAACCATATGGTGGGAGGATGCCACCTGTAATGAATTCGCCTTGCTAGTTTCCTTGAGAACATTTATTATTAATTGAGGAGCACTAAGTGAGATGTGCACTTTTTCCGTAAAACGGCTAATTATAGAGAAGAATCTATGTTTTATGTCTCCTCCAAATTTGTATTTGATATCCTTTAAACTGTTGTTAAAATGTTGAGTACTTTATGAGTACTTTACAATGTTAAAAAAATTAAAAACACGAATATGTATCTCAAAACACATTTTTTATAGAAGTCCCTTTTTGCACGCAACTCCTCAATTTCAAATTCCGAAGAGATGATGAACAATATGAAACACTGAAAACTATTTTTTTTTTTTCGCTCGAAAATTGAAATTAAAAAACAAATATGTAAAAATATTTCAAATTATCATAAAAAAAATTCTGTTTTTTGTGGTTTAATTTTTATTTGCGTCTAAATTGTTAGTGTGTACTAAATCAATTCATTAAAAATTGGTTTAAAATGTCTTACAACAACGCCTCTATCGATTTCGATTTTCTGCTCACGGATGATTTTCTATTATTTCTCGATTTGTGCCGCGATCCTAATCGGGTCTTTAAACCAAATTCAGATGAAAGTTGTTTAGCACAAAAATGGTTGGATAAATTGTGTCGTTATGAATGTGAAGATTTGGAGGAACGACGTTTGCGCAACATTTATATGAGTTACCTGTGCTGTTGTCTGATTGAGGGCGTACTCAAAGGACCCTTCGCTAGTCAACCGCGTAGTGGACGCTTAATGATGGTCGATTTTAATGCAACAAAAAAGCAGGCGCTATCATGTCCTCAATTGTTTAGAGGTGGGGCAAATGATATGGCTGCAACTCATAAATTTTGTGTGCTAATTAATTTTTTGCTTTACTTGCTTCATACTCAATCTACAGACAAACGGCACAAGGAATGTGAAACACCCAAGATTCTGCGTTGCGATGATATTTGCGATCAACCGACGGGCAGCTGTTGTTCAAGTAATGCTGGTAGCTTTAGTGGTGTGGGTAGCACCAGCGTTCTTGGTGGTGGTGGTAGTTCAACAGCGCGCGAGGTTATGCGTTGTGGACCCGAGGTACGTTTCAGTGCCGATGTTCAATGTGAGCCATTGTCTAATAATGTTGGAATGAAACGTATGTCAGGTCATGTTTTTAGCGATTACATGTTACGTGAGATCACGTCGCCGAGCGCTTACAATAGCTTTGCACACCACTTTGATACATCGTGTGACTCTTCGTGTCAGGAATACGATCCACATTTGCAGGCAAAAGAGTCGCTGCGTCAAGATGTCGCCACCCTTTTGGAGGCAATTAGCGCAGAGTTACGTGGTAATGTCAGTAGTGGTTGTAATCATTATTTAGAAAGTGAACTGATGCGCTATAAAAATTTCATAATGAATTTTTCAAGTATTGCTTGCGTACTGGACAAGTTGAAGTCGCAACCGACATTACGTTCGTTTTTGCTGCTTAACTTACAAAATGATTTGATTAAGCTTATCACAGATAACTGTCTCTGAGATGATGACATGGATGTGAACTTAATTTATAAGAAAAGAGCGTGAGGTGTGGAGCGTTGTGAACAATGTTTGAATGTAAATTAGGTTTGTCGTATGATTTGGGGGGAAGGGATGTGCGAATAATCAATTAGTCGAACATTTCAATTAATGTAATCAGGATTAATCGACAAATCAGATTTTGATTAACTATTGATTAAATTAAGTTGATTATTCAGAAAATTTAGTAATTTAAAACTAACCTACAAAGTAGTAATTTGACTGCGATTAATTATAATTTTGTTAGTCAAAAGTCATAAGAAAAATGATTAATTCAAAATTTGTCAGGCGATTAGTCGCATGTCCTCAGAATCGTATTCAAAATAATAAAATGATGATTAATAAAGAAAAGTGTGGGTAATTATTTATTTGATTGTATTATTAGTTGTGATATGATCTCGAATTGAATGATAAATATAAATTGCTCTGCTTCTGATACGATTTTTCCTGTGGGAAAAGGTAATGTATGGTAATGTATAAAGTAATGTACATATATCCACTATAAAATTTTGTATGCCTACATGAATTCGTGCATTACATTTTCTACAGCGATGTCATAGGAAAGTAGTTTATTTACCTTACAATATATGTACATTACATCGATTGATTTTTCCAATAGTTTTTCATGCATTACTTTGCTCATGCATTTTACATGGATGAAAAAGGTAATACATTACCTACATTACCACTGGGTTTATTCTGAGAAGATGTGATAAGATCCCTTGAGACCAAGGCGAATTCATTACAGGTGGCATCTTCCAATCATATGGTTTCTTCTTCTTCCTTGAAAATCAAATCGTAGCTGTCAAACTGCTTATGTTGTTGCTTTGTCTGACATTTTCAGCTACAAGGAGTGTGTGCGTGTGTGTAGATCTGAATTCGCTCGAACCCACCTGTATGAATTCGCCTTGCTTGAGACCATGATTTTTTTTTTTTTTTTGAAACGGAACTTATTACAAATTTAGTTTCCAAAATAAAAAAAAAAATTCACCCAATATTTTGCAACCTTTTTCCAAATGAATATCGAATTGCATGAAAAAGAAAATCATAAAAAAATTTATACAATTAGTTTCTCTAATGACCACTGAGAGACATCAATTAAAAACGAAGCATGAAATGTGACGAAAGAAAAATTTGCATAATTTTTAAAGTGATTCAATTTAAAAAGGAAGAAACTCCAATTGAAAGTGCGCTTAAAACCGATCGA
Source organism: Campiglossa producta (assembly GCA_964058755.1). Lineage (NCBI taxonomy): Eukaryota > Metazoa > Arthropoda > Insecta > Diptera > Tephritidae > Campiglossa > Campiglossa producta. Next base: position 22,243,539 of record CAXKVI010000002.1, on the reverse strand, counting down.
AAGAGAGGTTTTAGTTACAGAGTGTTCAACATGTGTCTGAGTTTGAAGAATTTATGCAACAAATGTCGAGGTTTGTATTGAGTATAATTATTTATTAAGAATTTTTAAATACATACAGTTGTGTTCAAAACGTTAGTAGTGCTTGTAAATAATTTTTTTTTTAGATTTCATTGCAATTTTTCGATGTTTTCGAATAGGTGGCAACTTTATAATATAACCCAAGCAGAAAATCTTAGGGTTGAGCCACTTCGAATAAAAGAAAATTTTTCATCATTTATAAAACTTTTTCGAGTTATTTTTTATTCAATTGCAATTTTACCAAAATGATCCCAAAATGCCCGAAATTGACCCGAAAATTATCCAAAAATTACCCCAAAATGATTCCAAAATGATCCCAAACTAAGCCCAAAATCATTCCAATATGATCCCAAACTAAGCCCAAAAGTGATCCCAAATTAAGCCCAAAATGACCCAAAAATGATCCCAAAATGACCCCAAAATGATCCCGAATTGATCCAAAAATGATTCAAAATAATTCCAAAAATTACCTCAAAATGATCCCAAATTCACCCCAAAAGAATCTCGAAAATGATTCCAAAATGATCTGAAAACGACCCCAGTTAACGAAAAAATGATTCCAAAATGACCCCAAAAAACACCAATCGAAATCAAAATTTAGAATTAGCCGGGAACGGGAACCACACTGAAAGCCGAACGAAATCAAAAATTAAACACGGAAGGAAAAGGAAACATCGACCAAACCGGAATTGAAAAGAAACCATAAAATCCAGTCTGCGACCTAAACAAAAAACCTAAATGTATATTGGAACGATTTTCCGTCATCCCTTGTCAAATTTGGTTTTGTAACAAACCGGTTTCGGCGATCTGCCATCTTCGTTCCAATATACATCTAGTATCCACCCTGTCGGAAAAACACAAAATCAAATCAACTCAAAAAACCTAGCCTAGAATGCAACCGAATACGAAGCCGAAATAATTACAGGTTAGGGCTGATTTACACGGGTCGATTTTTGGTAAACTTTTTGTCGTCCACACTTTGTATTTGAAGGTTGAATGAAAAATCGACCAGAAAATCGACTAAAAGATCTACCCGTGCCTTTATGAACCTGACTGGCAGCAAAAACCAAAATTGTAATTTTCACTGAAACTTATAAAATACACCAATCTCGAAACCAGCACCAGCACGGAGCCAATATAGAAACCGAAACTAAATTCTAAAATGTGACGGAACACCGAACTGAAATCGAAACCGGATCTAAAACTAGATATCCAACCAAAATAGGACAAGAAACTAAAATTATATCGCTTAGACCAAAACTAAAGCCGAAACATAAACCAGGAAACCGAACCAAATCAAAATTCAAATCGAAACTGATATTGCAAGCCGCATCGAACAGGAAGTGATCCTAAACCGAAGCGACAACTAAAGTGCAAGCCAAAACTAAAACTGAAGTTCCAACCGAAATAATCAGATAGGAGGCAAATCTGTATAAATATCCTTAGTCCTTGCACTATGTAAATAGCAATTCGAGCGATTCACCACCTTTATTTTATAGTTGAACACAGTCGAATAGGAAATCGACTCGTGTAAAGGATGATTTACACGGGTCGATTTTTCTAACCTTTTGTTTTCAATCGACCGTGTAAACAGTAATTCGATCGATCTTCACCTTGTATTTAATGGTTGAACACAAGTGGTTCGATAAAAATCGACCCGTGTAAATGAGCCTTAAATGATAATGATTTACACGGGTCAATTTTTGTCGTTCCACTGCGTTCTACCTGCAAATACAAGGTGTGAATCGATCGAATTGCTATTAACACGGTGGAACGACAAAAATCGAATAGAAAAATCGACACGTGTAAATGAGCCTTTATAGTATAGCAGGTATCCTATATTCGAAATTTCGTAATATTTGTCAAGCCTTTTTCGTGTTTATAGCGGCAACTGTAAAGAGAATTATATTTTTTTTAAATACGGCAGAAAATACTTTGATATCCATATTTGTATATGTAGCTCATTTGATTTTCTTTAGTTCAAGATAGGTGGCAACTCTGTAAAAACATCTCAAGCGAAGGCACTTAAGCAGAGGAACTTGAAATGTAGCATATTACCTATATTTATTCAAAAGACCATGCAAAAGAGTAAAATAATAGGCTTATGTGGCAACCCTAGCGGCGTAGCGCATCTTAAAAACAATCGGCAACAATAACCCATCAATCACACCAATCAACAACTCTCTTCACTCCACTCAAGTTTTGACATTCACTCAGTGATTTAAATCTCCACATCAACGTTAATTACTTCAAATTGAAATTTAAAAAAATTAGTTTTTTAAATCAAAATTCTGCGTAAATCATGGGTTCCGAAGACAATGTCGATTACCAATTAACGCAAAACTTTATATTTTTTCTGGATATTTTAAAGCAACCCGAAGAGGTGTTCGATTGTCGTTCGCGCGAATACAAAATGGCAAGGGCTTGGCTTGACAAACTCTCCATGGGCGGATTTGAAACAACCGCCGAACTGAGACAACGCAATATTTATATGAGTCATTTGGTGGCTTGTCTTAATAACGGCAAACTTACCGGACCCTTCGTTTCAGCACCAAAACCAGGCACAAATCTCGATTTAGACGATTTTCAAGCAAGGACGGGACAAACACGACGTGTTTGTCCCCGATCACCACCAGGTTTAACGGAATCGGAAAAGGTCTGCGCGGCTGCTCGTCGACCCCCTTCATGTGAGTGTGAATATGTTTGTTGTGATGAGAGCGAGCAGCGTGAACAACAGAAGGATTGCGGTCCTAGTGGATCGCCATACGATCGTATTTGCGGCTATGTCACACAGTACGTCAATGTACCCGCATGCTTGGATGTAGATTTGAGATCAACATTGCAAGTGCAAAAAGCGTCATACCGCCATTCGTCGGACAAGAGAGATATGGGAGAAAGTCAACGCAGTGCACCACCACAAAGACAACAAACTAATGCTCGTGATTCATGTGGAAAATATGATAAGGGGAGCCCCCGCGATCATTGTGGCAGCAACAGCGCTGGGAGAGGAGTAGGCGCTTGCGGTATACTCAGCCATGATTGTGGTGCTAGCAGTTTTGGCATGTCAAGCGGAAAAAGTGAGTTCGGCAATATTAGCAGTAGAACCTTGACGCCTGCAGATGATCCTGTTGATTTTACACAAAAGTATGGACAAATACAAGTTTTATTGGATGCTATTTCGTCAGAGTTACGCGGTGAGCAGACACCTGGTAGCAATGATTATTTGGAATGTGAATTGGCGCGCTATAAAAACTTTATACAAAACTATTCGGGTATGGCTGATCAGCTGATGAAGCTAAAAGCCCAACCTATGTTGCGTTCGTTTTTGTTGTTGCATTTGCAAAATGATTTGGTGAAGCTGTTGAATGAAAACTTTCAGCCCGCTGTGGATTTGAAGCGAGAATTTAAGTTTCATTAGCATTTGAGTTCGAGTTTGATTAGTGTGGGTTGTTCGAAGGTTGCGGTTTGACGGTAGCAGCGCAAGGAAACGCATTTCTCAAGTACTTTTTCTATTTTTTGTGTCTTCCTTTTTTGTGGGCGTTAATGTCATAGTTGGAGGTGGCGAATAATAAAAACAAATCGTGCTGCAAAAATTGTTACTGTAATCTATATTGAAATTTCGAAAAGGGAGAGAGAAGATCTGGGGTATGGATGGCCCCGACGAAAGTTCAGGCCAATCAGTTATATAGCGGCTGTGAAGATCCATTATTCTTTAGTCCTATGTTCAAAAAACTTTCGAAAGCCTGCTACACGTCCACATTCGTAAATGGCTAGAGACAGAGAGAAGAACATTGCTGTGTTCTTAGCTTTCAGCAATATTCCTCAGGAGCGATAAAATACCCCTCCCTGCGCTGGGAATTGGGTCTAACGGTAAACTCCTCAAAGGCAGGGCTGAAAGTTAGTACTCTTCAGCGCTGGGACGAATGTAGCAAGCTTCAACCTGCCGCTTTTCTACGATCAAGTATTATGTATCAGCATTTTGTTGTCCAAACTATACAGGCTCAATTTACTTCGCGCAATGAATGGAAACACGGGCAATTTGCCTACAAATGCAGTTTTGGGGGACGAAATTTGAATTGCCTGCCGGTGGAGGGAAAGCGGGTCAGTTATTTATCTTAGCGTTTAAAGCTTTGTTGTGCCATTTCCTCATCGAGTAGCTTGAGCAGCAGAATATCAAGGGAACCGAGAAATTCGATGAGCTAGTCCGGTGCAGTTGAGAAGAAAAAAGGGGTTAATGCGAATCAAGTTATAGAATACGATCCATGAATTCACGTAGCAATCGGAGGTTCTTCAAATTTCACATCCCTGACCTGGACTTATTTTTACTGTCCAGAGCTAAGAAATCCACGGTTGTCTTGCGAAGTCCTCGGGACGTTACGTTAGATACTGCTGGTTGGACTGAACCTATCTGAGCTATACCTACATCGATTTTTGTTTTGCCTTGATTAACCGGATACAGTCACAAATTTTGGTTGCCCGATCACGGTTTGATTGCGGACACGTTTTGCTTAAAGTTACGGTTATGGGTTTCGGGACTACTGATACGATCCTTATAACGGTTATGGATCTGAGTACCGTCACGGTTATGGTTTTGGTATGGCTACTGGTAGGGCCTCGTTACGGTTATGGCTACTGCTACAATCATGGTTTTGCCTTCAGCTAGAGTTACGGTTACGGTTGTGGTTACTGATACTGTTTTGATTGCGGTTTTAGTAACAGATGCTTATGGATTCGGCCACTGTTATGTTTTAGTACAGTTGCAGTTACGGTTATGGCTACTACCACGGTTAAGGTTTTAGGAGCAGTAGCGTTATGGTTATGGTTTTAGTAACAGTTTCGGTTACGGTTACGGTTATGGTTATTATAGCAGTTGTGGTTACGGTTGTGGGATTGGCGACAGTATCGGTTTCCTTTACGGTTATAATTAGTATTTTTGGTTACGTTTATGGTTATTGACACCGACTTGGTTACGGTTATGGCTACTGGTTTTGGTAACAGTTTTGATTTAGTTATGTTTTGACAGAGTCATGACTACGGTCAATTTATAATATTGGTTGAGGCTGATTTACACGAGTCGATTTTCTAGTCGATTTTCTGATCGATTTTTCACCCAACCTTTGAATACAAGGCGTGAAGCGATCGAATTGCTATTTACACGGTGGAACGACAAAAAGTTGACCAGAAAATCAACCCGTGCAAATCAGCATTTACAGTTGTGTTTGTTACGGTTACGGTTAAGAATATGACTTTGGTAATAGTTGCTATTACAGCTACGGTTACGTTCATGGTTTAGGTAAATGTTATGGTTAAAGTTATGGATATGGCAACGCTTACGGTGGCCTTGAGTTATGTTTCCCCTACGTTCGCCGTAGGCATAACTGGTCTGTAAATTCTTGTAGTTAAAAGCTTGCATATTAACCGTCTCAAGCTCACCAGCAACCCTATCTTACTTATAATAAAATCACTTTCCCTCTTACCTTTAGCCATTGAAGTAATCAATTCCTTTCCATTTATTTCAATTACAGGACGCTCCAACAAAATCGAACGTCAAGATGTCAACGCCGATATCCTGACCCAAACCCAACCGCAACAAAGTCAGGTACAAAATCATTCCAACAACATGTCACCACAACGCTCATCATCCGCCACATCATCAACATCTTCAAAACGCATCTCATCAAGCATCACTGTGCAAATGCCCGCTGTTGGCTTGGGCTCACGACCAGCCAGCATCATCTCAACCAGCACCAGTTTTGACGAGGGCGGTTTCAATGAACCCTCACCAGAAATTAAAGCCAAACTAAAACCTGCTTATGATTTTGAGACAGCAAATGGGCGTAGTATTAGTGGTGGCGGTGTGGGTGCCGAAGTCGATGAGTGCGACCACAGCAAATCCATAACAACGGAGGAGACTGAAAAACACAGCTTAAACTATGTTGATGTGGGCTATCGTCTCAATCCGGATGGTAGTGAATCACACGAAGTTTACGGCGAATCCGAACTTTACGATACAGCCAAAGTGACTGCTGATATGCATAAGAAATTTCATGCTAATGGATTTGCGCAAGAAACCACCACAGTCTATGCAACCATCAAAACGGAAGTGAAAACAGCTGTGGAACTGTATTATCCAGCCGGCAAGTTGCCCAAAGAGCGTGAATGGGAGCGTGAACGTATTGGTGGTGGTGGTGGTGGTGGTGGTGCTGCTGCTGCTCTGCAGTCACCTACAAAATCTATTAACGGTTCACCGGTAAAATCAGCAGCGATCTCTTCACCACCTGTCGGTGTTGTAACACCCATTTGTCGACGCAGCTCTGATGTGAGCATGAAGTCAACACCACCCATGTCACCGACATCAATAGGTAGCGGTAGTGGTAGTTTCAGTGGCACCAACACAGCAAATTCCACCTCAACCAGCAACACAACGGCTACTCGCACAATATCTTCAATTGCTGTAGCGTTAGGCCAAAGCAAAGGTGTTGTGGTAGCTGCGGCGCCAATTGCCACGCTTGATACGCAAGAAGACTTTGATAGCTCCACATTGCCGGCATTGCCAGAGCGCCCTCCACCAACTTTAACTGCAACACCCAGCAATACAACTCTTACGCCAACCACAGCAACGACAACAAGCGATAATGAATGCAATGCTTTGGATATGCAAGATTTGGAATATGCGGACAGTAGCGCTGGTGAAGATGAGGATGATTTGATGCGCGCCATTGAAGAGGAGGAAGATGATGATGTGCATGTGGATTTATGTGAAGCTCCATTGGCATCTGTTGCAGAGGAGGACGAAATTGAGGAGGTGAAATTTGTAACACCAGCGGTGGCTGCTGCTGAGGTGGTAACACCGCGTGAAGATAGTCTACCCGATGATATGACCGCAGACGAGGCAGAACGATTGTTGAGCTCAAGGTAAGCGAACTCGTATATATGTACATATAAGTATGTTTGTAATTGTAGTTGCCTATCTATTATTAACTAATTAAATTTCAAATTAAATATGTAAATTCTTAGTTAGTATAAATTTCAAAAGTCGTTTTGTAGTTGAGCTTATTCGTTAAAATATTTAAATTTAGAAATTCCATTTTCGTATTTCAAAGACAAAGGAAATTTAGTTATTTTAGCGATGCCAAAAATTTGTGCGTGCGACATCCCACTCTGCACATTGTCATGAACATAAAAAGCAGGTTTCCCATTCGCGAACGTGAGCATCGAAAAAAAACTGCATACCAATTAGCGAACTTTAATCTAAAAGAATCGTTCGCGTTCGCGAATAAGAACGTACAACAATTTGTCTAGTTGGGACTTCGCGAACATACATATGGGATCATACATATGTTCATATATGACGATGAACCACGAGAAGAACGTTCGCGAAGGCATAAGCCAGATTCGATTAAGAACGCAACAATATTGATTCGGAAGTTGATTCGGCTTATGTCTTCGCGAACGTTCTTCTCGTGGTTCATCGTCATATATGTTTGTATGAAGCCGGGACTTTTTTGGGATCATGTTACGTGGAAAATGGTACCTAAAACGGCTGTAGGGATATCGACCGAAATGTGAACGGACTTATTTGTTTTATTCGGGAACATGTAGGGATCCACTCTGGATTACCTCCAGACTGTTAAGGACAATTTTTTTTATTGTTTTCATGGTCATTTCAAATTTTTTTTCGGGACTTTTCGAAATAGTTTTGGGGATCATTTAGGTTATTATTGGTTTTATGCGGGAAGATGTACGGGCTTCTTTGTTTTATTCGGGACATGTAGGGACCTTTTTGGGAGCTCGGGACTTTTTGGTACCATTTCGAAATCGCTATAGTGATCGTTTGCGGACTTTATCGGGAATATTTCGGAACTGTTTTCCGTACTTTCTCGAAATTGTTTTACAGATCATTTAGGAGCTTTTTGGGCTTTTTCGGTAACATGTAGGTACCTTTTTGGGATCCTTTCTAAATTACCTCGAGACTATTTCTGGACCATTTTGAAATAGTTATCTAGGCAATTTGAATGGTTTTTGGTTATTATTTCGCAGTTGTTTTCGGGACTTTTTCGAGATTGATGATTTGGGACTCTAACGATACCATTTCGCGATTGTTATCGAGTCAGTTGGGGACGTTTTCGAGATCATTTCGAAACTTTTCTCATTATCATCATCAGCATTTTGTTTAACTCCTTTTCGAGCAGGTCCTATGCTATGCCGAAACTTTATTAGGACCATTTCAAAATCCTTTCCGAATGATTTTCGGCACTTTTTCGGGTCATTGTTAGGATCATTTCGTCATTTTAGACTAGTTGAAAAAGTACCGAAAACACTTTCGAAATTATCCTGAAACATTTGCAGGAAGTGATCTGCTATGCAAAAAAAAATATCACTAAAGGTCGCGTACCAATATTGGATGGTTACAGAGATACACAGGTTTGAATTCGCAATTTTTTTTGTGTAAGTTTTTTTTCTTTAGATTAAAAGTCGTGTATTTGACGTGCTAAAAGGGAACATGGAAACCCTCTTCTTAACGTATTTTGTCCTTTCTTTTCGAATATATAAATTTTAAAAAAATTAAAAATTTTATTAAAAAATTTTAGTAAAAATTTTATAAAAAATAATGTTTTTATCAATTTTTTTCAAATTTGGGCATTTTTAATATTTCTTTTTTTAATTTTAATTTAAAGCTTGATCTTTTTCCTTTGAAAGGATACCTTTTTTGTAATGAACCTCGAAAATTTCTTTAATGAATTGTTCTCTTGAACAAAAAAATCTTAAAAAGGTTTACACAAAAAAAATAATTTCACTTAATTGCTGCATAAAAAACTTTCACCAACAATAAATTTTTCAAACCTAAAATGCATAATCACTACAACGCCCCTAAGTATGCTTCTTTTGATGCACACTCAATAGTGCTCGAAAACAAAAGAGCAAACACACTTTAATCAAGTACACTCACTGCGCACCCCACAATGTCACCTGTAGTTGAAAATAGTGCTTATAAATTATTCAAATTACGCGGCATTATCTAAATGCAACGTGAAGATTATTAACTTAGCTTTGAGTGTGTATTTGAGAGGAACACAAATACAAACACTCAACTCATTGAAGCACATGTGCGGCTAATGCTAATGCCATTTTTCATGATTTTCGCAGTAAACTAAAAATCATTTTTATTTTTCAGTTATGCTTAAATTATGCATGTAAGTTGATGTTAGTATATGCATATCTAAGTACGCACATACTTTTTTCCTCAATCATAATTTCAACTTATTTAACTGGATTTTAGATGATTTTGGTAAAAGTTTTAAATGGCATTTAAAAAGAGCGGTGAATGCATTATGAGACAAGTAGCAGCGTTCGTTCTCTGTGTTGTACAGAAAGCAATCTGATTTGGGGTAGACAATGAAAGTGTATACACTAAGTGGAATGACTTTCACTTTTCAATAAAAAAAAATCTATCTCAACTTTGTCTCAAAATCAATTTCTATTTTCCCTTTTCTTTCCTTTTTCGGAACTTTTTTTGGGTGGGTTTTTTTTGACAATTTTTCTATTGTTTTCGGCTTTCTTTCGAGACTTTTCAGGACCATTTCCGGATGGTTTTCGGCACTTTTTATTGATTGTTAAATTGTTTACACACTGCTTTGTAATGATACCGAATACAAAAAATTTTTTGCCGGGACTTCTTGCTTCTATTCGGTACATGTAGGGAACTTTTTGGAGACCATTTCGGAAATTTTTCGAAAACATTTTGAGAGTTTTTTGGGACCACATCTGGATTGTTTTAGCATCATTTAGAAACTTTTGAAGGATTTTCGGGATTGTTTTTGGACATTTTCGGAATTGTTTTCTGAATCACTTCGGGACTTTTTAGGACTATTTCGAGATTGTTTTCGGGGCCTTTTACAGACGATTTCGGAAATTTTTCGATATCATTTTGTGACTTCTTTGGGACCACATCTGGATTAATCTGGGATCATTTTGGAGCTTTTGCAGGATACAAGCGGAACATTTTCGGGATTTTTTTGAAACATTTTCTGGATCGCATCGGGACTTTTTAGGACTATTTCGAGATTGTTTTTGGGACCATTTACGGACGATTTCGGAAATTTTTCGAAAACATTTTGGGAGTTTTTTGGGACCATATCTGGATTGTTTTGGCAGCATTTAGAAACTTTTGAAGAATTTTCGAGATTGTTTTTGGACATTTTTGGAATTGTTTTCGGGAACGCATCGGGACTTTTTAGAACTATTTCGAAATTGTTTTCGGGACCATTTCGTAAATTTTTCGAGATCTTTTTGTGACTTTTTTGGGACCACATGTGGATTATAATGGCATTTTTTGGAGATTTTCAGGATTTTCGGAATTGTTTTTGGACATTTTAGGAATCGCATCGGGACTTTTTAGGACTATTTCGAGATTGTTTTCGGGACCTTTTACGGACCATTTCGTAAATTTTTCGACATCATTTTGTGACTTTTTTGGGATCACATCTGGATTGTTTTGGCTTTAATTTTGGAACTTCTGCAGGAACATTTTCGGGATGGTTTTCGGGATCACATCCGGACTTTTTGGGCCTATTTCGGCATTGTTTTCGAGACCTTGTAGACATTTTTTTCGGATCATTTCGGAACTTTTTCGGAATTGCTTTCGGACCTTTTCGGCCATGTTTGGGATCGCTTGGGGATTTTTTTGTTCCATTTCGGGATTGTTTCAGGCAATTTTCGGGACTGCTTTTGAATCATTTCCGGATTGTTTTCGTAACTATTTTTGCAACATTTCCGAAGGATGAATCCGAATTTCTAATTCTGAATTTTTGTTTTCTGAACTTTGGGCTCTGAGTTTTGGTTTTCTGAAAATTTTTTTTCTGTCTATTGTTTTCTGGACATTAGTGTTAGTAAATTCTTGTTTTCTGTATTCGTGAGAAGAACCAAAAATTTCAGGTGGGCGTGGTACCGCCTATGTATCAGCTGCAACACCTTTCTCCGTGGACTAAAAAACCTGTACCTCAAAAATACAGCTGGGTATTTAATGTTTCTTTCACTGGAAAGTATTTTGCCTTACTGGTTTTTATTAAAATTTAAGGCATATTGAAAAATTAAATTATCTTTGAACGTTGGTATCTTTTTAATGGTTTGCGGTCATTCGCACCAGTCACAAAAAAACCAAATCAGCAGCTATTTATGGAAATTTAGAGACGCGAATGTGCAAAAGACGCACACACATACAGACATACCTATGTCGTATGACAGTCGCACCTGCATCATTCAACAGTTGATGAAATATATTTTCTTTTCCTTTTTTTTTTTTTTGCTTTTTTCCGTTGCTGTTTTTTATACTTTCTCCTCTTCGTGTGTATTTTATTTAGTCAATGGCAAAATAAATATGTTTTAATATATCTCGCTATTATATTCGTAGGATATAGTACTTTTGTACCTACTTTAATGTACCTATTTATGGTGTCACCATTCACTATTTTGCGTCGGTTTTGAAAAGCTTGTTATAGTTTGTTCTTTTGAGTCCGTAAGTCCGTCTGTGTGCGCCTTTTCAATTGCTTTGTGTACTTTCAGAGTTCCTTGACACTTTAGAAAAGCTAAGCTCATTCACATTTTTTCACATATGTAGTTCCTTCATGTGTATGAGCGAGTATGTACTTATGCGTAGACTTTGCGGTACTCTACTGACTGTCTGACCGAGTGACTGACTGACTAACTGCATCGGACTAGCTGAGTAAACCGGAACGATGTCATCAATGTGCACATAGTTTGCTTTAAGTTTAAGCTTTTTAAATGCGTTTTGTCTATTAGATTTCCATTTCCTTTTTCTCTAATACAGTGAAAAATGTATGGCGAAAGCAAAAGAGGTTTTAGATTAAAATAAAGTACGTGGGTAACCGAGCTTGCTCGGTGTTTTCGGTTATTTTCGATAATGTTAGTTACCAACATTTTTCCCAAATTATCAACGTAAACTTCTCAAAATAGAGTAGAAAGAAGCGGCCACTATATGTGCGAAGAAATAAATAAAAGGCAGGTGGCAACCCTAGGTGCCAACTTATCTTAAAGACATCATGGTTGGTATGCGACTGCAAATACCTTTCATTTGATACCCATAACGGCACACCTTGCTCAATTTAAAAAAAAAATTAGATGGGTGGCAACCCTGTAAACTGTACCAAGTGGCAACACCCAAGTGGAAAGTCTTAGAATCAAGCATACTATCTCTATGAATGATCCAAACTTGCACCAAAATTACCCCAAATGATCCTAAAATGACACCGAAATTATCCAAAATGAACCAAAAATGATCCCAATATGATAGACCGGTCGGTCTATTAGCAATTCCTACGAAGGGGAAATTATCGAAATTATCTACTGAATTCGAATAACTTTAGTGATGCATTAGCTCTTAAAGCGTATAACTTTAAACGAGCTAAACTTGTATATTTAGATAGTATGGTTGATTCCAAGACTATACAATTGGGGGTTGCCACTTGGAGCGGGTTACACGGTTGCCACTTATCTATTTTTTTTTTAATTATATGCCAATATATGGGTATCAAATGAAATGTATTTTCCACCGTATTCCGTGACAATTTCAAGAGGGCAACCCCTAGAGTTGCCACCTGACCGCGATTTATTTATTTTACCTTATGTATATTTGTATATCCAGACTATCACGGGAACCGCTTGACCGATTTGGATGAAATTTTGAATATAGATAGTATGGTTGATTCTAAGACTATAAACTTGGGGGTTGCCACCTGGAGTGGTTTACAGGGTTGCCACCTATCCCAATTTTTTTTAAAATTTTGTAGCAAAATATTCCAATATGGGTATCAAATTAAAGGTATTTTCAGCGACATGCCAACTAAAATATTATCAAGTAGGGTTGCCACCTTACCGCAGTATATTTATATATCCGGAGTATTTCGGAAACCGCTTGAGCGATTTGGATAAAATTTGCCACATAGATAGTATGATTGATTCTAATACTATCCACTTTGAGGTTGCCACTTGGGTGTGTACAGGGTTGCCACCTATATGCATTTCCTTTTAAATTATGGAGTTAGATATGCCAATATGCGTATCAAATGAAAGATATTTTCGCCGACATACCAACTAAATTATTTTAAGATCATTTTGAGATCATTTAGGGGTCACTTTGGAAAAATGTTGGGGTTTTTTTGAGATCGTTTGGATTAATTTGGGACAATTTTGGCGTAATTTTCGGATAATTCTGGAGTCATTTTGGGATCATTTTTGGATAATTTTGGGTTAATTTTTGGGTCATTTTTGGATCATTTTGGGGTAATTTTTGGGTCATTTTGGGAAAATTTGGGTCCTTTTCGGGTCGTTTTGGGATTATTTTAGGATTATTATGGGAACATATTTGGACTATTTTTGGATACATTTAAGGGCGTTTTTGGGGTCATTTGGAGATCATTTTTGGATCATCTTAGGGTCATTTTGGGATCATTTTTGGGTCGTTTTGCGTTCAATTGCGTATCATTTTGGGAACATTTAAGGGATCATGTTGGGTAAGTAAAGTCATCGCTAAATTAATAGCTAACTACAAGAACAACACCAACAAAAAATAATAAACTCAGTTCCTAGGCTCCCACAAATTCCTAATTAAAGCACCAGAGCACAACCCATATTTTTTTTTAGCTATAAGCCATAAAAAGTCTTCCAGAAAAAAAGGTCCATCACTAAAAATAGAAAACTAAAATAGAGAACGCATGTTAGGGAGGGGAAGATGGTAGAGCAAGATAAAAAAGAAATACATACAACGATTTGCTACAGTACTGCCTTGCACACACACACCACACACACACACAATCGCATATCAACCTTGCCGAAACAAAACCACAAACTAAAAATAAAGCTAGTTAGCCCTTGGTTAAGTGCATGACAAAAACCACATGGTCGAATGTGATTTCCAATAGAACGAACTGCCTAACTAACGCTAGTCTATAACAAATGAACAAATGCCACCGCAAAATTGCACACAAACTCAAACTTGTTCATCGATGGTATGAATAGTCAATGCCTAAAACAAATGCACTTACAAATTTTGTGAACGAGATGTGATAGAGAAATATGCCACCCTATATCTAGTATAGATTTTTTGTTAAATGATTGGAGTGTGCTTGTAAAAATTTAAAAAAGGTATGTTTGTATGTTTGAGCACAAGGGTGTGAATTTATAAAACTAAAAGTATGGGCAATCGTAAATCAATGAATAGTAAATTTGCCACAAAAACCACAAAACACGCACATTCTCATAAACTTAAATTTTTAGAGAACTTTTTATTTTAGGAAAAAATGTGATAAAAGTTGAAAGTGCTTTGTAGAAATGCTACCACCTCAGGTATCCACAAACAAAATTTCATCCAAATCGGTCAATGTACGAAGAATTAAATAAAATACAGTAAGGTGGCAACCCTAGGTGCCAACTCCTTTTTGGGACATCATGGTTGGTATGCGGCTGAAAGCACGTTTGATTTGATACCCACATAAGCATACCTTGCCCAATATTTAAGAAAAAATTAGATAGGTGGCAACCCTGTAAACCGTCACAAATGGCAACCTCCAAGTCTTGAAATCAAGCATGCCATATCTATGCCAAAATTTCATTGAAATCGGTGAAGCGGTCCAAAATGATCCCGAAACCACCCTAAAATTATCCTAAATTTACCCTAAAATGATCCAAAAAATTACAACAAAATTATTACAAAATGATCCCAAAAAGATAATAAACTGATCCCAAAATGACCCCAAAAAGACCCTTAAATTATCCGAAAATGACCCCAAATTACCACAAAATGATCCAAAGTTGAACCCACAATAGTCCCAAAAATACCCCTAAAGAATGCCAAAATGATCCTAAAAGAATCCAAATAAGAACCCAAAATATACAGAGACAATGCGGTAAAATGGTAACCCTGTTTGGCAATCCTATTTGAAAATATTTTAGTTCATATGTTGCCAAAAATACCTTTCACTTGGTAACCATATTGGCATATCTTGCTCCATTATTACGAAAAAAATTTAGATAGGTGGCAACCCTGTAAAACGCCTCAAGTGGCAACACCCAAGTTGATAGCCTTAGAAATAGCATAGTATCTCCATGTCTAATTTCATCGAAATCCGTCAAGGGGTTCTCGAGATAGTACCGGATACATAATTATACAAATATACTGCGGTAAGGTGGTAACCATAGATGGCAACTCTAATTGAAAATATTTTGTTTGGTATGTCGTCGAAAATACCTTTAATTTGATACCCATGTTGGCATATCTTGTTCCATAATAAAAAAAAAGTTGAGATAGGTGGCAACCCTGTAGACGGTCTACGGGGCAACACCCATGCTGGTAGTCTCAGAAACTGCATACTATCTCAATGCCAAATTTCTTCGAAATCTGTCAAGCGGTTCGCGAGATAGTACCGGATATGTGTACAAATATGTTGCGATAAGGTGGCAACCCCAAGTGGCAACTGTTCTTAAAAATATTTTAGTTCATATGTCGCCAAAAATACCTTCCATTTGGTAGCCATATTGGCATATCTTGCTCCATAATTACGAAAGAATTGAGATAGGTGGCAACCCTGTAAAACGCCTCAAGTGGCAACACCCAAGTTGATAGCCTTAGAAATAGCATAGTATCTCCATGTCTAATTTCATCGAAATCCTTCAAAGGGGTTCTCGAGATAGTACCGGATACATAATTATACAAATATACTGCGGTAAGGTGGTAACCATAGATGGCAACTCTAATTGAAAATATTTTGTTTGGTATGTCGCCGAAAATACCTTTAATTGGCATATCTTGTTCCATAATAAAAAAAAATAGTTATGTGGCAACCCTGTAAACCGCATAAAGGGGCAACACCCATGCGGGTAGTCTCAGAAAATGCATACTATCTCAATGCCAAATTTCTTCGAAATCTGTCAAGCGGTTCTCGAGATAGTACCGGATATGTGTATAAATATGATGCGATAAGCTGGCAACCCCAAGTGGCAACTCTTCTTAAAAATATTTTAGTTGGTCTATCGCCGAAAATGCCTTTCATTTGATAGCCATATTGGCATATCTTGATAATTAAAAAAAAAAAAAAAAAATTGAGATAGGTGACAACCCTGTAGACCGCCCCAAGTGGCAACTCGCAAGTGGATAGTCATACAAATCGACCGAGATAGTACCGGATATACAAATATATAAGAATAGCTCGTTTAAAGCTATAAGATGTCTATACGCAACAACAGTGAAAATATTTTTCTGTCAATTTTACTACCAAAACATATGTGACAACTGTGATACATGTCTTCTTAAAAAATTTATTTGGTATACAAAAACTGTTGATATATTTGCACAAATTTCTAAATCGCTAGAATTTTGGGTGTCTTAAAAATGGCTCTGACATTTACTACCAATTTTTTTTTTTTTTTTTTCGCCTTGTCTATCGTACTTCTTTCTACCAATAAAATGTTGCTATTTCAACATATGCTGCTGCCAGTATGAAAAGTGACATTAATACCTTGCCGACATGCAAAGTGGATACATATGTATTTACTACATTTGAAATCCTGCTAGCTGCTCGCATATAAAATATTGTATGGTGGTTTTACGTTTGTTGATTTACAATGGCAGCTGTCTTTGTATTGCAACTTCTTATTGCAGCACAAGCATTTTCACTGTTTCTCAAAAGACAGGACTCACTCAATGCACTCACTTTGTAAAAAGAAAAAGCACTCACTTCAATTACATTCTCACTCTCTGCTCTCTTTCACTCATGCTTGCACTCGCATTGCAGTCAAATCCTTTTTGTATTTTATTGCAGTCATGAAATTCCTGCATTTGAGTGCATTCCAGCTCAGCTGACTTTCATTTTAATGGGTAAGCGCGCCATTTTCATTGACTCAGTGACTCATTCTGTTGCAAGCAAGCATAGAGTATGCACTTGTATGTTGCACAACGCGAATGCGCGTAGAATTACGAAAGAAAATATTGGTTGCCTACAGTGTGAACTTGAACATTTTTTTTTTTTTAATTGCAATTGCCTCGCTTATACAAATGGCATGCGTTACGTATACGCCCTGGTGCACCAAGTGACAAGTGGATTTCAATAAATGTGTGTGACATTAATACGACGTATTTATTAATGATAATTAATACTTAGTATGTACAGATGGAAATGTGAAAACATTTATAGTTGTGGTTGCCTCTTATAGCACTATATATATATATGTATGTATGTATGTATGTGGCATATAGCATGTAATGCTGCGGATTTTGTGCATCAAATAAGTGATATTCATTAAAGTGCATTGGAAATTAGTCATACGACATGTCGTGTAAGCATTTTATGTGCTGCTCAATTTGCTAATTACGGTAAGCGAAATGTAATTAAAGGTAATTGCGCGAGTTTGAATAACTTATGTGCTTGAATTTTTGTTGATACTCTTTGATGTTACTTAGGCGACCAAGGCCAAAAAATTCGTTATACGCTTAAAGGCATAAACGGGTCAATTTGTGTGGTAGTGAATTTTTTAAGTCAAATGACTTCATAAAATATTGATTATAGGATTCTTCGTCAACACAAGAGTTGAAAGATTCAAACAAATAACAGTTCTAAGGGTCACACTCTCAAACACAGTTTAAAATTCGTATACGTTTTTCGTAAAAAATTATTTTTTCGCGAAGAAAGCTTTAATTTTTCAAAATAATCTCAGTTTAGTTATGTACATTTACATAGTTAAGCGTTTTTCAAATTTTTTTTTGTACTTACAAAATTTTTTAACACTCTGGGAATAGACATTTCTTGACGTCTACATTTGACCATTATTTCTTTCCGTCCAGCAATTTCCAAAACCAAGATCTTGTTCGCCTACAAACCAACGTGAACATCTCCACGGTGCCACCAATTTCTTGAGTGTTCCCTGTACCCCGTTTCTGTAAAAAATCGACAAAATTCTCGATTTTAATGTCGTCACACTCGACTCGATTCAAAATTGAAAAAAAAAAAAAAAGATTTTGTCACTACCTCAAAAGCAAGTGAGAAAATAAATCGACAAAATATATTTTTTTTTTTCAGAAAGAAAAAAAATGAGTGTGACGTCAATATGACGTCAAATCGACTCTTGAAGTCAACACGATCGATCGAATTGAGTTAGAGAAATGCAGTACAGGTTTCTCTGATCGAGTGTGAGATATCGCTACACCCATTATTTTTTCATAGTTGTGGGAGATGTTGACTCATGGAGCTCATGGATTTTCGGCGTGACCACTTCTACCTTCTTTTTTTAGAACCGGCATTGGCAGGAAACATTTAAAAGTAGGACACCGTCAGTCGGATGAGACCCTCGGCCTCCATACAAACTAGAGGTATATTGCTCCAAGTTCTTAGTGAAAATTCTACGTATGCAGATTGCGTCTGCTGACTGCAATGTAACTCCAAAATAAGTTATATTTCGAAAAAAAAAAAAAAAAATTGATTTTCACTTTTTTTTTTGGTTTTTGTTGCATTCTAAAAACGTTTAGCTCTATTTTGCGCATTCTCTTTCTTGTCATGCGCAAACATTTTCGACAGCATAATCGCTAGCAGCCAATTATCCGCTTCAAACAGCGAAATAACTGCGCCTGAAGTCATATCAACGATAATTAGACTACGTTGCGTATGAGTAACATTTGATACGGTATAACGTGATAGCGATGAAAGTCGAGCTACAAAGGAAAATAAAAATAAAAGAAAATACATACATAGAATTAAATAAACAAAATAAAAAGAAACAAAAAAGAATAAATTTGAGTAGAGTAAAATGAAATAAACTGAAAATAATAAAATAAACTGAAAATAATAAAATAAACTGAAAATAATAAAATAAACTGAAAATAATAAAATAAAATAAAAAAATAAAGAAAAAAAAATATAAAAGAGAAAAAATATAAAAGAAAAAATATGAAAGAAAAAAATATAAAAGAAAAAAATATAAAAAAAAATATAAAAGAAAAAATATAAAAGAAAAAAATATAAAAGAAAAAAATATAAAAGAAAAAATTAAAAAAAAAAATATAAAAGAAAAAAATATAAAAGAAAAAAATATAAAAGAAAAAAATATAAAAGAAAAAAATATAAAAGAAAAAAATATATAAAATAAAAAAATATAAAAGAAAAAACTATAAAAGAAAAAAATATAAAAGAAAAAAAATATAACAGAAAAAAATATAAAAAAAATAAAAGAAAAAAAATATAAAAGAGAAAAAATATAAAAGAAAAGAAATATAAAAGAAAAAAAAATTTAAGAGAAAAAAATATAAAACAAAAAAAATTTAAGAGAAAAAAAATATTAAAAAAAAAAAAATATAAAATGAAAAAAAAAAAAAAAAAAAATAAATAATAATAATAATATGTAATATAAAACTTGAAATAAATTAAACCAAGTAAAAAAAAATAAAAAAATTTGAATAAAAATTAAATAAAGAAAAAGGAAGAAAAATATATAACATAAAACCAAATACATATATAAAAAGCAAGGACTGCACCCAAACCATAACCGTAACCGTAACAGATTAAAAACGATTAATTTTTCAAAGCCAAGACGGCAACCGTTTCAAAGGCAGGAGCCGGTTCAAAACGGTTTGGAGTTTTTTTATGTCTTGCTTCGAAAAAATTTATGAGATCCAAAAAAAGTAATGAAAAAAATTAAATAAAAAAAATTAAATGAAAAAAATTTAACAAAAAAATTAAATGGAAAAACTTGAATAAAAAAAAATTAAATGAAAAAAAAATTAAATGGAAAAACTTGAATAAAAAAAAATTAAATGAAAAAAAAAAAATTAAATGCAATAAAAAAAATTAAATGCAATAAAAAAAATTAAATGAAAAAAAAATTAAAAGAAAAAAAAATTTAATAAAAAAAATTTTATGAAAAAAATTGAATCGAAAAAAATTTAATAAAAAAAAAATTAATGAAAAAAAAATGAATGAAAAAAAAAATTAATGAACAAAAATGTATAAAAAAAATTGAATGAAAAAAAAAATTAATGAACAAAAATGTATAAAAAAAATTGAATGAAAAACCAATTTTATGAAAAAAAACTTCTAGTGAAAAAAAAAAAATTAAAATGATAAGAAAAAAAATTAAATGAAAAAGAAATAAAAAAATTGTATTAAAAAAAAATAAAAAATGTAACATAAAAAAAATGTATATACTAATAATAAAAAATTTAATACAAAATAAAAAAAAAATATTAAATTAAATAGAATAAATTACAACTTGATTACAATTTAAACGAAAAAAAGCATAACTAAGATTTGAAGCGGCTTTCATTTTACGTTGACTGCGAATTGCATACATTCCTTATTTTTTTTATTTAATTTTTTTTTTTGTTAATTTTATCACTGGCAACTTTTTATGGCATCCTTCAGCTGTGGTATCATTTAATCCGTGCTTGCTTTCAGTATTTGTCCGTCATGATCAAATTACAAAAAAAAAAAAAATAAGAGTATCGATTTGAATTGTTAGCCATAAAATTGGCTTAAAAGTACTTTATTTAATTGACAAAAAAAAACTTCACTGAATTGAATAGCATCTATTATTGTTAGTTTTATGTTGACGATGATGAATACGCTAATGTGTAAGAATGTAAGCAGCAATATGATTCAAGTAACTGCGTATAAAGGAAGGACATTGACCATTTTCATGTGATTCCATATACGTACATACGTGTGTGTGTGTGTGTAAATATAGTTATATTGACAGCACTGCCAGTCCACAGAGGATTGATGCGAACAGACATGTTTGGCGCCGCTTGATTGGTTATCATGCAATAAGTATGGACATTAGGTTGTGCCTTATTTAGCAGCGTTTCTTTCATCCATTACTCCCAAATATATTTAGAAGAGATATTACATCAAAGCTTAAATTCAAAATACCTTTTATTCTCAAGTGAAAATTAATTTGAAAAGCTAATTCGGTTTCTAGTTTTTTTTTTTAATTCTCCTGTGAATGAATTATTCAAAACAATTGTATGCTGAGTACTTCGAAAATCAAAAAAAAAAAAAACAAAAAAAAAAAAATGATTTAAAAGTGCAACTAAATAAAGCCAAAGAACTCAATTTATATTTCCCTTCCTCTAATTTGCCTTTAGCTAACATATTTTATTGTTTTCATTTTAGCTGCCAGTGTTGTTGCTATGTGTGTATGTAGCTCTCAGCTAGCAACATTGCCGTAGGACTGAATTCTCATTTTTACAGTTAACGTTTTACAGATATTACTATACACACTCAATGGGGCCAAATTTTATTTGCCAGCATTGTTTGTGTGCATGTGGCTGTGTGCGTGTGCCTTTGAGCCTGTGCCATGCACAACTTTTGACTTTCAACAAATGTCCTTGACATGTTGCATTTTAACGCCATTTACAATTGGCAACTCCCAACAATGGCGACAACCCATTCAAGCCCTTTTATAACTATGTATTAGTGTGTGTATGAAAGTATGTATGTATGTATATAAGTAGCTTTGTAGCTATTTAAAATAATTTTTACGCTCACTTTGGAATTTATCATACATATTTAATTAAAATTTCAGCGGCCTTGATATAAATACTATAAGCCTAAATGAATAAATAAAAAGTTAAATCAAGTAGCCGCCGTGGCGTAGAGGTAGTGTGCTGGGAATATCTCGTTGAACTTTCGGGGCTCGCAGCGTGAAAAAAGTGTCGTCAATAAACAGGGTCGCCCCTCGGCATTTCTGCTAGGGAAGGTTTCGTAGTCAAAATTCAACTGTTTTGTAATGCCGTTCAGAGTAGGCAAACATATATATGTAGCTCCTGCCAATTTTTAGAATAAACTGAAAGTAACATACCACAAATTGAAAGATAAGTTCGGTGTAAAAATCTCTTTGGAGGGCGGTTTTGATATACCGCCTGTATGTACATATATCGCGCACAATGCACAGAGACGACTTTTCTAGAGTTTTATTATAGCGGGCCCGGCAAACGTTCTCCTGCCCAAAAAGAACTCTTCAACATACGATAAGCTGACTTTTTTCCTGCTCATCTTTCCTTTTCTACTCTCCATCTCTCTTCTACTGCTCCATCTTTCTATTTCATCTCTATTCACACAGAAACATTTTCAGGTAAAATCAACACTTTTTCACGTTATTATTTTTCAACACTATCGCTCATGTTATGTATTCTAAAGCCTCATTTACACAGGTCGATTTTCTGGTCGATTTTTCTAACCTTTTTTTTCAATCGACCGTGTAAACAGCAATTCGATCGATCTTCACCTTGTATTTAAGGGTTGGACCCAAGTGATTCGATTAAAATCGACCAGAAAATCGACCCGTGTAAATCATCCTTAACATGAAGCTCATGTTGAATAACTTAACTTCGTGTTAAATTAACATGACTTCCTGTTAAATTTACCCGAATCTCTTTCAAAACATCATGTCTTTCTATTAAAACAACACTACATATATGCTTCATTATCTCATGCAAATTTAACAGGATCTTTCTTGTTAGTTTAACATGGTTTTTTTTGAAAAAAATTATTCTATTCCTATCCCTATCCCTATCCCTATCCCTATCCCTATCCCTATCCCTATCCCTATCCCTATCCCTATCCCTATCCCTATCCCTATCCCTATCCCTATCCCTATCCCTATCCCTATCCCTATCCCTATCCCTATCCCTATCCCTATCCCTATCCCTATCCCTATCCCTATCCCTATCCCTATCCCTATCCCTATCCCTATCCCTATCCCTATCCCTATCCCTATCCCTATCCCTATCCCTATCCCTATCCCTATCCCTATCCCTATCCCTATCCCTATCCCTATCCCTATCCCTATCCCTATCCCTATCCCTATCCCTATCCCTATCCCTATCCCTATCCCTATCCCTATCCCTATCCCTATCCCTATCCCTATCCCTATCCCTATCCCTATCCCTATCCCTATCCCTATCCCTATCCCTATCCCTATCCCTATCCCTATTCCTATCCCTATCCCTATCCCTATCCTTATCCCTATCCCTATCCCTATCCCTATCCCTATCCCTATCCCTATCCCTATCCCTATCCCTATCCCTATCCCTATCCTTATCCCCATCCCTATCCCTACCTCTATCCCTATCCCTATCCCTTTCCCTATCACCTATCCCTATTCCTATCCTTATCCCTCTCCTCGCCCTCTCTTCTTGTAGAATGATCTAAGCGGGGTTTATAAAAAATATTAATATTTGTCGCACATTGCTAAAAAAATGAACCTAAGTTTTAAACCCGTATAAAGTTTAATCAATTTTCCAAACTTTTTTGTACAATATTTCAAACCATCCAAATACCTACAAAGATTTTCAAACTTTTTGGTTTGAAAATTTTAACTTTTCGGTTTAAAATTAAAACTTTTTGGTTTGAAAATTCAAATTTATTTTCGAAAGATTATTCAAGATTGAATTTTGCCAACAACATTTATGTGTGCGATGTAGCTCAGTGGTAGAGCAGACGGGCATGACGCGGGGAGTCTTGGTCCGAATTCCCGCCAACGGACAAACAATTTATTTTATCTTAAAAAAATGGTTAAAACATTTCTGGTTTATAATTGAAACCCGATTCATTTCGACAATTTCCTAGAAAACTGGTCTAGATTGAATTAGAATCAAATTTTTAACCGTGCACACTTAAATTGTAACGCATTGAATTATTCCATAACCACGATAATACTAGCAAACAAATTTTCTAGTTAATGTCCACTATAAATATTTTTGGACAGCATATAAAATTTCACACATTCTCTTTGCTTCGAGCTGCCCTCCTTGCTAAGTTCAGCGTTGCATTACATTTACGAAAAGCATTTTTACACGCAATTTCACTTTTGTCTTTGTCACATTTTACACGCATAATTTTCATAAGCTAGCATTTTTTTAGTCTGCTGTACGAAATAGTGGCGCCAATTTGTATGCTTCTACTTTATTTTTCATTATATTCGTTTGTTTTACTTTTCTGTTTATTTTAGTATTTTGTTGCAACTTTGATATTTAGTTGTTGTACGCATTTTTGTGCTTGTGCTCTTTTATCTTGGCTCTTGTTTCATAGTTATTTTTTATTCTTGTTGTTTAATCAGTAACTGTTTGACTCTTGTGCTTCATTATAATTAGTGGAGGTATGTTAGTTGACGTGATTGGAATTTAAACTTTAAAGCATATTTTCAGGCGCTGTGAGGGTAGATAGAATGGAACTTTTTTTTTTTTTGAATGTATCTGCTTCCGCTATAGAGCTAATTACTGACTCCTTCTTCAATAGTACTATCATATGTTTCTATACAATTATACAGAGATGCCTATAAAGCAATCTTTTATTATATAAAATAAAGTTGGATTTTTGTTCGTATCCCTCTAACAAAGTAAATACCTAACCGATTTTGATAATCCGCATTTGTAAAATGTTTGTACTAAAAAAGGGGTTTTGGGAGAGGGAATGGTTTTTGAGATATCAACCAAAATCCTAATAAAATGAAGTGACACACTAGACACATATGTTAACTCAATAATAACTCACACATTCAAAAGATAAGAGCGCTCTATATTGCCTCTCGGCGTCTGTGTTGTATTAAGGTTTGTATATATTTCTTCATTATGTATACACTCAACGATTGTTTGAACGCGACTATCACACAGTCGTTGACTGTATAGCGATGAAATATATACAAACAAACAAACTAAATACAGCATAGACGCTATCTAATACCTAGGAACGCTCTCTATTGTTCATTCGCTCAAAATTTCTCTCTAATACATATACGAAAAAAAAATAAGCTTATACTGCAATACAACGAACAGACGAACAGCGCAGAGATTGGGAAAGCAAAACAATTCAATCACAACTGTCGTTCATTTGCGTTTGCGTTCTGAGCAACTACGCTCTTGCAATATGGAACACCTACATATAAGCCGCCAAATGTAAAAAGCAAATTTAAATATGGTTCCTTGAGCCCAGACAAATTTTTAAAGTATTCGAATTTTTTATTTTTACAACTGCCCATCTCTTTACAAACTACCCTTTGGAGTGATAATCTGGGATGACTCGTAAAATCTGACTTCAGATTCGGATTCGCTTTAGAAACGGTTGAGAAACCCGGTGGGATTTTCAAAAACTTAAAATTTGTTGTACAGTGTAATTTGCTGAGTATTTTTCTTCACTGTGGGAAAGTGCTCAGACCATAGCTGTATCTTTAATTTTAGCAAGCATGCGGTCTAATATTCAAATAGTGAAAAGTTCGCGCGCAGAGACGCCGGCAGGGGCCTAGATAGTGCTTTATCCCTTTCGACACGACATTCGCATAGCAATGATGATAGGTGGTACACGTATGTACCGTCCGGGTCGAAACTTCAAACTTATTTCTACAATATTTCAAACAGTCCAAATACCTACAAAGCTTTTCAATTTTTTTTTGGTTTCGATTTAAGATCTAAATAAAAAAGCAATCTAAATTTTTTTTTTTTTTTTTTGTGTGAATGTAATTGAATTTTGCCCACAAAAACTTCATGTGCATCATAGCTCAGCGGTAGAACAGTCGGCTATGACTCCTGAGCGTTTTCGTTCGAATCCTACCAAGTGCCACATTTTTATACCTTTCATGAACATGAAATGGTATCATAACTTTGGTCCGATGTTTGTAAATATGAGAAGAAGAAGAGATAGACCCATCAATAAGTATACCGAAATGATCAGGATGACGAGATGAGTTGATTTAGCCATGTCCGTCTGTCCGTCTGTCCGTCTGTCTGTCTGTCTGTTTGAACGCAAACTAGTCCCTCAGTTTTTTAGATATTTGGCTGAAATTTGGTATGCGGCCACCATTTTCCAATATAGGAATCATTTGTCGGAACCAACAAGATCGGACCAATATAACATATAGCTCCCATACAACCGATTATTCCGATAAACGGATTTTGGGCTATAACTCCTGTAATTAAACACGAAGGAACGTGAAATTTTATAAGAGTTGATATTTTTATATGTGAAATATCGATGCTGAAAATCATAGAGATGGGATAAATATTTCACATAGCTCCCATACAATCGATTATTCCGATAAACGGATTTTGGGCTATAAATCCTGTAATTAAACACGTAGGAACGTGAAATTTTGTAAGTATTGCTATTTTTATATGTGAAATATCGATGTTGAAACTCATAGAGATGGGATAAATATTTCACATAGCTCCCATACAATCCATTATTCCGATAAACGGATTTTGGGCTATAACTCCTGTAATTAAACACGTAGGAACGTGAAATTTTGGACGTATTACTATTTTTGTATGTGAAATATCGATGTTGAAAATCATCGAGATTGGATAAATATTTCACATAGCCCCCATACAATCGATTGTTCCGATAAACGGATTTTGGTAGATAACTCCAGTAATTATACCGGTAGGAACGTGAAATTTCGTAAATGTTGCTATTTTAAAATGTGGAATGTCGATGTTAAAAATCAATGAGATTGGACCAATATAAGACATCGTCCCCATATAATCGATAGCTCCGATAATTTCGGTATTAGCTAAAGTTAAATTCACACAGGCTGTACTGGGATCAAACAGTGAAAATCGTGACGCTTATTCATGAAAGGTATTTAGCTTTCGGCACAGCCGAAGACAGCTTTCCTTACTTGTTTAATTTTATTTTATTCTTAAAACTTTTCGGTTTAAAATTAAAACTTTTTGGTTTGAAAATTAAAACTTTTCGAATTAAAATTAAGGCTTTTTGGTTTGAAAACTAAAATTTATTTTTGAAAGCTTATTCAAGATTGAATTTTGCCAACAACAATTATGTGTGCGATGTAGCTCAGTGGTTGAGTAGACGGGCATGATGTGGGGAGTCTTGGTTCGAATCCCCACCAACGGCCAACGGACAAAAAATTTATTTTATCTTTAAAAAATTGTTATAACATTTCTGGTTCATAATTGAAACCCGATTCATTTAGCCAATTTTCTTGAAAACTGGTATAGATTGAATTTGAAACCAAATTTAAAATACTCCTAATTTAATTTCTATAAATCCGTATGCACCCACCATATCCATATGCACACAAACAGCTCCCACATTTTTTACCATTTCTTGTTTCATTTATTCATTTTTCTATTTTCGTGCATTTGTTTACCTTTTTGTTTTTTGCCGACATCTGCGCTGAAACTTTTGTTTTTAGCCACAATAAAATCGGGCACAATCTAAAGTTTTTACGCTCATGTTTTTTCTTCATTGCTATTTTTGTTATAGATTTCATTTCAGCATATACATATGGAGCTTACTTTAGTTTTTAGCGCTTTATTTTATTTACACTTTTAACCCTTCACTTCCGGCGCACTCGTTGCTAACAATTTTTTTCCGTTTGTCAGTTCCTTTAGTTTTTTTTTGGCCCTCCACACTTTTATTAGATCTTTTAGTTTTATTGCATTTCATTGCTCGCGCCCTCTTGAAAGTAGCGAAAAAGTTTTACTCACACATGCATGCTTACTTTGGCGGTTATGCTTGGCCTTTAGTTTGGTTTTTTACAAAGAAAAAACAAAAAAAAAAAAATGTGATACAAAATTTATAAACAAAAAGTTACGCAATTTTTGGTTAAATGAAAACTTATAGAGAGCTGATGTAAACTAAAACTTTTATTGACTAAGTTAACTGCTTTAAATTTTAGTATGAAGGTTTTAAAGATTTTAGCAGTCAATTTAAAATTAAATGTTGAGTCTTCAGAAGTGCTTCACTGGATCAAATTTTGGTTATGTACTCAAGGGGTTCGAGAATGGTTTCCTTCCACAATCGGGGCCTCTGAATGATGTATTCGATCTTTAACACCTCACGAAAAAGGTAGAAAAGGTGTAGAAGTATTGATGGTAGGATAGTGATAGGGATAGGGATATGGATATGGGTTGGGATTGACATAAGGATAGGGATATGGATATTGATATTGATATTAATAGGAAGAGGAATAGGGAAGAAAGAAAAGAAATGAGAAAGGTGGAGAACAGAATAGAGAAGAATATATGAGCAGGGAAACGGTCTTTTTTTTCGTATGGAGGTGAGTGGAGCTTTGGGCAGGGCAACGTCTGTCGGGCTTTCTAGTACCCTAAAAAAAAGTAACAATAATTAAAAAGAAGAAATAATAACTATAAACATAAAAACAAATGAAAATACATAATGTTAAAAATAATATTTTCAAAGTATAGAAAATATTTAAAGAGAAAAATATAAAATGTTTGAAGAAAAAAATATAAAATATTTGAAGAAAAAAAATATATATAAAATATTTAAAGAAAAAAAAAAATTTGTAAAAAAAAAATAAAAAAAAATATTTATAAAAAATATCACTTATAATAAAACACAGAATAATTTAAGAAAAATTATTCACAAACGGTCAAAAGTCCACCAAAGTTTCAAATATTTATAAAAAAAGTAATAAAAATATTTATATAAAAAAGAAATAAATATAAAAACGAATGAAATTATAAAAAAAAAATTATGAAAAAAACATAAATTTGTGAAAGAACAATTAAAAAAAATATATGAAAAAAAAACAAATAAAAAAAATAAATATTTGAAAAAAAAAAACAAATAAAAAAGTTAAAAAAAGTTAAAAAAAAAAATATACAAAACAAATAAAAATTAAAAAAAAAAATGTATAAAAAAATGAAAATATAAAAAAGAAAATAAAAAAATGAAAATATAAAAAAAATAAAAATATAAACAAAAAATAAAAATATAAACAGAAAATAAAAATATAAACAGAAAATAAAAATATAAAAAAATTAAAAAAATCAAAGATATAAAAAAATAAATAAAAAAAAAAAAAAAATTACAAAAAAAAATAAAAATTACAAAAAAATATAAAAATATAAAAAAAATAAAAAAAAATATAAAAAAATAAAAACATAAAAAAAAAATTAAAAAAAAAAAAAATAAAAACGTTTGAAAAAAAAATATAAAAAAATAACAATATAAAAAAAAAATAAAAACAAAAAAAATAAAAATATAAAAAAATAAAAATATAAAAAAAATAATAATATATAAAAATAATAAAAACATATAAAAATAATAAAAACATATAAAAATAATAAAAATATAAAAGAAAAAAAAAAATTAAAATAAAAAAAAAAAAAAATAAGATAAAAAAAAAAAAAAATAAGATAAAAAAAAATTTTTTTAAACAATATTTAAAAGAAAAACGTTTGAAAAAATTTCAAGTAAAAAATAAATTATTATTTTCAAGTAATAAAAAATTAAATAATAAAAATTTAATTAAACATATTTTCATCCTATATATTCGTTATCTTTATAAATCAATATAAGGGGCATTCCAGCCAATAGAGAAAAAGTACACCATTTTTAAAATACCATAAATTCCCACTGCTTTGGCAGAACTTTACAATAAAGGTATTTTTGTTATCAAGAGTTAGGGGTAACAGGTTGCATAGTTAAATTTTTTGGGGAAAAAAAAATTAATATGTGTGTTGTTATGCCATTCCTAAATAAATGGTTTGTTTGTTTTCCGAAGTATTTTTTTTTTTGTAGATTAAAGTATAAACTTTTCCAGCTTTTTCCTAATAAAAAACACAGAAAAAAAAAACAAATCAAATAATATACGCTCGCTAAAAGTTTATTAACACAGCCAAATGATGAACTGAAATAAAGTTTTGGATAGTTTTGTAACATTTTTACTTTTTTATACTTCATTTCCGTTTATTTGCCTGTTTTTTCTTTTACTTTCGCTAACTACATATTTACTGTTTGCACCACAAAATATTTATTTGCTGCTCGTTTTTTCACCTTAACCAACTTTCATTTATAATGAGTTTTTTCTGGTGCCAAAACTTTCTCTGTAAAATAGTTTGGTCAGAAAATCGGGTTTTGGTTTTCCCACTCATTACAAAAATTATGTAAATACAAAGTTGTGTAGAGCTGCTGCTTATTAATGCGATGTATTTGCCGTGCTTTAGCTATTTTCTGCCAGATTAATTTAGTAAAGTTGATTCGGCAAAGCATTTTATATGAGATTGTAACTAATCGCCCAGCTGAAAGTTATCGCATAATGGCCTTCGGCACTGCCATTGATTTTCAGTTCATTTGACAACATTTGGCCTTACAAGAATGAAAAGTAGTTGCAGGAATTTGTGGTGGCGGCGGCTGGCATTGTATTGCGTTTGTAGATTGAATGACTTCCTGTGTTTGGTTGTGACATGGCGTATGAGTGATTTTTCAATAAATGTTGCGTATACGCCATGGACATGCGTGCATAAGATTAAATCAACTGTTTTTTATTTATTCTCTTGTGTGCTTACATGAAATGCATACAGGATTGTTTACATAGTTGCTTACATTCCAAAGCACATGTACCCTGATGTTGATGTTGTTTTCGTATCAAACATGCATGATGAATTTTCACAGCAACAACAGCAATAAAAGGAAATTGCATTTAAATAAATGCGAAGCTATAGAAATCACAGGCGAGTCATGTTGTGTTAAATCAATTGTAAAAACGGAAATTTGGCGTGTGTACATTACAGTAACTCAATGTTACAATACTTTGAAAATGGAACAATTTGTAGTGAATTTTTTTTAAGAGATCAACAAATTTCAAGCAATTTTTTTACCTTTGAATAAATACTACATAATTTATTTGTCTGATTTCTTTACCAAAAAGTTAACAAAAACTACCTAAGAAATCTAAATAGGTTCATAATTTCTAGATTATAACAGTTCTAAAGCGCTGGAAATCCAATATTAAAATTTTTTTTTCTTATATTACCAATTGGATTTGGTTTTCTTTAGATAGAAAAATTAAAAAAACCCCCAAAAAAAATCAAAAAACAGACAAAAAAAAACAAAAAAAAGACAAAAAAACAAAAAAAAAAAACGAAAATTTAGTAAAGAATTGAAAAAGAAAAAAACAAACGATAAATTGAAAATCATTATTAACAAAAAAACAACAAAAAACTGAAATAAAATTTCAAAAGAAAGAATTCAAAAAAAAATTTAATTAAAAAAAATTAAAAAAAGGAAAAAAAATAAAAAGATATTTAAAAATAGAAAAATAAAATGTAAAAAATAAAAAAAAAAAATTAAAATGTGTAAAAAATAAAAAAAAAATAAAAAATGTGTAAAAAATAAAAAAAAAAAATAAAAAATGTGTAAAAAAAAAAAATAAAAAATAAAAAAAAAATAAAAAATAAAAAAATTTTAAAATATTAAAAAAAAAATTAAAAAAAAAAAATAAAAAAAATTAAGAAAAAATAAAGAAAAATTTAACAAAACAAAAAAAATAAAAACAAAACAAAAAAAAAAATAAAAACAAAAAAAAACAAAACAAAAAAAAAAAATATAAAAGCAAAAAAAAAATAAAAATATAAACAAAAAAAAATAAAAAAAATAAAAACAAAACAAAAAATAAAAACAAAACAAAAAAAAAATAAAAACAAAACAAAAAAAAATAAAAACAAAAAAAAAAAATAAAAACAAAACAAAAAAAAACAAAAACAAAAAAAAAATAAAAAAGCAAAAA
The DNA here is from genome assembly GCA_964058755.1 of Campiglossa producta. Classification (NCBI taxonomy): domain Eukaryota; kingdom Metazoa; phylum Arthropoda; class Insecta; order Diptera; family Tephritidae; genus Campiglossa; species Campiglossa producta. The sequence continues at coordinate 22,211,910 of CAXKVI010000002.1, read as the reverse complement.
AAAAAATAAAAATATAAAAATATAAGCAACAAAAAAATGGCGATATACGGACTAACTCGTAATGATTTTTACAAAAAAAAATAAAATAATAAAAATAAAATAAAAACAAAAAAATAAAAAAAATAAAAACAAAAAAAAAATAAAAAAAATAAAAACAAAAAAAAATAAATAAAATACAAAAAAAAAAAAATTAAATAAAAAAAATAAAAAAAAAAAAATAATTAAATAAAATAAAAAAATAAATAAAATAAAAACAAAAAAAAAGATAAAATAAAAACCAAAAAAAAAAAATAAAATAAATAAAATAAATAAAAAAAAACAAAAAAAAAAAAATAAAAACAATAAAAAAACAAAAAAAAATAAAAAATAATAAAAAAAATAAACAAAAAAACAACAAAAAATTAACAAAAAAAAAAAATAAAAAAAAGTAAACAAAAACAAAAAAAATTAAAAAAAACTGAAAAATAAATAGAAAATCGACAAACAAAATAAAACTGTAAAATTAAAAAAAAAAAAAAAATCGTTAGATAAATAAATAAGAATAAAAAAGAAGAAAATTGTTAATTAAAAAGAAGTTCGAGAGTAAAAAATAAAAATTTAAAGTTTGATGAAATAACAGAAGAATAATTTATTATTTTCAAAATTGTTGAATTGTTCAGATAAATCATCAATCGTTTCTTTTGGTCTTTGATCAACTGTACACATAAACATATGTACATGCGTAAACTCACAAACGTACAGATTTCCGTTTAAAGATATTTCACGCACTTGCTTGATTGCAAATCTCTCTGCCATGCTGTTTCAATGAAATTGCTATGGTTGCCATCAACGCATTTATATTACCTTTTCATGCAATTGCAGTGATGATTACGTTAGTGATAATGTTGCTGCTGCTGTTATTGTTGCTACTGCTACATGTTACTATTGAGGCTTCATACTTCATTTTCGTGCAGTGGCACAAGGTTTGCAATATGGCCAAAAAAAGGAAATTACAATGCTAACAGCATTCACTTCAACTTAACAGCAACAATGAAGCAATAACAATAACAACACCAACTGTGCAAACGCATGATTGACACTGCAACATAATTGCTGTGATACGTTAACAATTTGTTTGCTCTTGCTTGTAACTGCTGGCAGCAAAAGCTTGTGGCAAGCGTCAGACCTCTCTCTCTGATTGTGGGTGGGTGGCTGTGTGTAGGTTTGTATGTTTATGTGTACGCCACAAGTGTATGATTGCGGTTTTAGTTGCTGCCAGCTGTCGCCTTTCGCTGTTATTGTTAGATTTAGTTTTTTTTTTTTTTTTTTTTAACTCGCTACGAGACATACGAGCGAGATTCCGGGAAAAATTTTTGCATGCTTTTTAAGCAACCGAAATATTTTGGTAGGCGTGTTACTGCCAAATTTTACATGGATTTAATAATTCAAAATGCGCTGGGCACGCCCTCCTTTGAAACATTATTGGGTTTACCCTTTTTTCTCTCTTCTACATTGACTACACTACAAGCTTCCTAAATTAATTTTTAAGCTTGAGTTGCTATTGCTTGTTTCTTGCTGGTTTTGTGAACCTCGCAACGTAGTCTCATATCGTTTCTGTTTTACTGCTTTCTTTTTTTTTGGTTTTGTAGTTTTCTTAGCGCTGCCATGTATGGGTTAAAATGAAATGGCGTAGAAGTAGAAATGAAAATATGACCCAAATTCTATTTTACATATCCATTAGCGTTGATTAAAGTTGATCAGTTAAAATTTTTGCGGTTTTGATGACGTTGTTCTTCGTTTGAATACAGTCACTAAGGATTGGGATGGGACAAATACATAACCAAATCATGGGGGCTATACCGAAGTCTGTCTGAAAGATCTCCCTTTTTAAGAATAATTAAAAAAAAAAAAAAACGCCCCATGTCTGAATTTGTGTGAAAACGCGCTGGTCCAAAAAAATTTAGCTCATACCGCTTGAGTGTTGCGGTTTGGGGCGTTTTACAGGGTTGCCATCTATTTAAATTTTCTTTATAAATATTGCTCATTGTATACATATAGGTATAGCAATATGGATATCAAATGAAAGGTATATTCGACTGGATACCAATAAAGATATTTTCAAGCAGGGTTGCCACTTAAGATTGCCATCTAACCTCATTCGATATTTTTTTTTTCAGATATTGGGCAAGACCCTCCAATATGGTTATAAAACCAAAGGTATTCTTTATCGTATCTCAACAAAAGTATTTTTAGGTATGGTTACCTTGCAGCGTTGCCACCTAATCGAATAATATACATTTTTGGCACATTTGACTTTATCCCAAAAACGACTTGAGCTGTTTGGAAGATTGGAAGAACTTTTGGGCTGATGGTACGTTTTAAGTTCTTCCACATAAGCGTTGCCACTAAGTTTTAACAGGGTTGCCACCTATTTACAATTTTGAATTTTTTTTGCTAGATATACTCATAATATGGATGCCACTCAGTTTTTACAGGGTTGCCAACTATATATAATTTTTAAAAATTGAGTGAGATGGATATCAGGCGAAATAGGTTTACCACCTGGGGTTGCCACCTAATCGCATTGTATTTATATTTTGCTTCTACGTCGAAACGTCTTGACTTATTTCTATAATTTTTTTTTTATATATTTCTTATATTTTTCTAATTTAAGATCCTAACACTAACCGTTTACACGTCCCCAAAAAACACTCAAACTAGCATCCATAACATTTACACTCGGTTACATTGCATATCCTTCCCTTCTTGGCACACTCATCTCACTATATTCTGACAAAGCTTTTGAGTGCACATTTCAACGAGTTAGTTACAAAATAAATGCGCTCACTGCAACTCAAAAAAAAAAAACAAAAAACACTCAGTGAGCACACAATTTGAGCTCACAATTTGAGCTCACTTCAGCACTGTATATTCTCTTTAACGTCAAGGGGGAAACGCCAAAAAGGTATGCAAGGCCGTTTAATACTCTACGAAAGTTACTACGTCACACAATGAGCACTAGAGTGCCAAGCAAAGATATGGCAAAATGTAATATAAAATGCAGTACAAGGTTACAAAAAGCGCAATACACGAATATACTGAGAAACATACATATGTACCAGTATATATCTATGTATATCATAGGCGAAGTTATAATGGGAGAGTAGGTGGTGTATTTCCTGTTTGGCTTATAGGTCTATGTGAAATTACTTTGAGTAGTGCTAATAGCATTTTGAAGACCACTTCGAGCTAATCGGGCTCGATACTATGGATAGTGTTGAAAGAGGATGGAATGACCCTTGGCGTAATGCTAATATGTATATATTTTGTTTACATATTCACAATTATCTCGAAAACTCCTACTCCTATTTGGATGAACTTTGATTTATTTCAAGCTCTTTTAAAGGTTGCCACCTAATTATTTTTTTTTTTAATTAAACGAGATAACGGTGTCAAAGGAAAAATATTTTACTTTGTATTTAATCAACAGCATTTTTAAGTAGGACTACTACCTAAAGTTGCCACCGAAAGCTTTTACATTTACTTACCTACCTCTTCCATATCCACTTTCGGATAATTCCAAATATTTAATCATTTGGTTGAAACGTAAAGTAAAAAAAAAAAAAAATTATTAAATGAAGTAAAAAATATTAAAATATAACTAATTAAAAAATAAAATGAAATGAAATGAAATAAAACAAAATAATATATAATAAAATAGAATAATAATATAAAATAAAATAAAATATAATAATATATAATAAAATAAAATATAATAAAAAAATAAAAATAAAAATAAAAAAATAGAAAAAAAATAAAAAAAATGAAAAAAAAAAATTTAAAAAAAATAAAATAAAGCAAAATAAAAAAATAAAATAAAATAAAGTAAAATAAAATAACAAATAAATAAAAACAAAATAAAATAAAATAATATAAAAAATAAAACAAAAAAGTAAAATTAAACAAAATAAAATAAAATAAAACAAAATAATATAAAATAAAATAAAAAATAATATAAAAATTATTAAAAAACAAGTAAGGAAAGCTGTCTTCGGCTGTGCCGAGTGAGAAGCCACTTAATGATTGATTACCAATTACTTTCACTTTTTAATGATTATTTTTTAATTGATTAAAAAAAAATCAAAAAAAAAAAAAATCAAAAAAATTAAAAAAAATCAAAAAACTTAAAAAAATCAAAAATAATCAAAAATGATTACTTTTGATTATTTTTTTATTTTTTTTTTATTTTTTCCAGTACTGTTGTAGAAAAATATGTACTATCCGACCGTACCCGTAGGGTATCAAACGAGAAATGTCCGACACTAGCCGTTTAGATATAAAAGGACAAATTATCATCACTCCAACCAATATAATCATCAAACCATACATTTTTTCTCATATGTACATATACTTAGCGATCAAGGTTCATTCTAGAAATCCATGAGCCCCCAATTGTAAGTAGGTGTATATATTTGCATACAAAGATACACAGATGTTTATACTTTTAACAACAAAACTTTAAAATAATAAAAAAAAATCAAAAAAAAAAAAAAAAAAAAAAATCCAAAAAAAAAAAAAAAATAAAAAAAAATAAAAAAAAAAAATTCAAGAAAAAATCAAAAAAAAAATCAAAAGTAATCAAAAACGGCTTTTTTGATTATTTTTTTTTTTTTTTATTTAATTTTTTTTATTTTTTAATTTTTTTTTTTTTTTTTTTCTAATCGTTATCAATTAGTAATTGCTTTTTCTTGAAAGCAATTAAAACAATCATTACTAATTTAAAAAAAAAACCTTCTAATCAATCAATTACTAATTACTAATCAGTTAATTTTGATCTGCTTTCATGAATAAGCGTCACGATTTTCACTGTCCGATTCCCAGTACAGCCTGTGTGAATTTAACTTAAGCTCACACCGAAATTATCGGAACTATAGATTATATGGGGGCGGTGTGTTTTATTGATCCAATCTCACTGATTTTTAACATCGACATTCCACATTCTAACAAAGCAACAGTTACGAAATTTCACGATCCTACCTATATAATTACAGGAGTTACAGCCCAAAATCCATTTATCGGAACAATCGATTGTATGGTGGCTATGTGAAATATTTATCCCATCTCAATGATTTTCAACATCGATATTTCACATATAAAAATAACAATATTTACAAAATTTCACTTTACTAGCTCTTTAATTACAGAAGTTATAGCCCGAAATCCCTTTAACGGAACAATCGATTGTATGGGAGCTATGAGTAGTTTTGGTCCGATCTTGCTGGTTCCGACGAATGATTATTCTCATTTAAAATAACGCCTCCATACCAAATTTCATCGAGATATCTATAAAATTGAGGGACTAGTTTGCGTACAAACAGACGGACAGACGGACGGACGGACAGACGGTCATGGCTAAATCGAATCAGCTCATCGTCGTGACTTATTAGTGGGTCTATCTCTTCTTCTTCTCATACTTACAAACATCGGACCAAAGTTATAATACCATTTCATGTTCATGAAAGGTATAAAAAACAATTTCACCAGAGAAAAGTTCTTATCCCACCTGGCAAAATCCCGGAAACGCCACTGCGATAGATATAAACGAATAATGCATTCTTATTCATGTACGTATGTATACTAAATATCTATGCTCGTTGTCCTTCATACTCCCTTGACACAATGGCATGACATATTCAAGCGTCGGCCACAGACCGCCAAACAAACAATGCTCTTCACTTCGTTTGTGTGTAATATTTTTGGCTTTCGGGTTGAGTGGCATACTACAAAAGCATAGAACGTTTAAATATAAGTAAGTTAGTTTAGGTTAGTTATGCTTTTTGTTCAGTTTTTTGTTGTAGTTAGTTGAATGGGTGTTTTCCTTATGACGTCATACGCTCTATATATATTTTATGAATTAATCAAATAAAGCAGAATATAGAAAAGCAGAAAAAGCTTAAAAATAACAAAAAATATAAAAATTCTGAAATGTTGATATAAAACTAAAACGAATGGCAAGGGAGTAGTGTAGTGGGTATTTGGCTGAAAAAGAAACTCGCTTGAAGGCTGTTGTATGCGTTTAAATGGCGAAAAGTGAAATAGACATAAACGAGATTATCCTTAAGCGTAAACTTTGTTTTACACAACTTCCTTCTGAGTCCTTACGCAAAAAACCTTGCCAACTATTCAAGCATATATCATATTTCCATACACTCATACATCGCAACGTTTATAAGCGTTCATGTATCATAAATGTGTTAGCAACCATTACGCCATCGAAAACTGCCAAGCCAAGGTGAACTATGACGTAGCATAGAACAACGATCAGAGCCATGGCATTGCGAGTGGTGTGAAGCAGCGCGTAGTGTGAAAATATGAAACGCCATTTACGCCACAGTTAATTTGATTTGATTGTCAGTTATTTAATTACAAGTTGTTGCCAATAAACAACTAAGTTAAAGCAATTACTACATAGTAGCTATCAGCGAAGGGAAAGAGCAAAAACACAAAATTAACCAAATGAATGACTTTTACCTGCTTCCCTCAAGCCGTACCTTAAAAACAACTCTTTTTTTCCTACTTAGGAATTTTTATGAGGTTGCCATCTGTTGGAAATTTTAGTTGGTATGTCGGCGAAAATCCTTTCATTTGATACCCATATTGGCATGTGTATATCGCTCCATTATTAAAAAAAAAAAACAATTATATATGTAGGTGGCAACCCTGTACAGACCCCAAGTGGCAACCCTCAAGTGGATATTCTTATATGCCAAATTTCAACCAAATTGGTGAAGCTACAAATATACTTCGGCAACCCTAGGTGGCAACCCTGCTTGAAAATATTTTAGTTGGTATGTCACCGAAAATACCTTTCATTTCATACTCATATTGGCCTATATCGCTCCATTATTTAAAAAAATTGAGATAGGTGGTAACCCTGTAATCAATCAATCATACCATCTATATGCCAAATTTCATCCAAATCGGTGAAGCTGTTCCCAAGATAGTACCGGATATACAAATATACTTCGTTAAGGTGGCAACCCTACTTGAAAAAAATTTAGTTGACATGTCGCTGAAAATACCTTTCATTTTTACCCATATTGGCATATCTTGCTACAAAATTAAAAAAAAATTGAGATAGGTCGCAACCCTGTAAACCGCCCCAGGTGCTAACCCCCAAGTGGATAGTCTTAGACTCAATCCAACTATCTACATATATTCAAAATTTTATCCAAATCGGTCCAGCGAGATAGTCCGGATATACAAATATATTTCCATATCCGCCTTAATCAGATAAAAAAATTCTGTTAAAAAGTTGTCGAGATAAAAAAAAATTATATTAAAAAGTTATCGAGTTTTTAACATCACTTTTTATCTTATTAAATCCAATTAATTGAATTGCTTATCTGAACTAAAAGTTTAACTAAATTAATCCAAATGTGATTAATCAACTAATCTATTTATTCGATTAATTACTTGATTATTTTCGTTTGAGATTTGACTTTTTCTGAAATATCGGGAAACTGCGATTTGATTAATGATTATTTTCTTCTGATTAATGATTATTCTCTGATTAACTTAATTGGCGCATGTTCGATTAATTGATTGATTGAGCTGTTCTGAAATACTAAAAATATATTGAACTTTTTTAACTTTTTTCTTATCTGATTTTCATCTAAGCGTTCTTTAGAACATTTGGAAAATCTCAAATAGACCGGTCAATATGGACATTTAAAACAACAAAAACTCACACAGGGTAAAATTTTTGCATACAGCTTAGGTTCACCTTCAGAAAGAAAACCCCGAAAGTCCCCATCGATCCCATGTGTGCTAAAAAGTTATTCGGGGTCAAAGGTCAAAATTTTAGGTGTTTTGGAATTTTCTCGAAACGGTGCTAGTATTTTTTCTCTACAAGTAAGTAAGTTCTGAGATATCGTATTGTAAAATTACCTCTGGAAAAAGTTATTCGGGGTCAAATGTCGAGAAAAATAAAAAAAATCCCCATATTTGGATTTTTCTCGACTTTTGTCCACGAATAACTTTTTACGCACTAATGGGATCGATGGGGACTTTTGTAATTTTCTTTCTGAAGGGTGAAACCAAGCTCCTGACAAAAAAATTGGCTCTGTGGAAATTTTTGTTATACAAGATAAATTAAATTTACTGGACTAGTATTCTTTGACATTATGAAAGGATAAAAGTTGGCTTTAGCTAGAAAGCTATAAGCTTTACAAAAATAACTATTTTCATTGTTGATGGGGAAATTCGTGACAATATACTGTAAAAGAAAACATTTTTTCCGCATACTAAAGTTTTCGAGAAAAGTACTGAAAAGTCCATGTGGCATATATTTTCATATCATCGCCCGCTTGCCAGAGGCATGAATGTAAAAATTTTCCAAATTTGATTTAATAAGCTCATGTGACTGATCTCTCGTTTTTCTACGATTCACGAAAATCCTGGAATTCCAAAGTGCAAGGAACCCCCGGAAATTTGCAATGTCATTTTCATGAATGTGTAGTGCAATCTCTGAAAATTGTGTCAGAAAAACGAATGTGCTACACATTCATGTTTCTGGCGGAACGAAAATGTTTAAAAATTTTCGTTGAGCCAGAAACATAAATGTGTTGCACTGAACCACAGAAACCATGGCGTATACGTAACAATTCTGGCTAAACGAAAATTTTGATTTTTGCACTGGCTAACGAGCGACGATATAATTTCCGGAGCTAATTTTACAATCGCGATATCTTAGAACTGGTCACTCGTAGAGAAAAAATATTTGTAGAGAATTTCTAAATGTACAGCTTAGTCTCAGGTAATTTTTCAAAAAAAGCTTACAGTTTTCGAGAAATATCCAAAAAACTTAAAATTTTTACCTTTGACCCCGAATAACTTTTTTAGCGCACATGGGATCGATGAGGAGTTTTGAATTATTTATTCTAATAGCGAACCTAAACTCTCTACCAAAATTTGGTTTAAAAAGTGTTGTAAAAGGTGTAGCTTGACATTTTCCTTATTCTCCTCTGTCGCAATGCTCTAGTAATTTCGCATAGTTATTTCCTCTACTGTTTCCTTATTTTTTCCAACTTCATTGAAATCCTCAAACAAGCAAACAAACAAACATTTGCACATTGTTATTCTTATGAGCGCATAATGTGTAAATTAATTAAAAATGTATGACAAAATAATTACAATTGACCTTGTTTTTACGCGTTAAGCATTTACATATGTGAGTTACTTTGCTCGCTTATGCCACACAAGTTTACTTTTCTTCTACACATTTTTACTCATTTCCTTATATTTTTCATTTACAATGCCGCCATTGACGTTTGCTCCCTCCCTTAGATGTGTGTGTGTGTGTTTTTATTTTTGTTATGTTAATAACAAAACATTTGTTTCTCAGTTCCATTTGCGCCTTTTGCAAGCAACTTGTACGTGTCGTGCTCTATTGTGACTTTCACTCGGTGTACCTTTGCGGTTTTTGAATTTTTCGATTTTTACATTTACATTTTTTTGTCGAGATTATAGAATGGTTGGAATTATGAATTTCATTTTATTTGCAAATGGAATTTTGATTTGAATTTAAGTTTTAATGCGGTTTTTGTGGCGTCATTGTTGTGTTTTTTGTTTAGTGCGTGTTGTGCAGCTGTTTTGTTTGTGTCTGTTTTTATGTTGAAAATGTTGTTTGGGTTGGTGGCGTATGAGTAATGTGCTTTGATTACTCATAGTTATGCCACATTTTTTTACTAAACGATTTTTTAAAGGGTCAACGATGAAAATAATAGACAATATATTGTCGCTCGCTTGCCAGAAGCATGAACGTGCCAAAATTTAAATTTTGGGAAATCGTATTTGAAAGTTTATTGCTCTCGCAAAATTGGACTTGTTAGTTTTTCGACATAAAGTACCTGGGTGACCGATCTTGCTCGGTGCTATTGATTAAGCGCCAACTTTACTTACCCAAAATGACCATAAAATAATCCCAAAATAATCATAAAATGATCCCAAAACGACCCCAAAAATACACTTAAATGTTTCCAAAATAATCCGAAATTGAACCCAAAACACGCCAAAAATTATTCCATAATGACCCTAAACTGATCCCAAAAAAATCCGAAAACGTTCGTAAAAAGGCCCTAAAATGTTCCCAAAATGATCCAAAATTGAACCCAAAATGATCCAAAATTTAACCCAAAATGATCCAAAAATGATCCCAAAATGACTCCAAAATTATACGAAAATTACCCCAAAATTGTCCCAAATTGAAGCCAAAATGATCTCAAAATAGCCCCAATATTATCCCAAAGTGACCCGTAAATGATTCCAAAATGATCCCAAAAATATACAATACAAATACAATACGGTAAATGGTAATCCTGGGCGACAACACTACTTGAAAATATTTTAGTTGGTATGCCGGCGAAAATACCTTTCATTTGATACCCATATTAGCATATCTCACTCCATAATTAAAAAAAAATTATATAGGTGGCAACCCTGTAGACCCCCCAAGTGGCAACCTCCAAGTGAATAGTCTTAGAATCAATCATACTACCTATATGCCAAATTTCATTCAAATCGGCAAAGCTGTCCCCGAGATAGTACCGGATATACAAATATACTTCGGTAAGGTGGCAACCCTACTTGAAAATATTTTAGTTGGCATGTCGCTGAAAATACCTTTCATTTGATAGCCATATTGGCATATGTTGCTCTATTGTTTTAAAAAATTGAAACAGGTGGTAACCCTGTAAAGGTGGAAACCCTATGCGGCAACCCTACCTGAAAATATTTTAGTTAGTATGTCGCCGAAAATACCTTTCATTTGATAGCAATATTGGCATATCTTGCTCCATTATTTTAAAAAAATTAAATAGGTGGCAACCCTGTAAATCGCTCCCAGTGGCAACCTACAAGTGGATAGTTTTATAATCAATCATACCATCTATATACCAAATTTCATTCAAATCGGTGAAGCTGTTGCCGAGATAATATCGGATATACAAATATGCTTCGGTAAGGTGGCAACCCTACTTGAAAATATTTTAGTTGGCATGTCGCTGAAAATACCTTTCATTTGATACCAATTGGCATATCTTGCTACAAAATTAAAAAAAAATTGAGATAGTTGGCAACCCTGTAAACCGTCCTAAGTGGCAACCCCCAAGTGGATAGTCTTAGAATACTATCTGCATATATTCAAAATTTCATCCTTAGGGGAAACCCAGGATTTTAGTGAAACGTGAGGTTAATCACGTGAACCTATTAACTTAAATCTGGAAAATTCGCACATTCATACCTCTGGCAAGCGAGCAACGATGTGTATATGTAAACAAATTTTATATCGATTCTCTTTTACTTTCAAACTGTAACTGGTAAGAAGACTAATCAAAGTTGGTTAATAACCACCCTCATTTTATAGTATGTAGTTTTTAGTAAACACCATGCCAAAAAAATCAGAAATAGCAAAGTGAGATACAACCGAGTATATTGCGCTCGATGACAATCGCATGTAGACTTCCTCACTGTCATTATCTACATACCTTTATATTTACCAGTATTCTGGGTTTTGAACGCTCTTGAACCTACGTACCTTCATATCGAGCCGTGTGCGAAAAAAAGGCGTATGAGCCATAATTTTCGAAGCAACTTTTTTTTTTTTTAAAGAAATTCGATAATTTATTAACACACAAATTAACTCTGTCGCAAGTAAATTTTTTTTTTTGATGTTACGTTTTTTTTTTTTCATTTGGCACTTGCGTCTTCTTGGCGCACACGGCTCGATATACATAAAATCCTTTGTATAATCAAATGCTTGAAATATTTATTTGCTTTTTATTTGTTAAATGGCAAGTATCACAAATGCAATTTTGTACTTCACGCGCTTTTTTGTTGTTGTATTTTTGTTATCGTTCGCACGCTAGTTAGTTTCATTATAACTTTGTGTCATTATTAAAAATTTAGTTCTACACGTAATTGGACACTTTAGTTGTCGGTTAGACGCTTATGCGAGTGCTAGTAGTTGAACTAAATCTCCCATGTTTCGTATATACGATCGAATTCGTGTCATAAATTCGACTCGAGCATTTTTCATTTCATTTCATATCTTTATTAAGTCCAATGGTTCCAAAACCTTACTGACTAGATTACATTTATTCTTAAGACTAGTTACAAATATAACAACAGTACTAAAAATTATGATGATATCAATTAATTTGCTCGATAATAAGATTCAACACGTAGCTTAAACTGGAGTCTCGGCAATGAAAAATCGAGATCAATATTTCTAGAAATCCGATTGAATTCTTCGAACCCTCTAATAAGGGGAGCAAAACTAAGATAATTAGCTCTACGAAATTCGGTAAAAAAAGTATTGCACGAGCGAAGGGGTCTGTTCGGAATATTGAAACATGCCTGACTAAGGAGAGCTGAACAATCGATAGCCCCAGACACTAAATCGTAAATAAACATTACATGTTGAACAGTTCGTCTGGTTTCTAACGACATAACATTAATAAGCAAGCACCTGGCATTGTAGGGTGGCAAGGGATTTTCGAAATGTAGAGGTTGCAAAGCAAATCGTATGAACTTACGTTGAACCCTTTCAATTCTTGAAGAGCGTACCAAGTAAATCGGATTCCAGATTATTGACGCGTATTCTAATTTAGATCGCACCAAAGAACTATACAATATTTTTCTCGTGTACGGGTCTTTAAAATCCTTAGCGTACCTACGCAAAAAGGCTAAGTTAGCATAGGCTTTTGGGATCATATGATTAACGTGATTAACGAAAGTAAAAGAGGAGTCAAAAACAACGCCAAGATCACGAAATTCGGCAACAGATGAAAGAGATACATTTGAAATCGAGTATGATGACTCGAGCGTATTCGAAGATTTTGAGAAAGTCATATGACAACATTTATTGATGTTAAGAAGCAGTTTATTCAGAGAAGCCCAGTCATTAAGTGCATTCAAGTCATCCTGCAAGAGCGATATATCGGATGAACAGGTTATCCTTCGAAAGAGTTTAAGATCATCTGCATAAAGTAAAAAATCCGAGTGTTTTAGATGTAGACCAACATCATTTATAAAAATTATAAATAATATTGGACCCAGGATACTACCTTGCGGCACACCCGAAGTTGCTAAGAAATTATAAGACTTTACACTCTCGATTTCGACAAACAATATCCTATTTGTCAAGTAAGATTTCAGCCATAACAGAAAGGTTGAGTGAAAACCTAAATTTTGCAGCTTCCGGAGAAGTATTTTGTGCGACACTGTGTCAAATGCCTTAGAGAAGTCAGTGTAAATAGCGTCAACTTGACATCCATCCTTAAATGAAGCTACACAGAATTGAGAGAACACAGTAAGGTTAGTGACAGTTGAGCGTCCACTAACGAAGCCATGTTGGCATGGATCAATTATTCCTTTAATAACAAATTCAATCTTGGCTTTGACTACTTTCTCGAAAAGTTTGGAACACGTTGACAACTTAGATATAGGTCTATAGTTAGTTACCTCATTTTTATTTCCAGATTTGTAGACTGGGGTGATAGACGCCAATTTCCACCGGTCAATGAAAACGCCAGTAGAAAGCGACATATTGAAAATGATACACAAAGGCACACAAAGGGAATTACTACATCTTTTTAATAAAGTGGCAGACAATCCATCCGAATCATTTTTTAAAGAGGGTGATAGGGAGGATATCCCATTAATTATATCTAATTCAGAAATAGACAACGATCCGAAATCTAAAGAGTTGGATGTACCGAAACCACACCCATCAGAAATATTGTCAGAGTCAGCGACAAAATTTGCTTTAAAAAAGTCAGCAAAGAGGTTCACCGACTCAGCCAAATTGCCAGAGCACGATCCTTTGAATTTCATCCTGGATGGAATATTGGATGTGCCTTTTTTCGAACGAACGTAGTTCCAAAAGGATTTTGGATTTTCCTTTAACTCATCCTCGAATCTAGAGATATATTTGTTGTACAAAAACTTATCAAGCGTATTGAATTGTTTCATGTAGCATAGGTATTGATCTCTAAATGAGTTAACACCAGTTGCCTTATACAATTTAAAATATTTATTTCTCTTGTTCTTAAGCTTTTTCAGACCAGTACTGTACCAAGGTAATTTGTGTAATTTAACTGGGAGCAAACAGAGATTACTTTCAAAAATGCCAGACAACTCTTGAAGAAAAGTATCAAAGCAATCAGAAAGGTTTTTACCAGAGAAGATGGATTGCCAATCATTTGAGTAAATGATCGTGTTAAGAAGATCAAAATTAGCATTCTTGAAATTAAAATTTCGAGTATTATTGCTATTATTCAATGCCTCAAAATCAAAAAATTCTAGTTTAAGAGATAAGGGTACATGATGCATGTCCGACTTACAAATGGGAAAATAACATTCTGATAACTGGGTTAATAAATTTTCATCAACGAAAACTAGATCCAAAATCTTATTAAGATTGTTAACAAATGAGTTAATCTGAATAAAGTTAGCACTAAAAAGAGTATCTAAAAGATTAATTTCATGTGCAAGGTTCACATTAGTTGGGGTTAATAGATAATCATTTAGTAATTTTGACCAAACAACATTACTCAGATTAAAATCACCTAAAACACAAAAATGACTATTTACGTTATTTTCATAAATGTCGAAAATATTATTTACATGCGCACAGTACAATGAGTCATTACTGCCAGGCGGAATATATGAGGCACAGATAAACAGATTATTCGATGAACCACTAATGGAAACACAGAGTTGGTCAAGTAAAGAGTCCCTATTCGAAAGTAAAACAAGTGCAGAGGGAAGGGAACGCTTTACTGCAATTAGAACCCCTCCACCTCTAGTACATCCAGTTTTGATGGGATCTCTGTCCTTACGATAAGTGTTGTATAGATGTTGGTCAAAGAACTCAGCGTCAAAGAAATCACTATTGAGCCAAGTTTCAACAATAACATATACATCATGTTCACAACGTGATGAAGCTAGAAAAATGTCTTTAGCTTTGGTTCTTAAACCCGATATATTTTGATAATAAATGCTTAAACCATTATTAGAGGGTTGATTTTCTACGACCTGCCGGGTTGGCCACCCCGCCTTTGAAAAAAACGAAAAGGCTTAATTTTGACATCTGTTGGCCAAACCGAGGAGTCAAGCAACATATTATAGATTGAGTTAGAGACCCCAAGTTTAAAATTACATTTTAACAAAGAATTTGGATCAATGTCTTTTTTAACTAATTTATAACAGTGAATGAGAGATTGAGATACATTAATAGTTTTAGATAAGTATTCAACAATATCGATAGCATTAACCGTCGGCTTAAAGGACGATAAGTGTAACCACTTCAATCGAACAGCTACATTAAGATTAGCATTAGAATTACTACCAACAATGATATTAGGCGCTCTAACGTGCTTAATATTGCTGTTCGAATTTTGAAATTGTTGAGCAGCAGACAGCGCAACATTAAGATTAGTATTAGAATTACTACTACCAACAATAATATTAGGCGTTCTAACGTGGTCGATATTGCTATTCGAGTTTCCATACTGTTGCGCAGCAGATAGCGCAACGTCAGCATATGAGCCTTCGTTAGTCCCATCAGATGGTGCGTTATTAATATTGTTATCATTACCCTCTTCGATAGCAGCAGCGTCAACATTCGACGTCAGTGGCGACGCCGACTTCGACGTTATCGTGTTATTAACACAGCCTGGCGTGACAATACTACTGCATAAAGTGTGCGATGATAAATCAATGAGAGAGTGATTAGTTAAAGCGGTCGCAATTGCATCTTCTTTATGTGTTACTTCGTTTAGAGAAGCACACTGGTTAGACTTAGTTGTTGTAGAATTTGCATTTTTTATTTCTAATTGTTTTTGTCTTTGTGAGTCCGAAAGATTTGTTTTGTTGGCCGAGCGATTGTTGGAGTTTCTTTTATTTTGAGAAACTGTCTGTGTTGATTTTGTGACTGATACAATGGTTTTAGTTATGTGATCAGATTTTGGACAAACAGCAACAACACTACGCATGTTTGTTACTTCAGAAGACAACGAAGAGATTGTAGCATTCTTCTCACCAATAATTGAGTTGAGAAGCCGAACTTCCGTGAAAAGCTTGTCACACTTTAGCGAAATATGGTTGTTTTCGTCTTTTATGGCATTCACTATAGTAGCAATACGAGCATTTTCAGACCGTAGGGCGGCAATTTCTTCAGCAAGAACAGACAACGATAATTGTTGGGAATTTTCTCTCTCACAATTAGCAGTTTGCACATCAAGATTATTTTTATCACTCTCACCAATAACAATTTGCTCATGGTTTTTTGGATCAATGTAATGAACAGGAGGAGGCGGAGAGCGAATAGAAGTACGGCGGCCAGCCACACACATATTACAAAAGAATGGTGTATTGGAAGAGATAAGAAAATCGAGATCAACCGAAGTCATATTCACACAGTTTAAGTGGAATAGGTCATTGCACCCTGAGCACAACACTTTTTTACTTCCACGGTCAACTCTATTCCCACATACACACGGCATAATGAATGTTTAAAATTTTCTTTATATAAAGATTAATGTTTGAACGGAATTTATAATTCCAAGTAGAAAGAGTCACTGTCACAAAGCAGTATTAGACAGCAAAGTATCTAACACGCTTTTAGCACTGTGTGTTGTTTTGAATTAAAATCTTCACGCACTTTATGTCCAGTACGACATCAAATACCTTTCATTTGGTACCCATAGGCATTTAATTAAAAAAAAAAAAAAAAAATTTAGATAGGTGGCAACCCCATTAAAACATCCTTACCATATCTCATATCACCTTATTGAGAGAAACTCCGTCTCCGGCAAATATAAAATGTGTTCGAGTCTCCGCGTAGTAGGCTAGCTACTACCTAAAAGACTCGGAGTTATAACAATTTGAAACTCTGTATTGCATGAGGGAGTGGCATGAGCCACACAATTATTAACATTGATATTTTCGTCCGGTTAAAATGGACATAAAAATAGTGTTTAAATAACAGAAATTCCCACAGAGTTAAATTTTTGTAGGGAACTTAGGTTCGCGTCTAGGAAAATTCCCATCGATCCCAGTGTGCTAAAATCTATTCCGGGTCGAAGGTCAAAATTTTTTTTGGAAATTCCTGGCAAATAAATGCTAAAAGAAAATTGTTCTACGCATGCTAAGTTTTTCGAGAAAAATCCTGAAAATTTCATACGTGGCACATATTTTCATATATTTTCCAAATCTAAGATTTTACAATTGCGATATCTTAGAACTAGTTACTCTAACAGAAAAAAATTGTGAGATCTTATTTGTAGGGAATTTCCACAACTTGGTCGCAAGTAATTTTTCGAAAAAATTTACCGTTTTCGAGAAAAGTCCACAAAACTTAAAATTTTGACCTTTGACCCCGAATAACTTTTTTATGGGATCGAAGAGGACTTTTGAATTTTTCATTCTGACGGCGAACCTAAGCACTCTAACAAAATTTGCTTAAACCGGTAGTTTCGCTACGATTCGCGGAAATCCTTAGTTTCCAAAGTCAAGGCACCCCTGAAAATTTGCAATGCCATTTTCATGAATGTGTAGTTCAATCTCTGAAAATTGTGCCTGAAAAGCGAATGTGCTACACATTCGTATTTCTGGCTCAACGAAATTTTTTTAAAAATTTAGAAATTCAATTTTTAAACATTTTTGTTCCGCCAAACCACATACACCTTGGCGTATACGTAACAATTTTGCTATACATTCGTATTTCTGGCTCAACGGAATTTTTTTAAAAATTTAGAAATCAATTTTTAAACATTTTCGTTCCGCCGAACCACATACACCTTGGCGTATACGTAACAATTTTGCTACAAATTCGTGTTTCTGGCTCAACGGAATTTTTTAAAAAATTTAAAAATTAAATTTTTAAACATTTTCGTTCCGCCGAACCACATACACCTTGGCGTATACGTAACAATTTTTCTACACATTCTTGTTTCTGGCTCAACGAAAATTTTTTAAAAATTTATAAATTCAATTTTTAAACATTTTTGTTTCGCCAAACCACATACACCTTGGCGTATACGTAACAATTTTGCTACACATTCGTGTTTCTGGCTCAACGGAATTTTTTTTAAAATTTAGAAATTAAATTTTTAAACATTTTCGTTCCGCCGAACCACATACACCTTGGCGTATACGTAACAATTTTGCTACACATTCGTGTTTCAGGCTCAACGAAAAATTTTTAAAAATTTAGAAATTCAATTTTTAAACATTTTCGTTCCGCCAAACCACATACACCTTGTCGTATACGTAACAATTTTTCTACACATTCTTGTTTCTGGCTCAACGAAAATTAAAAAATATATATATATAAATTCAACCTTTAAACATTTTTGTTGCGCTAAAAACGTGAATGTGCTATACATATGTACATGGTTGTGGCACAAATTTAAAAAAATCTACTTTGGAAATTTTAAAAACGGAATTGAGGGAATATTAACCTTAAACCTATAACAGTGGACAGAGTATAGAACATAACTTGCAAAATTATATTTATGTCGAAAACTAAAATTTCAAATTTTGCGAGAGCGGTTGGCACATTCATGCCTCTGGCAAGCGATCGACAATATAGAATTTGTTGGTGAAGACTTTTTAAACTCACAAACAGGCCCACTGTGCAATGATTTCCCTTCATCAACTGTGGCACGCTTTTAGGCGCATAATATTTCAAAATAAAATTTGTACGTACCACTTAGTTACCAAATTGGTTTTAACATGGCGTCGTGTGGCATGATGGTGGTTTGGAGTCGCCCACATACAAACACACCACGCACACTCGCTTTCATGCGGTTAACGCTATGGCTGAATCTCAGTTGGCTATAACAGTTATTGGCATCATTTGTGCCTTTGCCTGCGTAGTTTTAAAATTGCCTAGAGCTTATAAATCGTTTATCCACTCATAGGGATTACTACATAAAAATTTAAATTCCTGTAGACACAACAAACAAAAATATATATTTTAAAGTGCGCCGTGAATTGGAATCAAATTCACGTTGAAAACTCAGGTCAGTGTCGCATTTGTGCCGTGGACTTCAGGTAGTATGTAGAAGCAAAGGAAAATCCAACTACTGTTATGCCACTCTATGTCAGTGTGTGCGTGTGCGCCATCCGGTATTGTGTAAATATTTTCGTAACGGCTGACAATGTTGATACCAATCAGTGCAGCAGTTTGCAGTGCAGTGGCCCAAATGTGCTACTCATAACTTGTCCAATTATGTCAGTATTGGCAGTCGGCAGGTCAGATTGTTGCTGCTGACCTATCGCCTTGTATATTCGCTTGCGTGTTGGATGGACAGCCAGTCAGTTTGATTTTTAAACAGTTTTACTATAGTTCGTTGTAGCGAAATAAAGTAAAGTTGAAAAGACCAGCAGTCAAGCATGCATTCACTTACCTCGCTCACCTGCTCGCTTTGCTCTACATTTAATCTCATAACCGTGTTGTGTTATCTCTGCGCTTTTCTTCCTTCGTCGACTCCTCCTTTCACTTGACTGAAGTGTTGCAATTAATGTACATTTATTGTTGAACCGTCAAGCTTACAATCACCGTTGCATTTTTACACCTGCCAACTGAACAAATACACTCTACTTAACTGGCTTAGCATAAGGACTTCATTTATATTTTTGTTACTATGTTTACACACACAGTTGTGTGCAAAAATTTTGGGCCAAATTTTTGACATTTTTTTTCAACACTTATGCATAATCTCTTTCCCTTTAAAAGAAAATCTTTTGTTTCCAAAGGTTTTGAGACCTACCTTGTTTGAGTTCATATGTGCTACTGAAAAACATCCAACAACTTTCGTAAAGACAGCAGGGTAGAATTTGTTCACCAAGGAGACTCTTTTTGCAAAATTTCAATCACGAAACTCTGTTGGTTTTAGAGATATGGCCCTCCAAATTTAATGAGGTTGAATTTTAACACTTTTATGAAAAATGGGCATGGTTTTTAACCGATTTTTGTCATTTGTACCAAAAAAGTTTCACATTCTACTCGCAGTCTACATATGTACCACGCCCCTTTTCAAAAAACTATATTTTTCTACATTTTTTCTTGCAAGGACACTTTCGAAATAGGTTAGGCTAGGTTCAAGTCGCTCCCGCAGAGGTAAACTTAGACTAGTTTTGAAAGACCCGTTGTAATACCACCAAAACTAGGAAAGTCAGTCCCGGGACACGGCCATATGGAAAATCCCTGCGTTATCGGAGTTCCCCACATAGCGGAATTCCGGAACTGACACTCTTAAATCGACACCGTTACTCCTCCTCCTTACGAAGACCTGATAAAGGCCATAAAGTGCTTTATGTCCCGCACCGCGATCTGGCGTAGGCTATCCAGGAAGAGAACTCCCAAAAAGCGCATACTCGCGCCGTTTAAAGCCGAGCAGTTGCAGATGAGATGCTTTGCCGTTTCCATCGTCTGTAGGGCACACCTAGCCTGCTGCGTGCCTTCCAATAAAGCGGTGCCCGTTTGATACCTCATTTAAATTGAAGATTTCCCTCCTACTTAGGGTGTAAATATGTCTAGATCTTTTAAGATCTCATTTTGGCCCGGTTTATTTGGATATACGGCACCCTGAGGATTGTAGCCATCTTTCGTTTTTCTGACGACTGTGCGTGCTCCTTCAGCTTTCGTTTGCAAGTGGTAAACGGCATACCTAAGCGTACTTTTTCCCGAAGAACCTGCCTGGTCGTGCCCCTATGTCCCGGTACACTTCTGAGGTTCACGCTGGACTATTGGACCATCTCTTGAAATGATCGACGATAGCTG
>CAXKVI010000002.1:21583577-21588577 GCA_964058755.1 Campiglossa producta | reverse complement strand
CGCCCTTTCTTTGTATAAACTGTTTACTAAGATCATCCTCGATGTTATTGTTCTGTACGCTACTTGGCAAGCTTCTTCTTCTTACCATTTCCAAAAGTTCCAAACGCTTAGCCTCAATTTGTTTGGCGAAATTTGTTTCAATCGATTTCAATGAAAAGTCTGAGCTGATTTTGCTAATTCCAGAAATGTTCAATGTTCGAGTTTTCATATTAGGGTTGCCTCGTCCCATATTGATACTTTTTTTGTATTGTTCCAAAGTTTGTTCGTAGCCGCCACTTTTTCGTTCCTGCGCTTTAAATGGCAAAGAGGTTCTAAGTAGGCTCTCCAAACTTTTGTATGTGGTTGGCCACTTGCCCGAGAGATAAGATGGTGTTGGTGGACATTTTCTTGGTAGATCGAAACGTATTTTTTTCAAGGCGTTTGATCTTGAAATTTTTACTTGCGCTGTAGCGATTTTCTTGTTTAAGTTTTCTGGCTTCAATGTTTTTGAGGACTTAATGCTGCTGGTATTACTTTTGGACTTTTTTGGGGCAGAAGTTGGACTTTTGGATGTGACAGGTTTTCGTTTTAAATTTTCTGTCGGTTTAGTTTTGGTGTTTCTCTGTGTTGCTTTTGGTTTCGCCTCTGATCCCTGATAGGCATTTTGACTTGGCAATTTTTCGTTACGCATTTTCTGTGGCTTAGTTGTGGGATTTTGGTGTGTTATTTTCGGTTTTGTCTCTGATCCCTGAATGGTTAAAAAAAAAAGACGTGAGTACGTTAACAAATGCGAAAAGAATGCTAGCTTATGCCTCGAACTACCTTCAAAGCAACAACACAAACTTTGTTATTTTATCTACCTTTGTGAAGTCACCAAAATGTTTGCAATAGGACCTCAAAATGATCCCAAATACGACCCCAAAATAATTGTAAAACGACCCCAAAATGACCCTAAAATGATCGCAGAATGAGCAATTATGACCCCAAAATGATCCAAAATTTATAGCAAATTGATCCTAAAATAACCCCAAAATTACCTCAATATGACCCCAAAAATATCCCAAAATGACCCTAATATGACTTCAAATCGACCACAATATAACCCCAAAACAACCCCAAAATTATCCCAAATTTACCCGAAAATTACATCATTCCTTTCCCTACCTTTTCTTTCGTTTTCCTACCTTTCCTCTTCTTTCCTTTTCTTTTCTTTTATTCTCCCTATCCTTAAATTTCCTTTCCTTTTCCTTTTTTCTCCCTATCGTTAAATTTCCTTTCCTTTCCTTTCCTTTCCTTTCCTTTCCTTTCCTTTCCTTTCCTTTCCTTTCCTTTCCTTTCCTTTCCTTTCCTTTTCTTTCCTTTCCTTTCCTTTCCTTTCCTTTCCTTTCCTTTCCTTTCCTTTACTTTTCTCTTCCTCTGCTTTCCTTTTCTTTCATTTCATTTACTTTCCTTTCCTGTCTTCTCCCTATCCTTAACTTTCCTTGCATTTCCTTGCATTTCCTTTCCTTTCTATCCTTCCTTTCCTTTCCTTTCCTTTCCTTTTCTTTCCCTTTCTTTCTTTTCCTTTCCTTTCCTTTACTTTTCTCTTCCTCTGCTTTCCTTTCATTTCCTTTACTTTCCTTTCCTTTCTTCTCCCTATCCTTAATTTTCCTTTCATTTCCTTTCCTTTCCTTCCTTCCTTCCTTTCCTTTCCTTTTCTTTTCATTTCTTTTCTTTTCTTTTCTTTTCTTTTCTTTTCTTTTCTTTTCTTTTCTTTTCTTTTCTTTTCTTTTCTTTTCTTTTCTTTTCTTTTCTTTTCTTTTCTTTTCTTTTTTTTTCTTTTCTTTTCTTTTCTTTTCTTTTCTTTTCTTTTCTTTTCTTTTCTTTCCTTTCCTTTACTTTCCTTTCCTCTCCTTTCCTTTTCTTTCCTTTTGTTTCCGTTCCTTTAATTCACTTCTCTTTCCTTGCCATTCCTTTCCTTTCCTTACCATTCCCTTTCTTCGCCTTTCCTTTCCTTCCCTTCAACTTTTCCCTTTCCTTTAATTTCCATTTCTTTACTTTAATTCTTTTCTTGCCTTTAGTTTCCTTCCCTTTCATTTATCTTCTTGTCCTTTCCCATTCACTTTCTTTCCTTTCGCCTTCCTTTCCTTTGCTTTCTTTTCCTTTCCATCCCTTTTTTTATATTCCAAGAATTGCGCAACAACGCTCTTCCACTTATATCTTACTCTTACATAATACATTTACAAGAACAAAATACATTGAACGTAACTTTTCTGGATGACCTCCAGCGCAAAGATGTTTACACATCAAAAAGAAAGTAAGTGAAAGAAATCATTATTTAACAGGTCTGGTAAAAAATATAGATAAAAACTTGGTACTTACCCCTTTTTTTCTGTTGGAGGCATCCATCGTATTACATTTCAATCCCATTACTTTATATGTGGTATTAATTTCATTTTTTAATAGTTTTGTCTTGTGCTTTTGGCTATACAGCTCAATCTTCGGAGGTGTTAATACCGCATGCTTCAATTTTGTAGTCTTCATCATCGCCGCAGAAGGCTTCGTTTGTGCTTTGAGCTCGGCGTTCAAGACCACTTTCTTTTTGTTTGTACCATCACGAATTTTTGTTTGCATATTTTTTAGATTCTTTTGTTTTTTGATGCTTCCCCTACCCAACAAACCGGAAACTTTTGCAGGCTCAGCTATATTCACATCTACTCTTGACTCTTTCTTTGTTTCCGCCATCTGCGACGATGCGTTCATTATCTCTGTAAACGGTTTGGATACTTCATTGTAGACACTCATATCTAAAGTTTCTTCTTTATATTTTCTTAAATCTCTTTCAATTGTCTCGCGCAACAGCTGCTGTTTGGAATCATCCAATGTGATTTTACTATTATAGATGACAAAACCACCTTTAGGTTCTGTGAGGGGTTTAGCTAATTGCATATATTTTTCAATAATTTCACGTTGTTCGGCCAAATTCCGTATTGCCATTTTACCACTTTTCATTATCTCTTTGCCATATGTGCCAACCCAATTATTTACCATGGCATCAACATAGCATAAAATGGCATCTTTTACGGGTGGTACCGCCTGATCGACTTTCGTTTTCAATGCGCTCAATCGCTTGGTGGTGTTGTTGTCCTTGTTGCTGTTGTTGTTGTCCTTGTTGCTGTTGTTCTTGCTGGCATCTATGATAAAGATGGGCAATTAAAGTGAACAAAATTCTAAACAAAATTACTTGCTGCTTCTGGTTGCTGGTCAGCCCAGCTTGTACGCTTAGATGACTTTGGGCTGCTGAATGAATCTGTGCGTTTTTGTGTTGTCTCCTCTACAGCATTTTGAATTTGGGAGTTTAGAATTTGGCTTACTTGAGACACAACCTCTTGGCCTTGGAAGCTTGGTCTTTCTACCTCTTTAACGACTTCTTTTATGGGCATAGCTTGTCCTATTATTTGCCTTAACTCGAGTTCATTCCAGCTCTTTGTATTCTGACTGCTGGAGCTCGATTGCAGGAATGGCGGATGCTCACAAGCTTTTGTGTCGGTGAACTGAAAGTACACAAAAAAAAAATCGGCTGAGTTATCGTGAAAACAAGAAAGGTATACCCAGTAGTTCGACTTATAATTATGGCTTTATAGTTTATTATATGTGTGGATATATCGTATGTTTATGGACCGCTCTGTGGGAGGTCACCTCATGTTGTTGTTGTTGCAGCAGTACTTCGCTCTGCCTACTCGATCGATCGAAGATCCACTTAAAAGAAGTTATGTGACAGACTAGACAGGGTTGTACTGATGTTGACAGTCCTTTTCCGGATATGTATCAGGTACGTTCCGTTGAATAGCACCTTGTGGTACTAGCCCGTCAGTCTTGTGAACGATTTCCTTGACCTTGCTGACCCCGTAGCCGGGATCATCATCTTCGTTACCTCATACGACAGTCATACCTACCTCTAAGCCCCTCATCTCAGATAACGGTACTCTCGTGTATCGCAGTTTCCATAGAATGCATGGCATATAGCGTGTATCGTAACTTATAAAATATCGTAGGTATATCGGTTATTAAGTTAAGGGGTGTATGCTATATTGTATTTTATAACGTATCTTATAAATACTATATATAATTTATCGTAAATTGTATAATATATCTGACATCGTATAAAATACCGAAATAGATCGGATGCCGGTTCGAAAACCCACTAGCAAATCGCATCATATATATTAGCGTTAATGGTGTGCTATGTTGCAGCGCATATCGTTTTGTTTACATTGAAGTCTATACCGATACCGTAAAGGTAAACGTATGATATCGTAATCGTATCTAATATCATACCGTAGATCGTATCTCATATATTGAATACTACTTTTTTATCGTTGATCGATTTCTACATTTTAGAAATTATATTTTGTTTTGATGGTATAATTAGTTGTATCTCATATCGTATCTTACATCTTAGCGTGTAAAGTACAATTTATCGTAAATCGTATTGTAAATTATATTGTATAACTTGTCGTATATTGTATCATATATCGAACTTTTAGCTGATATCAACATATCGTAGGCTGCCTTGTACCTTGTATTGTACGATATTTTGAATCTTTATTCAATTAGATAACACTATAACAAAAAAAAAATAATAATAATGAACCAAACACTCACAGTCTGTATCATATTGCTATAAAGTGACTGTGCCAGCTTCTCTGGATTAGGTATAAGCTTATCGATTGGGCCGCCACATGTGGAGCGTACCGTTATTTCAGGAAAAACCGTAATATTCGTAACAACATTAGTGCGCGTATTCAACAAATTAATAACCAAACGATGTTCTAGGTGGACGGCCAAGAGAATGTGCAGCATACGATTGTAAATATAACGAATGGCATATTTCGGAAAATGATTCCAGCCTTCGGGTAAATTAATGTCGCCCCTGTCATGTTCCGAATAAATGCGCTATCAAAAAAATAAACGATTAAATTTTTTTTTAATACAATTAAAGGGTTCTTCTGCTGCTACTCACATCATCACCCAATCCCAAA
>CAXKVI010000002.1:21541077-21578577 GCA_964058755.1 Campiglossa producta | reverse complement strand
CCACACACATCAATTTCATGCTTCAAGAACATTGATCATCGAATGAGCACTTAATTTCAGAAATATTTCATGCTGTTATCTAAGTAAGTAGACATTCCGTGACACACACTCTCAGCACACTTTGATAACCTCATTTAGCTTTAAATCAAAACTGCGCACAATCAACCACAGAGCGCGATCAGCCATTTTTAATTTAAATAGTTAACTATATTAACATATGCCTCAAAGTCGCAAACATACATTTATACACACAAAGACATATGTTTTTACATATGTATGTATGTATGCAAGTATGTTTGATATTATAAATGTACATAGATGAAACTTTATAAAACTTACACCAAACTAATTTAGTGTTACACAAAATGACATTCATCTACTTAAGTTGTCAAGTGGCAAACTTTTGCCATTCTATTCACGGGCTCACGCATACATGCAGCCATGCACAAATAACTCTACTACACACACACACACACACACACAAACATGTAGTACAATGGCATTCATTATGCGCAAGAACTTTTAACAAAGGCGTCAACACTATTTATTACTAGCGAAACTACAAACAAATTATTCAGTAGCTCGCACTAACGCTCACAAATAGACATACATAAATACGTCAGCACATAACTGTTGATTATCTAAATATATGCATGCATGCATAACTATCTAGTCGCTCTAAAGTTTTGTAAACGCATATTTCATTCATTCATTCATCCCACACACACGCACATTCTAATTGATGTGAGTGGATTAGACCGTTTACAAAAAAACTTGTCCCTTGTCAATTGTTTCTTATCTCTTGTCATTTGTCCCTTTCCTAATATTCCTTTTAACTTGTCACTTGTTCTTGTGACTTAGTTTTTTTTTGTGTGGATTTGTAATAATACGACTGTTATAATATTTCACTTTGCAAGTTGCAAAATAGAAAAATCGACACAGTTCTTTGGAAGAAAAAAAAAAAAACAAATTATTTTTATCTCAAACGGTCAAATGTTTATACATAAGTACTTATACTTAGATATGATATATTGCAATTGCCCACTTGAATTTAGTTTGGCTTACTGGCAATTAAGTTCTATGTGTGCCTGCAGTTAGCAGCTGTGGTTAAATATGAATGTTAATGCGGAGCAGTTTGTATGGATGAAATTTTCAATGCAATTCTATCTTCTTCAAATTTTTTTCTTATCTACCTTTTTGTGCAAACCCTTCGGTATCCCTTTCCTTATTCTGTCGCAATTTTTATTTGAATGCTTTCTCTTTCTAACTATCTCTTTATTCCTCCTATCAAGTTTTTTTTTTGTATGCTGCCTTATATGTACCTATTACCTTTTTAGGGTTTTCTTAGATCTTGAAGAGCAATAGCCCCGACCTAATGATCATCCGCGTGTAGCCAGTACACGTAAAAGAAGTTAACTTCTTAACTTCAGAAATAACGAAATATGAATATGATGTATTCGAGAATGGTTTAGATAGATTCACAATATCTTACTTCCGGGAAGTGGACCGTGGGAAGTGGGAAACGATCCATTCGAAAATATCTTATATATGGTGCGTTTTCCTTAAAATTTGGTACATGGGTGGAATTAGGCCTAAATTAACAGGGGCCAATACGAACGGGATATAGAGGAAGAGGGGCGTGGTAGAAGGAAAGGGGGCAATAAAGAGCAAAAGGGAGGGAGATAGGAAAGAGAGTTGTTCGAAGAAAGATAGGAAGACTAGGTGGCAAGCCTGCTTGAAATTTAAATATTTGGAACAGAGTCGCAAATACCTTTCACTTGATACCCATATAGGCATATCTTGATACCCATATAGGCATATCTTGCCTTTGAACCGCCCCAAGTGGCAACCGCCATGTATATAGTCTTAGAATGAATCATACTACTAATAATGCCAAATTTAATACAAAACAGCAAAGCGGTTCCCGAGATATAAGGAAAAATAAATAAAATACGGTTTGGGGGCAACCCTAGCTGGCAACCCTTCTAGAAATTGTCATATTTGAAATGCGACCGAAAATACCTTTCATTTGATAACCATATTGGCATATATTGCTCAATATTAAAAAAAAATTGAGATAGTTGGCAACCCTGTGAACCGCCCCAAGCGACAACACCCACGCACATAATCTAAGAATGAATCATACTATCTATAATGCCAAACGATGACCAACAAAAGGTGATGAAAAATTTCTAAACACAAAGCCATTTGATAAGTGCCCTTGAGCAAGGTCGAAATTACGTAATCATGGTAGCTTGTAATTGTTGTTACTTTTACATCTTGTTCACTAATAATAAAAACATAGAATAATTTAAGAAAAATTATTCCCAAAAAGGTCAAAAGTCCACCAAAGTTTCAAAGATTCTATAATGCCAAACTTTATCCAAATCGATCGAGAAAAATAAATAAAATGCGGTTAGGTGGCAATCCTAGGTGGCAACCCTGCTTGAGATTTCCATATTTGGAATACGGTCGAAAATACCTTTCATTTGATACCCATATTGGCATATATTGCTCATTATTAAAAAAAAAATTGAGATAGGTGGCAACCCTGTGAACAGCCCCAAATGGAAACACCCACCCATATAATCTTAGAATGAATCATACTATCTATAATGTCAAACTCTATCCAAATCGGTCGAGCGGTTCCCGAGATATAAGAAAAACGCCTAAGCCTCAAAGTCTGCACCATACGCCTGAAAGTCGGCTACAATTTCTCAAATTTTACTCTCAATCAAAACTTCATATCGCCGCTCAAGAAGTTAACTTCAAAAAAATATTTTTCAGAGTTCTTATATTGATTTCGAACTCAGGTGTCTACCATTATGCCAACGTATACTTATGCTTGCCAGCGTCGAATGACAGCTTGTAAGGAATTATTTCACACTCTCTCACGTTGCCTCACCACACATGCCATATTGCCTTCACCGCGAATCGAACTAGGAATTATATGACTGCTGAACGGAGGTGTCAACCATTATGCCATAGTGCACTTATGCTTGTCGGCGTCTAATTACAGCTTTGTGTTATGAAAATAATGACCGTACCTTCGCTGTTGAATTAGCTGTAAATTTTTGTTAATAAAAATTGTGATTGTTCAATCAACAGTTGAATGCAGTTACTTCAACAAACTTCAGGATAGCAGTGTGAGATTGTTAATTTTAGCAATGCCATTTTTTCTGTGCATTTATTTAATGACGACAAAAGTACACATTCTGTGTTATACTCATCCGTAACGAGTTTTCAATTTAATCGGCTCTACCATAGTGGCAGACTACATCGACTCTACTGCTGCCAATCACCATAGGCAACCAATGTTGGCTTTAAACCACGAACAAATAAAATTCTCCATGCGCCGCATTTGCATTTCAATTCTCGTTATTCTTTCGCAATTAAGAGATTTAAAATATGCGCCGGGCAGTCAGTTATTGTATGCTGGTAGGTTAACTGTTATTTTCTACAATATTAAGTAAAGTAAACATTAATTAAAGCTTTAATTGTTTTTATTAAATGTGCAAGAAATGAATTAAATAAATTTAACGGATAGTAGCCAGTCGAGAATGTTGGTGTGTTGAGTGCTGTGAGTAAGAGCAAAATAACAATTTGGTGAAAGTTTGACTGAATGTAACTTTAAAATTTAAAAGCTTTAATTTGTAAGCAAAATCGTTGCCACCTATCTCAATTTTATTTTGATTATGGAGCAACCTAAGCCAATATGGGTAGCAAATGAAAGGTATTTTTTAGCAACATGCCAATTAATATGTTTTCAAGTAGGGTTGCCACCTTACCGCAGTATGTTTGTATATTTGTATATCCATTACTATCTCGGGAACCGCTTCTTGGATTCCGATGAAATTTGGCATAGATAGTGTTGCCACTTGGGGCGGCTTACAGGGTTGCCACCTATCTCAATTTATTTTTTATTATAGAAAAAGATATGTCAATATGGGTATTAAATTAAAGGTATTTTTTTGGGAAAATGCCAACTAAGTGGCAACCCTACCTTACCGCAGTATATTTGCATATCCGGTACAATTTCGGCAACCGCTGGTCGGATTTCGATGAAATTTGGTATAGAGATAGTATTCCATTTCTAAGACTATCCACTTGGGTGTTGCCACTTTGGGCGGCTTGCAGGTTTGCCACCTATCTCTATTTTTTTTTAAGTATTGAGTAAGGTATGCCAATATGAGTAGGGTTGCCGCCCAAAGTTACTATTTTACCGTATTGTATTTGTATATTTTGGGGTAATTTTTGGATCATAATTACATTATATAAGGAAACATTTTTGTGGTCATTTTGGGATTATTTTGTGATCATTTTGGGGTCATTTTGGTATAATTTTGGGGTAATTTTGGGATATTTTTGGGATTATTTTGTGATCATTTTTGGGTCATTTTGGGATAATTTTGGGGTCATTTTGGGATATTTTTGGGATTATTTTGTGATCGTTTTGGCGTAATTTTGGGATCGTTTTGGAATTATTTTGGGGGTCATTTTGGACTGCTTGGCCGATTTCGGGAACAAAAAAAGTTTGACATAAAAGTGGGACGGTTTACAGTGTTGCCACCTATCTAATTCGTTCTTGAATATTGAGCGAGGTATTCAAAAAAGTATCTGAAGAATATTTTGAGTTAAAAAGCTAACGAATTTTGTTTTAAAAGAGTTATAAAACGCTTCAAATTCATTAGATACGGGATGACTTCAGATCCATTTCCCTGTCTTCTTTAAGTGTGTTTACCTACACAAACAGGTGAAAGCACTGCCATAAATGACTCCATAACTAATGCAATCGCTGCTGCATACGAACAAAATTGATCATGCAAATTGGTTTGTTAAGTAATTTGTTTGTATGCATGTGTGAATGTGTAAATACCAGCTCGAAAGTGCTTGTATGGGCAATACATACATAAGTTCATATGTATATTAACTACTAACGAGTACATATACATGTAAATATAATGAAACAGGAGTTGAGGAAGCTGATGATGGTGATGACATAGATATACATTTAATCTATGAATTTAATTTTATATTTTTTTGCGTTTGCATTACAATTATTAATGAGGCTTCCGCGTGATCGTAATCAATCATTTAAACTTATTTTAGCTTATTATGCATTCTTTCATCAATTAAAATCCAATTATTTAATGATGCTATGTATAAAGCTAATTAAATTTTTACAATCTATTAACAACAAGCATATTAACATTAGCATTATTGGTAAATAATAATTAGCTTAAATCAAATTATCACAAAGTAATTTGGAAATCGCTTAGGCCGTTAAGCGCCAATAAATGATGATGATCAATTTGGAAATCACCATTCTGTAGAGAAAAGTAAACCACTGTTTACAGAAGGCAATTACATTTTATAGCAAAATTAAATTTTTTCTGGAAAGTAGAAACAAATTGAGTGTAGCTTAAGTTAGTTAAAACTAATACTCAATCAATTACAATCAATGTGTTTCATATCCTAATTTTATATGAAACTTTTTAATTGTATCTTGGTTATTACAATTTGTAACAAAGTTTCAGTCTACCCACAGTAAACGTGCTCCATAAGACGCATAGATAAATATTTTTGTATACATATATGAAGGTATTCAATTGACATATATTTGCATCTTGTTATTAGAGTATATATGTGTATGCCCATCATTTTACGACAAAAAAAGTTATTGAAGCAATATTTGCTATGAGACGGCATAATAACTGCGCAATATATGAATTAGAGATGTAACGAATGTGATATATTCGATATACGACAAAGCTGCCATCGAAGAAATACTAACTCATACCACTGACAGTTTGCAGCGAGGAAATAACTCCCAACCAGATTGCTGGTTTTGCCCAATAATAAAGGATCAAAAAATGTGGAAATGTGGTTACAATTTAAAGAATAATTCGAATATAAATATAATATAAATTCTTTTAAATTATCCCTTCAGAACATAGAAGTAATGTCCTTGAATATTATCACACTTCAGCTTTCTAACATGAACACAATTTACCTAAACTTTTAATACTTGTATAGCTAAATGTTACTCATACGCCGTGTATGACCTATAAAAAGTACACTATAATTGCAAAATTTTAAGATATACTCAATTATTTTTGCTAGAAAATATATTTGTTACGCAATCTACTACAAAAGTTTTGAAACTCCAATGTCCTTTTCTTGTAAATACGTTATTTCAATATCCTTGTGAAGAATCCTGTTGTCCTTATAAAAATTCAAAGGTGGCGATTTGTTACACAGTCTTTTATAAATAGGCCAAATATTAAAATTATGTAAATTTCGAAGCCTTGATGTAGTTTTTTGTGAACTTAGTATAAGCTGCTAGCTAAAACTGTAACTAAAAATCGGCACGGGTTACCGTTATGCTGGAACAATGAAACTTAACGCACTAGTTATTTTGGCTAAAACGCATCAATACAGAGGGTATGCATATAAAATTTCGAACCAAAATTTTGTCCATACATTTTTGGTACGCTCTAGTGTTTATATTCGTTTTTTGAAACTATATTTAATATATATTTGTTTTAGATAAATAGTAACATATCAGTTATCGGTATATAAATTGAAAAATACAAGAGTCCAAATGGAACCTTTGGCCTTCCTATTTCGTTTGCTACCTATAGTGTTGGCAAATTTAAAGGTTTTTGGGCAACCACATTTTGACTGATAATTCACCTATCGAAATCCATCGACATATGTATGTCGAGGTTCAAATGAACCTTTGGCCGACCCCTTTGGTTTCATACCCATGTTGTAGACAAATTTCAAGGTTTTTGGGCAACCACGTTTTGTTTGTTCACGATTGAACAAAAAAAAAATAAAAAAAAAAACAAAAAAACAATAAAAAAAAAATTAAATAGCAAAGTAGAATAAAATAAAATTCGTGCGAATAAACTAAAATAAAAAAAAAATAAAAAAACCGCGTGCAGCCTACACTTTAACTTCTTAAGTTCGGAAATAACGAAATATGAATAAGATGTATTCGAGAATGGTTTAGATTCACAATATCTTGCTTCCGCGAAGTGGACCAGAGAAACGATCCATTCGAAAATATCTTATATATGGTGCGTTTTCCTTAAAATTTGTTACATGGGTAGAATTAGGCCTAAATTAACAGGGGCCAATACGAATGGGATATAGAGGAAGAGGGGCAATGAAGAGCAAAAGGGAGGGAGATAGGAAAGAGAGTTGTACGAAGAAAGATAGGAAGACTAGGTGACAAGCCTGCTTGAAATTTAAATATTTGGAACACGCTCGCAAATACCTTTCACTTGATACCCATATAGGCATGCCCAGTATTAAAAAAAAAATAGATAGGTGGCAACCCATTGAGCCGCACCAAGTGGCAACCGCTATGTATGTAGTCTTAGAATGAATCATACTATCTATAATGCCAAAAAAATTGAGATAGGTGGCAACCCTGTGAACCGCCCCAAGTGGCAACACCCACGCACATAATCTTAAAGTGAATCATGCTATCTATAATGCCAAACTTTATCCAAATCGGTCGAGCGGCTCCCGAGATATAGATAAAACTATTAAAATGCGGTTAGGTGGCAACCCTAGGTGGCGACCCTGCTTGAGATTTACATATTTGGAATACATTTAATTTGATAGCAATATTGGCATATCTTGCTCAAAAATTAAAAAAAAATTGAGATAAGTGGCAACCCTGTGAACCGCCCCAAGTGGCAACACCCACGCACATAATCTTAGAATGAATCATGCTATCTATAATGCCAAATTTTATCCAAATCGGTTGAGCGGTTCCCGAGATATAAGAAAAACGCCTACGCCTGAAAGTCGGCTACAATTTCTATTTCCGTGCCATAACTTCCGTTTCATCGTCATCCATTTTCTCAAATTTTACTTTCAATCAAAACTTCATATCGCCACTTAAGAAGTTAACTTCAAAAATATAAAAAAATGATGAAATAAAGCAAAACGGAAAACATACAAAATGAAATTTAATAAATAAATTAAACAAATTAAAGATAAAAAAAGAAAAAATTGAATTTTGTAAAATAGAAGAAAAAATCCAACTTTGTTCCTTTTTTCTTGGTCAATATGTGCAGAGATTGTTCATGTCTGCAACTTTGCTCAGATAATTCTTCGAAAAAACTTACCGCTTTCGAGAAAAGTCAAAAAACCTAAACATTTGACCTTTGACCCGGCACACATGGGATCGATTGGGAGTTTGAAGTTTTCTTTCTGACACCGACCTTTAGCCCTTTACTAAAATTCGGCACTGTGCGAGTATTTGTTACTTCACCACTACTTGTATGTTTATTTGCACCGGACTATTACACTATATTTTCTTTTGTTGAAGGCTTACTTCTATACGAATAATTATCGTGGGGGATAGTGAAGAAAGAATCAGTTTCCATGTGTTCAAATCTGAGTATGTATTCGCAACAGTCCTAACACACATTAATTACACATTTATGTTACTCATACGCAGTGGAGCACCTCAATTTACTCCAACACTGGCAGTCGATAAAATTTGTTCACCTAGCTGTAAATTCAGCTTCAGCAATGAAAACCAACATGATTTCTTCAATAAATATTGCCAATTATTTTACATTATGCAGCGTAGCTTGCAAGTCATTTGTATACAGAGCTTGAGGTGTAGAGAAATTGCAGCAAAATTAAATATTTCGCACGTATCTATGACGCTATACCCTGTGTGTCTCTCAGCGTGCCTTACATGCTTTGTGTACGCCTGCTAGCTATTTGCTTTACTTTGATGAATAGCTTGCGGCTACATAGAGAATAATTTAGTAGGTAAATATGCTTTGCAATATACGAAACAAGAAATTCAAGGCTTGGCGATGTTCCACATTTGATCTGTGGCATAGTTGTACTACATGTCATCTGTGCTACGCAGTTTCATATGTTAATATATTGTTATTAGGATGCTTCTACGTATGTAGGTAAAATAAATATGCTGCACAGACTAAATTGAG
Organism: Campiglossa producta; assembly: GCA_964058755.1. NCBI lineage: Eukaryota > Metazoa > Arthropoda > Insecta > Diptera > Tephritidae > Campiglossa > Campiglossa producta. The sequence continues at coordinate 21,569,590 of CAXKVI010000002.1, read as the reverse complement.
GTGTTGAAAGTTAACTAACAACGGTATCTACATATCTGATTTCATATTAAAGGAAAATGAGAGACCTTTTGTCAATTAGTCTTGATGAAGGAAGGAATACGTAGTGGGACCTTATTACCAACTATAATAGTCATATGAACGCTGATTTTGCTATGAATATAAAATTGTGCTTGGGAAAGCACTTTATTTTGGTTCTGCTGTTGAAGAATTCAGTTTTCAGTGGGGAGATCCTTCAATGGGCCAAACTGCTTGAATTCCAAGTTCCAACATAAAAAGGTACATCAAGCTTCCCGGATCTATCTCATAAAAACATTCCGAAACCAAATTGAAAAAAAAAGACTAAAAATCTTTCTGCGCTTTGCCACTACAGCTTTTGCCTTGTTATGCTTATTAAGAATACAACCTGAACACATTTTCCTACTCTAGTTAAAGCCATTCAATTTGTTTTTACGTAAGCCTTTTTAACACTATGCGCTTAGCATACTGACCTCCAAATTATGCTGGAAAAATATTTACACACGCACAAACATATCTCTACACTCTACACTCTATTTAATTTGGCTTTGCGTAAATGCACATACATATATGAATAGCATTAAGGAAAGTTCCAAGCGAAAACTGACAACCTACTGTCAAATATATTCAGTTCTACGCAAATATGTAAATGGGATACCAACAACTTCTGTATACTGCCTGCTGTGTATATAGTTCTATGGACGGTAATCCTTTTTCACGCAGGTAGCATACAACTACATGTGAGCATATGCTGGAGCATATCATGTCGAAAGAACTGGTATATCTAACTTCTGTTTTTACTGTATTTAACGTTTGAAGTAGATAAGCTTGTTGCTAGAGCTGATACCGTTGTTGTTGAGCAAAATTAGAACGACTTAAGGAAAGTTACCTGCTTGTAGTGTGAACACATACTACGAAAATTTAAGAAAAGGATGTACTCAGAATATATGCTAGTAAATTAGATCGTTCCAGAAATAAAAATGAAAAAAATAAAGGAAAATGAAGTAAAATAAAAAAACAAAGTAAATATAATTAAAAAAAAAAAATTAAAAAAAATAATAAACAAAATAAAAAATAAAAAAACTCTATATCTTATTAAAAATTAAATTAATAGAAAAGAATAAAATATTAATAAATATAAAATTCAATAAAATAAAAAAAAAATTAAAAAAAAAAAATTAAATAAGGAAGTAAGGAAAGCTGTCTTCGGCTGTGCCGAAGGCTATATACCTTTCACGAATAAGCGTCACGATTTTCAGTGTTCGATTCCCAGTACAGCCTATGTCAATTTAACTTTAGCTCATACCGAAATTATCGGAACTATCGATTATATGGGGGCGATGTGTTATATTGGTTCAATCTTATTGATTTTTAACACCGACATTCCACATTCTAAAAGAGCAATAGTTACAAAATTTCACGTTCGTACCTATCTAATTACAGGAGTTATCTACCGAAATCGGTTTATCGGAACAATCGATAGTATGGGAGCTATATGTAATATCGGTCCGATCTTGCTGGTTCCGACAAATGATTCCTATATTTGAAAATGGTGGCCGAATACAAAATTTCAGCCAAATATCTCAAAAACTGTGGGACTAGTTTGCGTTCAAACAGACAGACAGACAGACGGACAGACGGACATGGCTAAATCAACTCATCTCATCATTGTGATCATTTCGGTATACTTATTGATGGGTCCATCTGTTCTTCTTCTCATACTTACAAACATCGGACCAAAGTCATAATACTATTTCATCTTCATGAAAGGTATAATAAAATAAAATAAAATAAAATAAAATAAAATAAAATAAAATAAAATAAAATAAAATAAAATAAAATAAAATAAAATAAAATAAAATAAAATAAAATAAAATAAAATAAAATAAAATAAAATAAAATAAAATAAAATAAAATAAAATAAAATAAAATAAAATAAAATAAAATAAAATAAAATAAAATAAAATAAAATAAAATAAAATAAAATAAAATAAAATAAAATAAAATAAAATAAAATAAAATAAAATAAAATAAAATAAAATAAAATAAAATAAAATAAAATAAAATAAAATAAAAAAAATAAAAAAAATAAAAAAAATAAAATAAAAAAAAATAAAAAAAAATAAAAATAAAATAAAATAAAAAAAAATAAAAAAAATAATAAAAAAAAATAAAAAAAATAAAAAATAAAAAAATAAAATAAAATAAAATAAAATAAAATAAAATAAAATAAAATAAAATAGAATAGAATAAAATAAAATAAAATAAAATAAAATAAAATAAAATAAAATAAAATATAATAAAATAAAATAAAATAAAATAAAATAAAATAAAATAAAATAAAATAAAATAAAATAAAATAAAATAAAATAAAATAAAATAAAATAAAATAAAATAAAATAAAATAAAATAAAATAAAATAAAATAAAATAAAATAAAATAAAATAAAATAAAATAAAATAAAATAAAATAAAATAAAATAAAATAAAATAAAATAAAATAAAATAAAATAAAATAAAATAAAATAAAATAAAATAAAATAAAATAAAATAAAATAAAATAAAATAAAATAAAATAAAATAAAATAAAATAAAATAAAATAAAATAAAATAAAATAAAATAAAATAAAATAAAATAAAATAAAATAAAATAAAATAAAATAAAATAAAATAAAATAAAATAAAATAAAATAAAATAAAATAAAATAAAATAAAATAAAATAAAATAAAATAAAATAAAATAAAATAAAATAAAATAAAATAAAATAAAATAAAATAAAATAAAATAAAATAAAATAAAATAAAATAAAATAAAATAAAATAAAATAAAATAAAATAAAATAAAATAAAATAAAATAAAATAAAATAAAATAAAATAAAATAAAATAAAATAAAATAAAATAAAATAAAATAAAATAAAATAAAATAAAATAAAATAAAATAAAATAAAATAAAATAAAATAAAATAAAATAAAATAAAATAAAATAAAATAAAATAAAATAAAATAAAATAAAATAGAATAAAATAAAATAAAATAAAATAAAATAAAATAAAATAAAATAAAATAAAATAAAATAAAATAAAATAAAATAAAATAAAATAAAATAAAATAAAATAAAATAAAATAAAATAAAATAAAATAAAATAAAATAAAATAAAATAAAATAAAATAAAATTATAAGAATAAAAACGGCCGGCAAAAAACTGTAGGTCCCGCCAACTTGTACGAAAACTCAAAAGCAACACACCACAAGTTGGAAAGAGAAGCTCGGCTAAAAATCTCGTTAGAGGTTATGATAACCTGTTGGTATTTCGCCGCCATTAGTTTTTTTTTTTTTATAAGAATAAAATAAAATTAAAAGAATAAAATAAAATTAAATTAAATAAAATAAAAAATAATAATAATAAAAAAGGATAATTAAAATAAAATAAAATAATGTAAACTAAAATTAAATAAAATAAAAAAAAATAAAATAAAAATATATTTTAATTAATCAAAAGTTGAAAAGTAGTATTAAAGATTTGATTTTCATTTTATCTTTTTTTTATCCAAAAATAGTACTTAAGTTTAAATTGTATTTATAATTCTAAAATTTGATTTTTTGAAATCTGCACGGTCTAATGTACATATAGAAATTTCTAACCATGGCATTGGCAATGACCAAGGTGTTTGCTTTTCGCACAGCACGTTCAGCAAACAAAATTTACAATTGCACCCACTAGAGATGTTACGAAGGTTAAATTTTTCGATATTCGGTGACACGAATGCGGTTGCGGATGTTTGAAATTCATAATCCGTATATGCGGGAATACAAAATTTTAAGAGCTCTATTTACGTCGGTTTTCTTAGTTCGGTGAAATACGATAAGCTACGACCAAGCATTTCTTTCGTATCATTTTATGAATTTTTGCGGCAAACAATTTCTGTAGATATAACCGGAAGAAATATAAATATTAAAAAAGTTAGGTGCACCATATTGCCAGCAGAAGAAAATTCAACAAGCGGAGATTTATGACCAAAGCCGCACGCAAAGAGTTGAATTAATGAATACAAGGTAAAAATGGAAAATTCAATTTTAATATTCGTTTCAAGAATATGCACTAATGTATACAAATAAGTGTACGATTTAACGTGTCTATGTTTTTCTCGTCCTTCTTAAAATTTGTAATCAGAAGCTGTTCCTTGCCTCTGTTAGTATGAACGTAACGTCCATAGTAATAGCATACCTTTAGGCTCACGTAAAAGTCGCTTTCAGTAGACCGGATACCCATCGAAGAACACTCCACTCTTAGCCCTTACACAACCTGCAGTCCTTGAATATCTCTTTTAAGAAATCTCATGTTCCCAGAAGTACTCAGTCAAATATGATGAGACAAACAAGTTGCATGCTTTTAGGCGCAAGGTATACTCACTTTCGAAATATTTAGGTACCAAAGTTTTAACGATAGCGATTAGTAAAATCTAGTGGCAGGTAAACTATTCAGGCGAAATTACGAACTTAAAACTTTGCTTTAGTTAGATATCACTACGACCTGCTTCATTAATTTTGCGCTCAATTTTATTTGCAAAGATCATGCGAAAACTTTGCGTATTTGTTTTTAATCGTCCTTTCCTTTGTTCGCTAACAATTTCAAAGTGATTTTTTAAAAATAATGTGTTGTTCGTGACTGCCCTTTAACGATTTTCTTACTCAGTTAAATAAATATAAAAAAAAAACAAGTAAGTTCGGGCAAACTGAAAATTAAATACCCAGCGGTATTTTTCGGAATGGGATAAAAATACCATGACTTGTCAATGAATGTATGAAAACAATCACTTGAAGCATTTCTCAATTAAATTTTAATGAGCGATAAATCTCGCGAAAATGGGGCATTGCATTAGTCACACAGTTCGCATAGAACTGAACTGTGTTAGTTTTCGACGCAGAAAACTGAAGTGTGTTAGTCTTCGACGCTAACTGAACCGTATTAGTCTTCGTTAGGAGCGACGATATATGGAACTCTATATCTGTCTCAATTATTTTGTGCCGTTACGTAGTACCGTTATGTGAACAAAATTATAATAGCCTTGTACTAGTACGTTGGTTATAATGAAGGCTAGACAACTATTGTATACTTTTTGGCAGCTTCAGTTTTCCCTGTTTGGTAACAAGTTTTCTCTTGGTAAACAAATTTAAACCTATTTAAAAAAAAGATTAAAAGCATTTTTTTACCACCACAAACAAGCTCGCAAGCAAGGGCTTCTTGTAACAATCTCAAGTAACGCTCTATCTCCTTGTACAAGTTTCTTTCAGCAGCTTGTTTGCCAACTTTGATATTTTCTTAACAACTTTTCTTAAGTAAGTACTTAGTGGTAAAAAATTTAAACAAAATGTATATGCAGCAATTTTTAACTTCAAGCTATCAAAGTCATTCAAGTCACTTACTTTGATTGAAATCATTTAAATTTAAGGAGCGCAGCGAGACGAGATTAAGTTATTTGCTTTTAAGTCGTTGCATCTAAGTATATGTATGTAAGTACTTTTGACGTGCAGCACACAAACACAAGCAAACTTTTTTTTTAATATTTTTTATTTGAAGCACATTTTACATCAAGGGCAATGACAAAACCAATGCCAAGTGCATTTAATTAATTTTTGGTATATGTACTGTTATCCATTTAATTCAAGGCTGTCTGACACGTTTGTTTTGAGATAAAGTGGTTACCTTTGGAAGCAGATTAAAATTTTGTAAGCATACTTTTAGGCTCTTGCGTGTGTGTGTGCTTATTCTGTGAACGCAAATTTTATTCAGACGACAGGTATACAGGCAACGAGATCCTGACAAGGAAGGATTGATACGTCAATCCTCTGTGGATTAGTCTAGTCGGTAAATGTTTAGCATCGCTTCAACGAAATTCTGTTTACAAAAGCGCCTGAAAGTATGCAATTTCTGGTCACATAACTTTTATATAAGCAGAAGAAATCTTAGGCTGGGCGTAGGTAGGTGTTCTTGAAAAATTCTGCGTTTTTTTTTAAGAAAGAATTAATCTTTGTCCTCGAGGACATTTGGAGAAAATGCTGAAACAACGAGGACTTTTCAAGCGAAAAAAAGGAGTATCAATGAAAATTTTTAATAAAATGAGAAAATGGTACTTTTAAAGTCCTACTTTTTTTTCAAAAAAATTTCTTCTTTTTTTCATTGATTTTTGAGAAATTGTCCTCGAAGAAAGACCAAAAAAAATTTTTGGCTACGCCCATGGACCACGGCGAAAAGAACAAAAAGGTGAGACGAAGACAAATAAGGCGAAGAAGAATAAAATAGATTAGATAGAGAAAAATACCAAAAAAGAGAAAAAGGAGGTAGACAGAAGGGAGAAAAAGGAAATATAGGGTCAGCAGAAGAGAAAGAAAAAATAGAAGAATGAAAGAAAACGAAAAAAAGAAAGAAAAAGAGGTTAAAAGGGAAAAGAAGAATAAATGAAGAAGAAGACGAAGAAAGAAATAACCTAAAGAGAAAAGAAAGAGGAATATAAGCGGAAAAAAGAGGAAGAACAGAGTTATAAGAGTAATAATAAAAAAAGAAGAGGAGAAAAAAAGGAAAGGAGAATGAAGGAGTGAGAAAAAATAGAGAAAAAAAAGAGAAAGAAAATAAGAGGAAGAAAAAAGTAATGAAAAAGAAAAATAAGAAGAGGAAGAAAAAAAAACGAATGGCGGCGATATACCAACAGGTTATCATAACCTCTAACGAGCAAAGCAAATGAGTTTTTGTTGAGAAGCTTCTCATGGCAGAAATACTCCCGCCATTTAGAAACATTTTTTTCCTAAACATTTTTTTTTGTTGTTGGTTCTGCCGGGAATTGGTATGACACGACTTGGTGTAGTAGGCCGAGCACTTAACCGCTACAACACGGCGGCTGCAAGGAAGAAAAATACTGGAGGAAAAAAGAGAGGGGTCAAAATAAGCAGAAGAAAGAGAAGGAGAATAAAAATAAATAAAAAAAGGAGAACGAACAGAAAAATGAAGGAAGAAAAAGACGAACAAACAATATGAAATAAAAAAAGGAAGGAGAAGCAGGGAAAAATGGGGAAAAAAAGGAAAATAAGAACAAGTAGGAGATTGAAAGAAGCAAACAAAGAAGAAAATAAGATAAAGCAAAAAGTGAGGAAGACAAAAGGGTGAAATAGAAGAGAATGGGAGGAAAGGGAAGAAAACTAAGAAGATAAAAAAAAGAAAGAACAAGAAGAAAAAACAGAGATAATTGAAGGAAGAAGAAAAGGTTGAAAAATAAAAGAAGGAAAAGAGATATTAGGAGGGGAAAAATAAGATCAAAGAAGAAAAAACAGAAAAAATGGAAGATAAGGAACAAGAATGTTGAGAGAAGAAAGGAAGATGAGAAGAAGGAGCAATAAAATTATTATAAAAGGAAGAAGAAGGAGTGAAAGAAAAAAAAACAAGAAAAAGCCAATGAGAGAAATTGATCAATAAATCTCTTCCAATTCGTGTTGAGCTACTTGTACTATCTTCCTACCTCAAGTTACATTTTTATGCTGACTTTGATCGAAATTTTCTAAAACAGACCAATTTGTGCTGAGAAGCTTTCAAAAGCAGAAATACAATCAGAAGTATGCCCACGTTTTTAGACAAACTTTTATATTTTGTATGTTACTTTTCCCGTATGGTAGGCAAGACATACTAACTACGTACTAAACCGCAGAAACCCACACTTACTAAGCAGTTTTGTTTCGTATTAACCATGTTTATGTAACAAAGCATAAACAGATTTTATTTAAGGATTTCGCGCTAAACAGTCCCACTTCAAAAAGGTAAAATTTTCCAAATATGTACTCACTTGTATCACATATTTCCATTTCAGAGAAATCCTTTACTTCAAACTTTTCACACATCAACTCTCAGCTTTTTCATACCTAGTTAATCGCAAAAGCTGTCGTACACGTAAAATCACCTTTGACAAACATAACAACACAACACCCATAAAATGTTTGTTCGACAGCTCTGTCGGATAAAATACTTAGCTGTCAAGCTAACCGACGCCTTTGAAATCGTTGTTGGACCTGATGCTGTTGTTGTTTATGTTTATGTTGTTTTTCCCGCTACTGTTGCTTGCTTGAGTGTGTGTGTGTGTAAAAACAAGAAATTTATTAAGGATCCCTGTCCATCTAGCCTTACATGCTATTTATGTTTGTATGCGCATTAAAAAGTTTTTTATTTTTTATTTGTACACTCGTTTCTTCTACATATTACAAAAATGGTAATTGCCACAGGTGCTTGTGTGTGTGTCGTAATCTATGTAGATTTACTTTAATATATCCCAGTTAACCAGGGGAGTGCCCAAGATGCTCAGTGAGAGCTAATTGACTGGTGTGCTCACTCTCTCAAGAAGTCTCCGAATTTGTTTCCAAAAGGGAGTATCTGAAGAAGAAATTTGGCTTATCAATATGGGGCTTACATCGTCAAACGGACCATCAAAAAATTTCATCACTTCGATTTGATTGAAATGTGGCGAAAGTGATCTGCTATGTAAAAAAAAAATATTACTAAAAGTCGCGTACAAATATGTGATGGTTACCGAGATATACGGGTTTGAATTCGCAGTATTTTTGTTTAAGCCTTTTTTTTTAATTAGATGTCATGTATTTGCTGTGCTAAAAAGGATCATAGAAACTTTTTGCTAAAGTATTTTTTCCGTGCTGAGTTTTAAAAGCAGCATTTACCATATTCGGTCGTACATTTCGAAGATGCGTTCATGCTGCCGCATTTGGAAAATGCGCATTTAGCTAATTTTGGAATGCTTAAGGTGCCTTCCTACGTCGCAAGTGGAAGTATGCTTGCCTTTTCAGATAAACTCCATTTCTTTTATAAAAGTGCTCTCGTGGGTAAAGAAATCGACTTTCTAAACAAACTTGGAAACTCTTCACCTCGAAAATTGCAACTTTTAACAGGAAAACTTATTGATAAGTACGTTGACGTGCTTAGTGAGAAGATATCCTAATATAAACAGCGGTTCGCCCAAAAGTATACAACATTTTTTTTCACTTTTTCTTCATACAAGAAAATTTTTGTTCGCATTGCATTTTCGAAGATACTAAAGCTAATGCAGAAATAAAGTAGATTTTGTTGCGTTTGGTTTTTAAAATTATATGGAAAAAATGCTGCATTTTGGGATAAATGCTAAAATGCAAAATGCAGGCTCAGCATGAACAGCACATAAATTAAAAAGAAAATTTATGGAAAAATTTTAGTAAAAATTTTATAAAAAAAAATTTTTAACAAAGCTTGTGCTTTTTCCTTTAAAATGATACTTTTTTGTAATGGACCTCGAAAATTTCCTTAATGAATTGTTACCTCAAATAAAAAAAGCACACCATAAAATGAAATTAATTTTTATTTTTCATCATGAAATGATGAATAATGGGTGAATTTTAGCTGTAAATTTTTAATAAAGAAATCGGATACCATATCAAACCGGAAATTATTGCCTTTAAGAAAGTGACGGCAAATCCTGATGTAAATATAAACATTTAACCTGCTGACAATGACAGCACCCATCAGTTTTTTCATATTGCCTTTAAACAAGTGATGGTAAATCCTGATGGAAATAAAAAGTGGGTTATATTTAAAAATGACTGAGTATTGTACTAATGCACACACATACACAGTAACATGTATAACATCTAGTAAATTTTAAATGGCTGTAATTATTTTAATAGTTAAGATAATCGCACACGGCATACCATTTTGGAAGCTTCAAACCTTCAACTTTAAGAGTATGTAAAAATATTTTCAAAAAAGTTTCATAAATTGAAAAAAAAAAATTCACTTTGAAAAAAATACCATTTTTCCCCATACAAAATGTATGGGAAAGGGCGAAAAAAAAAATAGCCACCCCTAAGGGTTAAGTTAGAGCGCTAATTTTTTGCAAGGCTTATTTTCTCATCAATACCTATAGTTTCAGGGGGTAAGACCGAAAAAAGAACCAAATTTTTCTTATTTATATATAGTATAGATGGTATAGAAATGTTCATCACAATCTATAATACCGGTTTTATTTACCAAATAGTATTGGATGTACAAAGCTAGATATTTAAAATACATAAGAAAGTTCAGGTAGCAACCGCATTCATAAATATTTATTTGGTGCAACCTTGTGAAAATTATAAAAGTAAGCTCAGGTTTCAGCCGCACTAAGAATTTTTTTTTTAAATAAAAAATATATTTGGTTTAGGTCTGGAAAATCCTTTTATTAAAGAAACTAGGCAAAATACTTCTCGTGTGAGACTCATCTGTCATATTTTCATGATTGGTTGGCTCAATTAAAATGGATGACAACATCATAAAAATAATCAAAGTGGCAACACTCATTTACCACAGCTCCCTCTTTAGAGCGCTCAGTTTTTGGTTAACTGGGCTACTCGTTCACATATCTGTCTGTGTATGACTGCTTGCGGATTTGCATAATGACAAGACGTGCGATAATGGCGCACCTGTAGCTCATTTTACATGGAAGGGGGCATACGCGTTATGCTCGCTGCATAAGTAATAAGTATTGAGTTACTTGCTACTTAGCTACTGCACACGCTTAAACTCCGTCTGAATATTAATTATTCATTGGTAGGTAGGTAAATTATAATTTAATAGCAAGAATGTGCTCCTGATTTTTAAATATGAGCGAGTTGTGGATAATTTTATGATTTTCATAAAATCCATAGCGAGATGCTTTTTAATTAGGAGTGATAACTATTTTGTTGGAAAAATTTTAAGCTTCACTATAATCATCTATCTCCAGCCGAATCGAGCTGCTATTGCCAGAGAATTTTTCTGAATACAAATTGGTATGTATTATAAAAGAAGCCATTAGTTACCATGATCCACCCAGGTCATAAATGAACTTAATTGGATTTCAAAAAGCAATAACTCAAATATAAATAATTGCAGGGCTGCAAATTTAAATATACACAAAAGGAGTGCCAGATGCAGCGATGTCGATTTGAATGGAAACCATTTTTCCTACAGAAATAGAAATTTACGAAGAAAATTTCTCAAATGATATATTGGCAAAAGTTCAACAATAATGCTGTAAAATTATATACATTGAATACACATGTTGTATGTAGGTTAGACTGTCCCAAAAAAATCAAAGTTGTGTAATTTAAACGCATACACCCTAATTTTGACCACAATACATCAACAACTATCCTGACAAAGTTTTATGCAATTCGGACGACGGCAACCCGTGCCGACTTGTAGTTGAAGTTATCAGTAAAATTAAAGTAAATTATGTACACGTTTTCCTCATATAGTTGTATCCTTACTCTTCAAGGACTTCGTAATTAAAAAAACGTTATTTTTTGATGCTCAGGATATCCTTTTAAGGATCCTGAAAAATTTTAGCAAAGTGTAGATATGTGGTTACTAATTTAAAGGATAATTGAAATATAGTCTAAATATAGCTTTTTTTGAAGTTAACTTCTTAGGCGGCGATATGAAGTTTTGATTGAGAGTAAAATTTGAGAAAATGAATGACGATGAAACGGAAGTTATGGCACGGAAATAGAAATTGTAGCCGACTTTCAGGCGTATGTTTGCAGACTTTCTCAGGCGTAGGCGTTTTTCTTATATCTCGGGAACCGCTCAACCGATTTGGATAAAATTTGGCATTATAGATAGTATGATTCATTCTAAGATTATACGCGTGGGTGTTGCCACTTCGGGCGGTTCAAAGGATTGCTAAATGTCTAATTTTTTTTTAGATATGCCAATATGGGTATCAAATGACCGTATTCCAAATATGGAAATCTCAAGTAGAGTTGCCACCTAGGATTGCCACCTAACCGCATTTTATTTATTTTTCTCTATATCTCGGGAACCGCTCCACCGATTTGGATACAGTTTGACATCATAGATAGTATGGTTCATTCTAAGACTATACGCGTAGGCGGCGGTTCACAGGGTTGCCACCTATCTCAATTTTTTTTAAATATTGAGCAGAATATGCCAATATGGGCATCAACCGAAAAGTATTTTCGACCGTATTCCAAATATGGAAATCTCAAGCAGGGTTGCCACCTAGGGTTGCCACCTAACCGCATTTTATTTAATTTTCTCTATATCTCGGGAACCGCTCGACCGATTTGGATAAAGTTTCGCATTATCGATAGTATGATTCATTCTAGGATTATATGCGTGGGTGTTTCCATTTGAGGCTGTTCACAGGGTTGCCACCTATTTCAATTTTCTTTAAAAATATTGAGCATATATGCCAATATGGGTATCAAATGAAAGGTATTTTTGGTCGCATTTCAAATATGACAACTTCTAACTGGGTTGCCCCAAACCGTATTTTATTTATTTTTCCTTATATCTCGGGAACCGCTTTGCCGTTTTGTATACAATTTGGCATTATTAGTAGTATGATTCATTCTAAGACTATATACATGGCGGCTGCCACTTGGGGCGGTTCAAAAGGTTGCCACCTATCTATTTGTTCTTTTAATATTGGGCAAAATATGCCTATATGGGTATCAAGTGAAAGGTATTTGCGACCCTTTTCCAAATATTTAGATTTCAAGCAGGCTTGCCACCTAGTCTTCCTATCTTTCTTCGTACAACTCTCTTTCCTATCTCCCTCCCTTTTGCTCTTCATTGCCCTCTTTCCTTCTACCACGCCCCCATTCCTCTATATCCCGTTCGTATTGGCCCCTGTTAATTTAGGCCTAATTCTACCCATGTAACAAATTTTAAGGAAAACGCACCATATATATAGATATTGTGAATCTAAACCATTCTCGAATACATCCTACAGGAAGTAATATCCTTTAAAATCATTATCCTTAAAATTTTTCCAAACTCTGTGTTAAAAAAAAATTTTATTGTAATAAAAGTTCTATGTATACAAATAGAATGAATGAATGCACAGGAGATGGACAGGATATGACCCAGAAATTGATTTTACTATATGACAGATGTTCATGCGGGCCTGAAAGTAGTGTAAGTTTTAATTCGATATCTGAATCCATTTCGGAGATATCGACAAAAAAAATTAAAACAATTTACCTGTTCTTTTCATACTTGGTAAATGTTACTCATACGCCATGTAGGACCTATAAAAAGTGCACTATAATAGCAAAGTTTCATGATGTACTCATTAATTTATGCTAAAAGACATATTGTTAAGAAATATGTCAAAATATTTTGAAATTCCAATGTCTTTTTGAGTGAATACGTTTTTTCAATAACCCTGCAAAGAATCCTGTTATCCTTTTCGAAATTTATTCGGGTATCGATGCCCGGCAAAAGCAACATCAAAAATTATTTAGAAAAATAATTTTTTTAAACGGTGTTGCATTATTGAACATTAATGAAAAAGGTGTATCAGAACATTTTGTGGAGCGTTACATTTCCGGCAAAAGTCTAACACCACAAAAATCGATTTTTTTTTGCTAGCCTAATGCACGTGTGGGTATGTATATCCTTGTGCAACATATTTGCATTGTTTGTTAATTAATTAAGTGAGAGCACAAACCACAACAATTGCTCAAAGGAAATTCCAACCACTAGCCAACTATTATTATCTACCATGCCGAAGCAGCAACAAAATGTAAACAAAAGTGTTGAACCAATAAAAGCTGAATTTAAACCGCAAATTTTCTGCATAGAAGTAGAAGAAGAGTAAGCCAGGCTATAACTTAATTGTTAGTTAGCGGCAGTGGGTATGAATCGTTGAATCATTTTTCCTCATATTGGAGTACCTTCCAAAGTGCTTCTCGGTCTAGCAGCAGAGGATCAATCTGTGTGGCTACACTACATCAGCTTTTGACAATCGCAGTCAGTACGTTCTGCAATATTTATTTCGGCTTCGATTACAGTTTTGTTTGGGTTTCGTTCCGGTTTCGGTTTCTAAATAAAATAGCGAGCACAAAAAAATTGCACTACTAAAAACTCCAGTATGTAGCTTCAAAATAGGTCTGAGTTTTCAATATTTTTTTTTTCGGTTCTAGTAAATTTTTTTCGTTTGCTTCATTCAACTAAAGTCAAATTTCCTCTTTCAAAATTTTGATACCGATCACGGTTGCCACAGCTGGTAGTTTTCTACCAAACTTGGTAGTTTATTTTTAACTTTTTCAAATTTGGTAGCTTTTTTCGATTTGGTAGTTTTTTTTTACTTATATATCATCGTTGCTCGCTTACCAGAGGCATGAATGTAGCAATTTTCCGTTTTTTTTTTAATAGGCTCACGTGATTAATCTCTCGTGCTACACATTCATGTTTCTGGCGCAACAAAATTTTTTAAAAACTGAATTTTTGAATTTTTAAATTTTTTTATTTTGCTAAATAGAAACAGGAATGTGTAGCAAAATTGTATACGCCATGGTGTCTGTTGTTGGCAAAACAAAAATTGCAAATTCAGTTTTCAAACATTATCGTTTGTGCTACACATTCATGTTTCTGGCCCAAAGAAAATTAAAAAAAAATGTCTTTGAAAATTTTTAAAAGATGAATGTGTCGAATCGCCAGGATTTGAAGAAATATCAACGTAAAAGCTATATCAATGTAAAGTGTATAATGAGAATATAATCTGCAAACACAAATTTATCTCAAAAATTAAAATACAATTTTTTTCCCCAAAGCTAGCGGCGATATCATATTGAGCCAAATATTTTTGCTAAACTTAAATCTCAAATCTGCACCAGCAGCACTACAAGTCTCAATTTTAGATTTTCGTGTTCTTAATTTTTTGGTCCTAAAAAAGGAACACTTGGTCTTGAAAATATACCACACTGTCTCAAAATAATAACCCGGTTCTTGAAATGCGAACGAAGTTATCGGAAATAGAACGGTCGGTGTTGTCATCAGAACGATGTTATCGGAAATAGAACGGCCGGTGTTATCATCAGAACACATAACGAGAACGTTACAACATCGTTGCATACTTTTAGGCATTTAGTCTGTAAACAACTTTAACAGAACAAATCCAACAGAGAAAATACTGTCATTGCTGTCATAAAACATAGCTGCGATTAGACGCGTGCAAAGATAAGTACGCGATGGCCTGATGATAAACACCTCCTTTCAGCAGTCAAAGCAGTGTGAGCTCGACTCCCGGTGGAGGCAAACCACAGAACAATGTGAGAAATAATTGCCATTCAGAAGAACTCTGAAAAATAATTTTTCTTTTAGATTTTTTGTTTACTTTGACCCAAAATGTTCCTAAAATGAGCCCAATACGTTCTCAGAATAAGTTAAAAATGTTCATAAATCAAGTCCAAACTGTTCGTGGAACACAAAACATGTTCTTGAAAAATCCGTTTTCAAAATAAGACCATCGTTCATGAGTTAAGTCAAAACGTTACAGACTTTTGTGCACGAACAGTCTCAGTTTTGGACTTGTTTCGTTCGTTTTAGAACGATTTTTTCTTTAGTGTATAGAAATAGCTCCAATAAACGAACTAGATCCAAACTGTCTAATTTTATACTAGTTCCAGCCTAGGATATCGCCATGTTAAATTTGTCAGTTGATTTCATCTAAAAAAGATAGTTCGTGGACTAGTACTGGTTCGGAACGCACTAGAGGCGAACTAGCTCTGAACTAGAGATTTTCCCTACAGGGAATGGTTCAGAACTATAGAAAAAGTTCCAATAAACGAACTAGATCCAAACTGTCGAATTTTGTACTAGTTCCAGGCCATCGCTATGTTAAATTTGTCAGTTGATTTCATGTAAAAAAGATAGTTCGCGAACTAGTACTGGTTCGCAACGCTCTAGAAGCGAACTAGCTCTGAACTAGAGATTTTCTCTACAGGGTTAATACTTACACAAACATAAAGGGCGGGGGATTCAAATTTGAAAGCAAAAGCTGTACTTGCTTTCCCGTTCGCCTTCTATATATATTTCTATCCTTATTCCAAAGTTCTAGTTTTAATACGAATCATGCATGCTTGTGTAGGCTCAAATCAGCTTTTTTTCACATACATAATTTTTCTCAGATCTTCCCATAAAAAAAGTAAATAAATTACTGCGTTAACTGATGCGTAGAAAATAAAAAAATCTATGAAATATGCAATAAATCATGAATCATAAAGCATTAAGAAATGGGCTTAAAATTACAAATACGCGACTGTAATTGCGTATGTACATTAGGGTGATTAAAAAAAAAAAATGTCGACTAGGTCTTACCCACTCGAAAGTTAGTAATTGATAGGAATATAAGCATTGCAAAAAATAAACGCGCTGTAACTTAACCTTAAGAGGATTTTGTGCAAAGGGAATTTTCTAACAATTTTTAAAACTTTTCCAACCAAAAATTTTGCATATTCTAAAAGTTGAGGCTTTGAAGTTTCTTTTTACATAGTGCGGTTATTATATCTGTTAAACTAATAACAGACATCTTAAAATGACTGAGTTTTGTAATTTTGCAAGTAACACGTAAAAGTTTAAAAAAATATTACAAAATTTACTTTGAAAAAAAAAAGAGAAAATTTTTCTCATACAAAATGAAGGGAAAAGACGAAAAAAGAGACCTCTAAAGGCAAGACTTATTTTCTCATCAATTACTAACTTTTTAGGGGGTAAAACCAAAAAAAATATTTTTTTTTATTTGAATCACCCTAATGTACATATGTATGTAAGTATGTATTTCGTTTTTTTTTCGTTTTTCTGTTTTCAATGATATCAAGGAAGTGAAAAGTAAATATTTACAAAAAACATACTAGAATCTATAGGTATAGCAGTGTTTATGTGCAAATACATAGAAGTGAACAAAAAACACGATAACAAGTAAGGAAGCCTAAGTTCGGGTAAACCAAACATTTAATACCAAGCAATATACCACCATGAAACCAAAAAATTTAATCATTCTTCTATAATAAGTTTTAAAATTATGACCAGTCGAGTTTTCAAAAGTGCCCCCTTAAAAATGCATGGTGCCACGCCCACTTTTAAAGTTTAACAGGAAGTCACAATAGAATGACCAAGAGGATATACCTACAAAATTACACTATTTTAGCAATTTCCGTTACCGAATTATGTTAATTTATGTGATTTTCGAAATTTTCGATGTCGAAAGTGGGCGTGGTCGGAAAGCGATTTCTTCCAATCAATTTTATAAGGTATAATGCTAGTATACCTTCATGATTCTACCGTAATCAGTTTGAAAGTTATGACCAGTCGAATTTTCAAAAATGCCTGCCTTAAGAGTAGGCGGTGCCACGCCCATTTCCAAAAATTTATGAAAAATCATAATGGAATGAATAGGGGGTCATCGTACGAAATTGTATCACTTTAGCCATTTCCGTTACCGGATTATTTCAAGTTGGGTGATTTTTCGAAATTATCGATACAAATTAAAAAAAAGGACGTGTGGCACTCGGGGACTGCCGCGGTAAAGCATATCACTTTTTATCAACTTATGCAATTATAATATTTATGAAAACTCAATGAGCATATTTATGATTTTAGAGCAGTACAGCCTTAACAGGGGGATTAACCTATAAAATTTTATCATTTTAGCCATTTCAGCTACCGATTTCGCCCATTTTCAATAGCAACCTACCTTGGCCATAAAGGAACCTGTATACCAAATTTCATGCAAATATCTCAATTTTTACACTCAACGTGTACACGGAAGTCGATATCTATCTCGATTATTTTGTGCCGTTACGTAGTATGCAGAGAAAAATGAGCTGGGAATGGATAAGAATTGACCGGGATTTTGGTTGAATCAACTCATATTTTGGTTGAATCAACAGATATTTTGGTTGATATAACTATATTTTCGTTAATATGACCAAATCACTGTCAATTCTTATCCATCACCGGCTCAGTTTTCTCTGTATGTACCGTCACGCTGGGTATAAAAATAAACCTACATATATGCCATCATGGCAAACTTTGCACAATCACATCATCGATAGCTATGCCATTACGACATCTGGCAGGCGTTGCGACAATAATTCGTTTTGTATTGTTTTCCTTTTTATATATATGTACTTATATTTAATGTCATTTATTTCAGATATTTGTTTTCAAACCTTATTAAGTTAAGCTAAGTTTGACATAAATAAATACTTCGGGGTTCAAAGACAAGTATTGGCGTTAAAATATTAGAGCGGAGCGAAAGTAGAAGGTTATTGAGTATTAGATAAAAAGAAAAATCACTCAATCTTCAATCCAGTTAAAAATGTATGTGCGATATAGTCGACCGTGCTGCAACCTATCTAGGTGGAGAGAGACTACAAAAAAGTGTACATTTGATTATAAGGACCACCCTACGGTCTATATGCAATTTTTGTTGTGCATAATATGAGTTTTGAGCTTATTTTCATCAAGATAAATATATACATAGAGAAGATAGGCACTCGTTTCTAGCCTTAGAAACACCCAAATATTTCTTTTGTTTAACTAAAGGTAAAGGTGTGGATGAATTTTTGAGTTATTTTAATATTCAGCAAAATACTTTCTTTCACAGCATTATTTATGCGTATGGATACATTTTTTTCGATTTTATTTGGCACATTTTCCCAATATAACGGTAAGAAAATGTTCATAAATCAACCAATATGTAACCCTTTTCGTATATGTATAAAGGATACAAGAAATAAACTAAAACAAGTAAGGGTCAACGCAACATTAAATACCCAGCGGTAATTTTCAGAATGGGATAAAAATGATATAGGCCCTAGGAGGATTTACCTAAAGTTTTTACTATCTTAGCTATTTACCTTATCGAATTATGTCAAGTTATGTGATTTTCAAAAATTTCCATATCGAAAGTGGGCGTGATCGGAAAGCGATTTCGTTGAAGTACATCAGGTATGTTCCCTAGTATAGCTTGTACCAATTTCATCGTTCTACGGTAATCAGTTTAAAAGTTATGACTCGTGAAATTTTCAAATATGCCTCCCTGAAAAGTGGGCGATGCCACGCCCACTATAAAAAATTATGGAAAAAGCATAAGAGAATTACCAGTGGGATTCACCTATTAAAATATATCATTTTAGCCATTTCAGCTGCCGAGATATGTCAGTTGGTGTGATTTTCGAAATTTTCGATATCGAAAAAGGGGACGTGGTAATCATCCGATTTCGCCCATTTTCAATAGCAACCTACCTTGACCAGAAAGTAACCTGTATATAAAATTTCATCATCAAATATCTCAATTTTTACTCAAGTTATCGTGTACACGGGCGGACAGACGGACGGGCAGACGGACATGCTTTAATGAACTTTTTTTTCAACCTAAGAAATTTCACATATGGAACTCTATGTATATCTATCTCGATTATTTTGTGCCGTTACGTACTACCGTTATGTGAACAAAATTAATATACCCTTGTACTAGTACGCTGGGTATAAAAATTAAAAATTTATTGGCATCTTGATAAGGATCAGTAAAGTGATGTATAAAGTAGATAGAATAAGAAATCGAAATTTTATTAAAATACCGATAAAAAAGTATTTCAAGAGGTTAAAACAACGAAATGAAGAATATTTCAAGCAAATGTTAAATAACATTAAATTAGTATTTTTTCTACTCCTCTGTAGTGCTTGTAAGGAGCCAGCATTACGACACCACAGGTGCCATTTTTTTCATCACGTCACTCTAGTGTACTCAGCTAATTTATTTATTATCGATTTCGTTAGCTTGCTGTGTGCGGGAAGCACCTAATCAACTGTTTTTCGAACTTTCCTCACAAACAGCATAAAGTTTTATTAGGTTCGACTCAAGCGTGTCACTAAAACTAAGCAACAGGTTGCTTAGACGCAGCTAATAAAATTCGCTCGCCACAGGCTGCCAATGGTTACCTGCCCCATTAAGGAATATTTGTCACAAAAGTTTTGTGTAACTTTTGATTATTCAAATTATACTCACACTTGCAGCTACATAAACAAATTACTTTAAAACTTTTTCCAATAAATATCGCTTTAACTTTCGGTTGTTCGATATAGTAACTGATACTCTCGTTTTGGTAAGTATTTAAAAAAGTGAGCTGCAATCTTATGTACTCAATAAAAGAAATGAAAATGAAAAATTAAATTAAATATTGAAAAAAAAAAAAAAAATCAAAAAAAAAAAATAAAATAACAAGGAAATTTATGAATAAAATACCAAATTTTATAAAAAATACAAAAAATAAATAAAATAAAGACAAAAAAAATTAAATAAATTAAATTGAAAAGAAAACATTGCTTACGACATTTCAACTAAACATCACGAGATGTTTAAGTGTGATGATGTGATTTACAAAAAGCGTCGCATCTAATTTTTCACTACGTCGGTATCATGCCGTCCCGCGTCAATTAGGAAATAACGTCAATAAACATATTGACAAAGAGAAGTTAAGTCAACTGACCTAAATAGTGAATTGAAACTATTTCCATTTGGGGTGAGAAATAATGTCAATTGACACTATTTCCATTGACCTTGTTACCTGTCACCTAAATAAAAACAGAATGAAATAAAATAAAATAAATAAAAGAAAAATAAAACAAAATAAAATAAAATAAAACAAAATAAAATAAAATGAAATGAAATAAAATAAAACAAAATAAAATAAAATAAAATAAAATAAAATAAAATAAAATAAAATAAAATAAAATAAAATAAAATAAAATAAAATAAAATAAAATAAAATAAAATAAAATAAAATAAAATAAAATAAAATAAAATAAAATAAAATAAAATAAAATAAAACAAAATAAAATAAAATAAAATAAAATAAAATAAAATAAAATAAAATAAAATAAAATAAAATAAAATAAAATAAAATAAAGTAAAATAAAATAAAATAAAATAAAATAAAATAAAATAAAATAAAATAAAATAAAATAAAATAAAATAAAATAAAATAAAATAAAATAAAATAAAATAAAATAAAATAAAATAAAATAAAATAAAATAAAATAAAATAAAATAAAATAAAATAAAATAAAATAAAATAAAATAAAATAAAATAAAATAAAATAAAATAAAATAAAATAAAATAAAATAAAATAAAATAAAATAAAATAAAATAAAATAAAATAAAATAAAATAAAATAAAATAAAATAAAATAAAATAAAATAAAATAAAATAAAATAAAATAAAATAAAATAAAAAAATATAGAGACATAAATATAAAAATGAATTGAATGCAGTGGAATGTTAACAAAAAATTGTGGCTGTTATCGCTTTAAGCTAGAGTTAGTTATTGTTGGCGACCTAAAAAGGAAAAAAACAGATTTGTGCATTTAATTTCCTTTTATTGGTCATTAAAGTAACAGATGTTTAAATATATGGTTATTTGTATGTGTATTTTTTGTTGGTAGTTGTGAATGTGTAGGTAAAATTGAAACTAACGAGTTGCATGACCGGACAAACGTGGCATTCCCGTTACAGTCTGTAAGTTTTGTTATTTATGGTCCTAATTGTATGCGAATTAAGGAGTTTGTTGGGATAAGGTCAAAGGACAAAAACGTTTTAGGCATGTATTTGACAATATTTGCTTGGTGATTTAAAAATTGCGATAAAACTGAAGAAATATGCAAAAAGTTTTCTTCAAAAATGGTTGTGCACATTTGTATGAATCGCCTTCGAAATGTCTTAGGCTATGAATGTAGTGGGATAAAAAATAGCTGAAGAGATATAATAACACCACTTGAGGATATTATCAAAAATAACTTGGTTGGGCAAATATTTTGTTTATACGTCATCTTGATAACAATGATTTGTCTGTTTATCTATGAAGTAGCAGAATTTCATAGATTTTGCTGGCATAGTTCTGCTTTCTTTATTGAACTTGACAAGGACTTAAAAAATCCTGCCTTAGTGAAAAAATACCTTATTTAATTGAAATGACTGCCACTTTCCACCTAAGCTGCCGTTTCCTTGACGACTAACTATAATCAAAGAGACCAAAAGGTTGCTAAGTACAAATTTCTCACGCAATACCATTGCAGTGAATCAGAAGCGAAAATTGAGTTTTGCACTCAAGCGTATATTTTTTCGATTTCCAAGAGAGAGACAGAACCCAAGTTTCAACAAAGTAAAATTCTACTTTTAAATTGAGTTTTATTACCCGCTCATCAGCAATGGTGCGGATGTTTGGAATACAAATAAATAAATGAAAACGCGTAATAGAGGAGAATTAAGGAGAAGGAAGCGCTTTAGCGGTGTTCGAAAATATCAACGAAGCGCTTTTCTCAATGAAACAGAAAACAGAATAAGTTAAATAAAAAAAAATATAATGAAATAAAAAAATAAAATGAAATAAAAAAATAGAAAAAACAAAAAAAGGGAAAAATAGAACAAATTAAAAAGAGATAAATAAAAAAAATTACGAAAAAATTTAAATAAAATAAAAAAAATTTAATTAAAAAATAAATAAAATGAAATAAATAAAAAAATAAAAAATTTAATTAATTAAAAAAGGTTAAAAAAGTAAAATTAAACGAAATAAAGTAAATTAAAATAAAATATTATAAAACAAACAAAATATAATAAAATAAAAACATAAAATGAAATAAAAAAAAGAAAACACAAACAAAAATGAAAAAAAAAGAATATAAAATAAAAAAATAAAAAGAAATTAAAAAATAGAAAAAAAATAAATAAATAAAAATTAAAAAAATTAATTTAAACAAAATAAAAAAATTAAATGAAAATAAATAAAGTAAAATAAAAAAAAAAAATAAAAAAAAAAAATAAAAAAAAAAAATAAAATAAAATAAAATAAAATAACATAAAAAAAATAAAATAAAATAAAATAAAGTAAAATAAAAAAAAAAAAAAAAAAAAAAAAAAAAAAACTAAAATACACAAACAAAAATGAAAAAAAAAGAATTAAAATAAAAAAATAAAAAGAAATTAAAAAATAGAAAAAAAAATAAATAAATAAAAATTAAAAAAATTAATTTAAACAAAATAAAAAAATTTAATGAAAATAAATAAAGTAAAATAAAAAAAAAAATAAAAAATAAAATAAAAAAAAAAATAAAAAAAAAAAAATAAAATAAAATAACATAACATAAAAAAAAAATAAAATAAAATAAAATAAAGTAAAATAAAAAAAAAAAATAAAAAAAAAAAAAAACTAAAATAAAATAAAGTAAAATAAAACAAAACAAAATAAAATGAAATATCAAAATACATTAATATTTTTAATACTGTGTATGACAAAAAATCGCTGAACTAAATTGTTTTCATAAAAATATTTTCCCCCAATTCCTGTAAATATCATTTTTAATTAATATTTTAGTTTCTATTTTAAAATGTTTATTTTCTTTATAACTACATCTTCACACTTCGATTTAAACAGCGATAAACTAAAAAATTCACAATGTTCAGAAAACACGTCTAACTGGCTGCCTCTCCCATATACCCTCATGGAATTTAAAATTTTGAAAAGCTGTTCACTACGTAAATTGTGAAGCTATTAATTAATCGAGTATACAAATCGGTGGGTATTAAATTGACGAACGCGGTAGCATGCATAGCCTCGAAATGTGAGATTTTCGAGTTAACTCCTTTTAGACCTACGTGTGCGATACACACCAGTGAATCAGTATATTTGTACCTCCCTCGATCAAATTTCTATCTGCCAACATTTTCATTCATTGTCTGCAATATGTTTGTGAATGAAAACCTTTTCATTGTTAAAGCAGCTCAGCTTTTTGCACGTATGCGCGAATTAATAGAAAATCCTAACAATGCAATGTGAATTAATTGGCTATGCATCGGTGGGAAAATAGAACTATTGTTTATGGTTGTGTATGGTTTATGATTTATATCGATTAGGGCGCTACAAATTTAGACACAGAGATTTGGCTTGAGATTATTTTCACCATTCGAACGGTTTTTTTTTTAGCAACGAGTTATTATACTCAATTGGACTTGTAAATTTTTTTAAATTAGTGAGTTAGATATGCCACAAATTTGATACCCAAAATGAACCAATTAAAATATTTTCAAGTAGGGTAGCCGCCCAGGGTTGCCATTTTATCGTATTGTATTTGTATATTTTTGGGATCATATTTGGATTATTTTAGGGTCATTTTGGGATCATTTAGGGGTCACTTTGGAATAATTTTGGGGATATTTTGAGATAATTTTGGGTTCATTTTTGGATTAATTTGGCACAATTTTCGGGTAATTTTCGGATCATTTTGAAGTCATTTTGGGATCAGTTTTGGATTATTTTGGGATCGTTTTAGGATTAATTTTGTGTCATTTTGGGGTAATTTTGGGTTAGTAAAGTTAGCGCTAAATTGATAGCATCAAGCAAGCTCGCTCACCCAAGAACATCGTTATTATACGAGTATAATATCGTTTGAAAACCTTTCAAAAGTAATGCTGTTATAGGAACGCCTCATCAAATTGTCATTAAAATGTGGTTACTTTCACGCGTTGCTACAACACTGTTACCATAGTTACCCTGCAAAAAATTGTGCGATTAATCCCTAAAGAGAGTTGTCCTCGATTAATCCCTTTCGGGTACAACTGGTCTACAATTTGCCCGACACATGCCTTACGGATAGAGTTGGGGATTAATCAGACTGATATCTTGAGGATTTGGAAGGTTATATCCTATCCAATCCAATAGGACACTATAATTTCAATAACACTTACCCGTGAAAGCTCCTAGGAGCTGTTACAAATATTAATGGGGAAACCTTTAGTTTACGCTTTACACAAGCGACGAATCTACATTCATACCCGTTTTGGTATGAAAGGGGTACAATTAGTCTCTCCATAGGACATGCTCGAACAAATGCGATCAAAACTCTCCATACAAAGAGACTAGAAAAAGTAGTAGTCTCCTGTTCCTCTGCGATTGATCCCGGATGCATCCCGGACTAATCGCATTTTTTGCAGGGTTGTTTTATGTATCTCCCCTATATAATTGTCTCATAAAGCAGCACCTGTAGTTGCTGTGCACTGTCGAAACAAATAATTTTTGGATTGCAGCAATCAAAACAGTTTTAATGACAAGTAAGGAAGTCCAAGTTCGGGCGAACCGAACATTGAATACCCAGCGGTAATTTTCAGAACGGGATAACAATGATATAGGCGCTAGGAGGATTTACCTAAAGTTTTTACAATCTTAGCTCTTTATCTTTCTGAATTATGTCAATTTATAGGATTTTCGAAATTTTCCATATCGAAAGTGGGCGTGGTCGGAAAGCGACCTCGTCCAATTTCATCAGGTATACTTCCTAAATTGCTAGTATATTGTGCCATTTTAATGAGTCTAAAGTAATCAGTTTAAAAGTTTTGACCAGTCGAATATTCGAAAATGCCTGCCTTAAAGGTGGGCGTGGCCATGGCCACATGTGATTTTAGAAATTACCCATATCGCAAGTGGGCGCGGTACAACAGGTATATTCTCTATTATGCTAGTATAATTGGTACAAGAATTTCATCGTTTTACCGTAATCAGTTAAAAGTTATGAACCGTGAAATTTTCAAATAAGCATCCCTGAAAAGTGGGCTGTGCCAAGCCTACTTTCAAAAATTTATCTAAAAATCATAATAGAATGACTAGGGGCTCATTCTACCAAACTATATCATTTTAACCATTTCCGTTACCGAATTATATTAATTTAGGTGATTTTCGAAGCTTTCGATATCGAAAGTGGGCTGGAGAGCGATTTTATCTAATTTCATCAGGTATACTCCCAACGATACTAGTATGCTTTATGCCAAATTTCATCGTTTTACCCTGATCAGGTTTAAAAGTTACGACCAGTCTAATTTTCAAAAATGCTCCCTTAAAGGGCGGTGCCACACCCGCTTAAAAAAATGATCGAAAAATCATTCAATAGAATCAAGTTACCACGACCATCCTTACCACGGCTTATGAAGTGATTTAAGCTTTTTGCATAAAAATATAAAAAAAAGTTTAAACGAAATTAAAACCAGTAAAATTCCTATAAATGATTAAATGAAGCTATTTATAACAGTCAACAACTTGGACATACATTTTTTTTTTTTTCAAAATTGCCTACAGCAATAAATTAAATATTTAGAAGCTGCGAGCTATATTGAGCGTAAAAGGTTCACTAAGCTAAACAAAATTTATCACACTTAAAATGAAAATTTGTTAAAAGTCTAAACAACGGCGAGAGCAACGTATGCGTTAAACCCATAAAAAGAGTAACAAATTATAAAAGTTCAAACGCATTAAACCCACTTAATTAACCGAAGCAATAAAAACGCCAATGATGAAAATAACCAGATACATTTGAATACGAACTTTGGCTCATAAAAACTCACAAAAAAAAAACCAAAACCCATCGTGACTTAGGCGCATATAAAAACGCGATAGGGTCAACAAAAAAAGGAAATGGAAATAACAAGTAAGGAAGTCTTTGTTCGGGTAAACCGAACATTTAATACCCAGCGGTAGTTTTCCATTAATTTTCGAAATTTTCCATTTCGGAAGTGGGCGTGGTTGGGAAGCGATTTCGTCCAATTATTGTAGCTATTTCATCGTTCAGCCGTAATCAGCTTAAAAGTTATGACTCGTGAAATTTTCAAATATGCCTCCCTGAAAAGTGGGCGGTGCCACGCCTACTTTAAAAAAATGATCAAAAAATCATAATAGAATGACTAGGAGGTTCACCCCAACAAACTATATCATTTTAGACATTGCCGTTACCGAATTATGCCAATTTAGGTGATTTTCGAAGTTTTCGATATCGAAAGTGGGCGGGGTTGGACGCGATTTTATCCAATTTCATCAGGTATACTCCCAACGATACTAGTATGCTTTGTGCCAATTTCATTATTCTACCGTGATCAGTTTAAAAGTTACGACCAGTCGAATTTTCAAAAATGCCTCCCTTAAAAGTGGGCGGTGCCACGCCCAATAAAAAGTTTAAGGAAAAATCATAAGAGAATGATCTAGGGAGATATGTCAATTTATGTAATTTTCGAATTTTTCGATATCGAAAAAGGGGGCCTGGTTATCATCCGATTCAATTTTCAATAGCAATCTACCCTGGGCCAGAAAGTAACCTTATACAAAATTTCATGCAAATATCTCAATTTTTACTCAAGTTATCGTGTACACGGCCGCCGTGGTGTAGCGGCCGCCGTGGTGTAGCGGTTAAGTGTTCGGCCTTCTACACGAAGTCGTGGCGGTTCGATGCCCGGCAAAAGTAACATCAAAAATTATTTAGAAAAAAAATTTTTCTAAAACGGGGTCGCCCCTCGGCAGTAGTTTGGCAAACTCTCCGGGTGTATTTCTGCCATGAGAAGCTTCTCAGCAAAAAATTCATTTGCTTTGCAAGTGCCGTTCGGAGTCGGCAAAAAACTGTAGGTCCCGCCAACTTGTAGGAAAAACTCAAAAAGCAACACACCACAAGTTGGAAAGAGAAGCTCGGCTAAAAATCTCGTTAGAGGTTATGATGATAACCTGTAGGTATATCGCCGCCATTAGTTTTTTTTTTTTTTTTTTTTTTTATCGTGTACACGGACAGACGGACGGACAGACGGACGGACATGCCTTAATGAACTTCTCTTTACAACCTAATAACCTTCATATATGGAACTCTATATCTATCTCGTTTATTTTGTGTCGTTACGTAGTACCGTTATATGAACAAAATTATAATACCCTTGTACCAGTACGCTGGGTATAATTAAGACTGTTAATTGTGCTTGGCACACTGACATGCAACATACCAATAACTCAAACTCAATAAAAGAAGAGTGTTATGCTCGTGCAGCAAATTGTTAAGCGCACAAATGAAATGTTTTTACGCTCTTGATTTATGGCGCATTCATTGGTGTTTTCTGGTATTTCTATTTTTATTTTTTTTTTTTGGTTGAATATTTCTTTACTGTTGTTAGTGTATCAGTTAATGTTTGTTGTTTTTGTTTGGGTGGAGAAGATAGATTGGCTAACGATGTTGTCACTTTCATAAAGCATGGTCAATTTGGGTGGGGCGTATACGCAACTATTTTGTATTACATTGTGTAACGGCATTTTCAGAGCTCAAGCTGTTTTTACCGAAAAAGGAAATTACTTTTGTCAGAATTATGTTGAAGTGGATTTTTTTGATGCTTTCGATTGCATCTGCCCAAATTGCTTGGTATCCCTGCAGTGAACTAAATTACCCCCTATTTGTTGACAACACAAAACGGTGGACTTATACCACTTGGGCTTTAAAGGGCTCAGATGCTCTTTCGTTTTTGGATAAACCCCAAACTAGTCAGAAAAATACTAGTATACAACTATAATTTTCTGGCAGAACTCATACTAGTCAGATATATCCATTCCATACCAGTATTCTACTAGATTTTTCTGGATGAAATCATACCAGTTAAAAATACAAAATTCATTCGTTTCGTTTGCTTCTTTTTTCTCTTATAATTCACAGATGCTTTTTCGTGATATGGTAAATACAAATAGTCGCTGCTTTCTTAAGAATAAAGGCAAATGATAAAATAAAGAGTAAGTCATGGAAATTCTGGTTGAAATCATACTAGTCTAGGGTCAATGCTTTTAGGACTAGAAT
>CAXKVI010000002.1:21508577-21536077 GCA_964058755.1 Campiglossa producta | reverse complement strand
TCCTTTTTCTATGCTAACTTACATTTAAAATAATAAGGAATTTTAAAATTAATACAGCTAAAGGTAGTGAGATAGGGATGGGGGTAGAGAGAAGGAAAAGTTTAATAAAAAAGAGACAGAATGAGAGGAAGAGGGAGCATGAATGCTTGAACGCAGTTTTAAAGATATCTGGTTGAAATTTAGCGTGCAGCTATCATTTTATGCAAGATTAGTCATTTGTCGGAACCAGGAAGATCGGACCGATATTACATACAGCTCCCATACAATCGATTGTTCCGATAAACACATCTTGGGCTATTACTCCCGTAATTAAATAGGGGGGAAAAAGTAAAATTTTGCACCTTTTTTACTCTTTATATGTGTAATGCATACAGTGAAAATCAGTGATTTTCAGGCAGGCTCTGGCAATTCACTTCCGAGTAAAATTTTTGAAAATTTTGTCAAATTACATAGTAAAAAAGGTATATATAGCCTTCGGCACAGCCAGAAACAGCTTTCCTTACTTGTTTTATATTGCTTTTTTGCTCTCCCCTTAAATTTGAAAAAGTGGACTTGGCAACTTTGTGATCTAAGCCGACGATATCTTTTGAAAACATTAATCAATTATTTCTTCAGAGTCCAGCTGCTCTATCTTTGGCAAGATATCCACTGGGGTGGATCGACAAAAAAGTCTTTCCAGTCCCCCCCTAGGATTAAAGATATTTTGAAGGCGATCCAAACAAATTTTTTTTTTGCCACGCCCCCCGATGGACTATTTACTTTTTTTGACACTACGTCGCCATTTTAAGTCCGAGTTTAATGAGCCGTACACCTTTGTTCATGGCTTGGAAGCTCCCACAATTCTTACATTAATCATTTTTTAATCCGTGTTCAAATTCTAGTAGTGAATTGAGTTATGCATGTGATCTGTTACTGTCAGTGTTGTTTTGTCACTCAAGCTCATCTGAAAGTAGTTAGGGGCAAAGCCGGATTAACACCTTCGGGCCCATAGACAATAGCTTTGTTTCTTTCCTGCTAATTATGAATAATTATGAATAATTATTCCTAAAAAAGTGTTCTTTGAGCTTTTTACAAGACTCTCTTCTGCTGACAGTTCTTTGCTGGAGATTTCAAGAAACAAAGCTAATGCATTTTTTGAAGAAACCATGTGTATGAAAATGGTATATTTGACAGCAAAGCCATATTTTTGCATTTATTGTGGTGGATAAACCGATAGATTTTTCGACGGTCAATCATAATCTACGTCGATTTATTGGTGGTTATATATACATTGCTGGCGTGTGCCGATGTTATTGATATCATTGCCCTTAACAACCGCGCCGTTAATGCTGCCTTCTCTGGACTGGATAAGGAAGCGAAAAAAGTGGGTACTGCGGTCAACGAGGACAAGACGTTACAAATTTGAAACTGTGGGGTACTTCGTCTATTTGGGAACCAGCATTAACACCGAAAACAATATCAGTATAGAAATCCAACGGAGAATCACTCTTGCCAACAAATGTTACTTTAGTCTAAGTAGGCAATTGAGAAGCAAGGTCCTCTCTTGACAAACGAAGATCACGCTCTATAAGTCTCTCATCATACCAGTCCTGATGTACGGCTCAGAATCGTGGACAGTGTCAAAAGAAGATGAGATGGCCCTTGGAGTATTTGAGAGAAAAGTTCTCCGGAAGATCACGGGAAGGAATGCCAACGGCGAGTATCGAAGGAGATTTAACGATGGGCTGTACGAGCTTTACACAGATCTGACCATAGTCCATCGAATTAAAGCACAAATTCTCCGCTGGCTGGGTCATCTTATGCGAATGGACAACAAATAAGCTCCAGCACAGAAAGTTTTCCTATCGCCACCTGAATTCGGCAGCAGAGGAAGGGGGCAGGCCTCGACTGAGATGGAAACAACAAGTAGAGGATGACTTGGACTCCCTTGAGGCTCCCAATTGGCGTCAGTTATCGCCCCTACTACTTGGGGTTTTCTCGTCACTCAAAATTTTTAAAATAATGAATAATTTTGAACTTTTTATTCGAATAATTTTTTATTCAAAATGGCCCAACCCTGCAAAGCAGCTTACATAAAGTTTTGCCGAGATTTTATTTCAGGTTTTGAATTTAAATTTTGATGTGTTAAGTGTGCTTGCACCTGCCAGCAATTTCTCCCACATAAAATTCGCACAATAATTTCGGTGTGCATTAAGCCTTCATTCACACCTCTCAATCTGCGTAATGTAATGCGGTTGTAACTTTTTACCGCATATTTTTCGATTACAAATTTGTTGGAACTTTTTGCATTAAAACTGCCAAATTTTATGTAAATTATTGTGTCGCTTGAGTAAAGATGAAATATGTTTGTATGAGTTGTTGAATTTAAACTTCTTGCTTGCTATGAAAAAGTTCATCCTTTTTTACGTATAACTTGAGCCTACCGAATAGGTTTTGCATAATTTTTTGGTAGAAAGACATGGTAAATTTGCATGACGAAAGAAAGTGTTGAATATTATTGATTGAAAAAGTAGAAAGAAAACAAAAATAAAGAAGTTTCTTATTGGAGCTTAGCTCGAAAATTGTTTCTACCTGCTGTACTTTTTACTAGTACTAGGGTATTCTAATTTTTGATGTTACGAAATTTTATGAATTTTGATACTTAGAGAAAATTGACAAAGATTTACACAGCGATGGATACCATGACGCCTTATGTCTAAAGGTATGAAATTGGCACGCATATAAGAAAGTTGACTTAGAAATACAACAGGGCATCGTAGCTGATTTGTTGTAAGCAATTGCTTTAACCGCTTCGGTGCAGACACAGTAGTTCTGTGTCCGAAAAGCCATCTGATGTGGAGCTTGGAAACTCCGAAAAGCGTCATGGTATCCATCGCTGTGTAAATCTTTGTCAATTTTCTCTAAGTATCAAAATTCACAAAAATAAAGAAGATTTGCTTAATTTATACAGTTCAATGTTAAAAATTTATAGATTTTTTTAAGCTCTTTTTAGCCTCTTCTAGCATGAATAAGTTTAGGGTTAAACAATCATTTTCCTTTAGTGAAATAGTTTTTACTTAAATAAAGACATTTACATATATAATCATGTTTAAATTAAACTTTTTCTAAATCTATACTCAAAGTTAAGTGCAAGAAATCGAAACTGAGAGTCCATAAAAATCTTTTAGTTTTCCAGCAACGCAAAGTACTTGTATAACAAATTTATTAGATTTCGAACAAAAGTGAACTTTTCAACGAAATATTTCATTTTGTTTAACCACTATGGTCTATCACGTTTATGAGAAAACTTCAAAAATAGCTTTGTTAACAACGGAAATTATGAGCTTCTCTAAAAAGCAATATAAAGTTTTGCGCAGAAAATTTCTCTTTAAAACAGGGACCGTAAAATAAAATAATATAGTACAAAAAAGGTAAATGAAATAAAAAAGGAAAATAAAAAAGAAGAATAAAATAAAGAAAAATAAAAAAGGTAAATTAAAAAAAAATAAACAATTATTATTAAAAAAAATTCAAATAATAAACAAAATAGAAATATATAAAAAATATAAAATAAATAAACTAAAATTAAAAACAATACAAAATTTAGTAAAAATATATTAAAAAAAGATATTTAAAAAATATATTAAAAAGAGATATTTAAAAAAATAGGGAAAAAATGAAAAAAAAAATTAAATAAACTGAAAGGAATAAAATATAAAAAATAAGAAAAATAATATAAAATGGAACAGAAATAAATAAAAATTAAAAATAAAATAAAACAAGTCTAAGTTCGGACGAATCGAACATTGAATACCCAGCGGTAGTTTTCTGAACGGCAAATAATGATAGAGGCCCAATTTATACCATTTTAGCTATTTCCATATCGAAAGTGGGCATGGTCGGGAAGCGATGTCGTCCAATTTCATCAGCTATACTTCTTACAATGCTAGTATATGTACGTAGTGCCAATTTTCATGATTCCACCGTAATCAGTTTAAAAGTTATGACCAGTCGAAACCTAAGAACTTTGATATATGGAACTCTATATCTTTCACGATTATTTTGTGCCGTTAAGTACATACCAGCTTTATGTGGACAAAATTATAATACCCCTGTACTAGTTCGTTGGGTATTAAAACAAAGCAAAAAAAAAAAAATAGAAAAAAAAAATTAATAAAATACAAAAAAAAAAAAAAAAAACAAAAAAAAAAAAAATAAGGAAAATAAAGTTGAATAAAAAAAAAAAAAAAATAAATAAATAAGAAAAAAAATATAATAAAATAATGTAACAACATGAACAGTGCAACCTCTACATCTGTACATATCGCCGGTTCCAAAGTAAACAGATGTATTTACTTTTTAAAATTTTTGGGAAAACAGCATTTCAAACTTTTATTTTTTCATAGAACTCCATTGTAAAAATGAAATTTTGAATGTCGTTTCAAAAACAATTTAAATTTTGAAATAATTCTGTTTACTTTGGAACCGGCGATATTATAAAATTGTAACAGGTCGATTTAAAAATTTGTGTGTGCCTGTCTATCTGTCCGTCCGTATGTTTGTGGCCGTATCACTCTAAAAGTACTGAATGGAATTGAATCGTTGGATTGCTAGACGCTCAACTTAAAGTTTAAGATATTATTTTTTGCGATGTCTCAACGGGTTTTGGGGTTATCGCTCAAAATGTGGACCATGTCTGTCTGTGTGTTTGTGGTCGTAACACTATAAAAGTACTGAATGGAATTGAATCGTTGGATTGCTAGACGCTCAACTTAAAGTTTAAGATATAATTTTTTGCGATGTCTCAACGGGTTTTGGGGTTATCGCTCAAAATGTGGACCAGGGGTGACCAAAAATGTCTTAGTACAATTTGGGTGTCAAACGAAAGGTGTCAATGAGTGCTATAATATGCGATGTGATTCATTGAAATATCTGATATGGTTTTGGAGATATCTTGAAATCTCGATAGCTCGACCGGTTTCGGAGGTATCGACGAATATTTACACAAAAATGTGTTAGTACATTATGGGTATCAAACAAAAGGTGTTTATGAATGCTGTCATAAACCATTTGATTAATTTCATAAAATGGGAAAAAACAGAAATTATACGCATACGAAGTCGCAGGAACCAGCTAGTTCTAAATAAAATTCCGCACTGATTTTGTTCCAGGGACTTGTAACGCGTTTCGGTTTCGGTTTCTGTTAAACAGCTTGTAACGAAACTGAAACAGAAACAAAACCCCAGAAACAAAACCTGTAAGGAAACTAAATTAATTTTGTTCCTTGTAACAGAAACCGAAACAGAAACAAAACTCCTTTGTAACAAAAGTCGTAACAAAACTCCGAAACGGTTCCAGCAGAAACAAAACCTGTAACGAAACTAAATTAATTTTGTTCCTTGTAACAGAAACAAAATTATTAGTTTTGTTCCTTGTAACAAAACCTGTAACGAATCTAAATTAATTTTGTTCCTTGTAACAGAAACCGAAACAGAAACAAAATTAATTTTGTTTCTCAGTAGCAAAACTATATTTGCAGTACATTAGGATGGATTTATTATTTTCTGGTTATAATATACATGTATATGTCTGTTGCAACTAACTAAAGTAACTTCATTCGACCTCTGAAACCTCGTGTGGTACATTTAACTTCTTGGTGTCACTTGACAGCTACATACTGGCGGGTAAGTACCACAATGGATCTTCGGTAGGAAAATCCGTGTCCTTGGCACAAACAAATGGAGTATCACACTTTAAGATCCGACAATAAATGCTGAAGATATGAAGAAAAATATAACTGCGCGACTATAGGGTTGTCTTTTTTATTTTTTATTTTTAAATGATATATAAAAACGCTTCATACATATGCATAGGGCAACGGCTTGTGAAAAAATTAACATTAATAGTTATCAACAAATATTTCATTTTCTAATAATAATTCATGCAAACTACTTTGTAGTGCATCATCATCATCATTTTTATAAGATGTCGAAGGAGGATGCTTTTGCGGGTGTAACATAGTTTTGTATGGATAATGGGATATTGGGCAGATATATATATCGTCGCCCGGCGCGCAATACCGCGTATTTGCAAAAAGGAATACCGCGTATTTGATGGAAGCCAAATTGTGTAGGAGGATATAAGAATTTACAAAAGAAAAAGCACTCAAACTGCAAAACATAGCTTTTTTTAAACACGCGGTATTGAACAGCTCTATTTTAAAGAAAAAAGGTTCCATAAAAGGTTTTTTATTTATTTATATCTGTTTTTGTAGCTAAAAACGGAGGAATTTTAACGTCAATACATTAAGACCGATGAGTCCCAGTCAGGGTAACGAAATCTCGTTAAGTTAATGACTTTAACAAAATTTAAAATTCCCAGTATCATGCCAAATGCCCAAACAAATGATTCCCAATATTTAAAACTTTCCTTTGTGAGAGCGATTGGAGGAATTTTCCCGAAATAATAAAAAAAATCCGAGTGAGAAAAGTTCGGTGAGAATATTTAGAATTGCCCTGAAAAAAAAAAAAAAAATAAAATTAAAACTATTAAACTATTAAAACAAAAAAGAAAAAAAAAACTTAATAAAGTAAGAAAGATAAAATTAAATGCAATAAAAAATAAAATCAAACAAAGTAAAGTAAAATAAAATAAAATAAAAAAATACAAAAAAAAAATAACAAAAAATATAATGGCCTCTTTATGTATTGCGAACGATAGCTCAGACGAACGATTCGTTAATTTTTGTTTTTTTTTATGTCAAAGAAAAGTCGAAAATATTAAAACAAATCTATGGAGCGAAAATGATAGATAGTGCGATGGCTAGGCGATATTGTAAGCAGACGGATTTTTCGTCTGAGCTTTTGTTGGTATTACAAAATGAGGCCATAAATGAGTAAAATGAAACAAATTAAAATAAATATAATTATTTATCTGTTTTCAAGAAATAAACTTAAATATATTTCTAATTTCTGCAGCGATAAAACTTTTAAGTTCGCTCTCTGTTTTTTTTGAGCTATTTTCCAACGTAAAACTCATTTCCCTTTTGTCGATTCATAAATTAACAACAACAAATACAACAAAATATTCATCGTACACTCAACGAGCACGAAAAATTTTTCATTAAAATTTCATACTGTGCCAAATAAAAGCTTACAATTTTAATTAGTATTTTTGTTTTGTTTGCCTTTAAGTTTTAGACATTTTCCAATTTTATTATAGCGCTTACACTTTTGATGTCTTTTATAAGTTTTAAGCATATTTTCTAAGATTTTAATATTTACTTTATATAATGGATAGACTGATATGATTTTTTTGTAGGTCAAACAAATGTTGATTTTAAATTTGTATTTAAGCTTAAAGCAGCGTTGCGTGCGGGCTTTTTATTGGCAGACATGCTCAGAATATGAGATAGGGAAAATCTAATTTTGAAATTATGAAGAAGTTAAATGAGTTAAAGTATTATTTTGAGCAAAGCTAACATTTATTCCTAATAACTGAAACTCTTGCAATTTATTTAGAGTTCAACAGAACTACAGTGCGGAAGAGCATAAATATTTTGTGGTTTGATTCACTGGTGGCGACTTTTTAATTCTGATAACATACTCAGCGGGAAGAGATCAACAGAATAAAGTGAGGTAAAACAAAAAAAAAGAAAATCAAGTAAGGAAGTTCTAGTTCGGTTTAACCGAACATTAAATACCCAGCGGCAGTTTTCATGTAATTTTCGAAAATTTCCATATCAAAAGTGGGCGTGGTCGTGAAGCGATTTCGTCAAATTTCTTCAGCTATTACGCTAGTTATAGGACCAGATTTCATGATCCTACCGTACTCAGTTTAATAAATAGTTTTCAAAAATGCGTTACTTAAAAGTAGGCGTGGCACCGCCCACTTTAAAAATGTATCAAAAAATCATAATTGAATGACTAGGGGGTTCATCCTAGCAAATTATATAATTTTAGCCATTTCCGTTACCGAATTATTGCAATTTATTTGATTTTCGATATCGAAAGTGGGCGTGGTTGGAGGGCGATTATCGTGTAGACGTACAGACGGACGGACAGGCGGACATGCTTTAATCAATTCCTCTTTTCACACCAAGAACTTTCTTATATGGCACCCTTTATCTATCTCGATTATTGTGCCGTTACTTAGTGCCGTTATGTGACGAAATTATAGTACCCTTTTACTAGTACGCTGGGTATAAAAAAAATATGTTCCTTATCATGGATCTCACGAACAAGCCAACGGAAAACCTTCGGGTTTCTTTTATTTGGCACGGGTTTTCCTAAGGTTGGTTAATTAAAAAAAAGTGTTGCCAGATTAATTAAAATAATAATTTTTGCACAAATTGCATCTATGCCATTACACAGAAACTTGAGAATAAACTCCAACGGCTTGGTCGATTTTTATTAAATTTTGTAGGTATACTTGTGGAATATGAGAATAGGGTTTACCCTATATTTGATATACCTAGGTGGTTAGGGTCTTGAAACCCAATGTGGACCAGCTGTGACCTTAGAAGGTATTTCTGAGATATGGGTATCAAATGGAAGGTGTTAACAAGAGTTGTAAGGGGATGTGAATCAGGTGTGGCCCTAGAAAGTGTTTTCGAGAATATGGGTACTAAATGAAAGGTGTTGGTGAGGGCTTTAACATGGTGTGGTTCTTAGTTCCATATGCGAACGCGGTTCCGATATTGATCTAAATGTGGACCAGGTGTGACTCAGAGGATGTTTGTACGATATGGAAACAGGAAAGGGTTCTCAAGTCCAATGTACGAACCCGTTTCCCAAATGTCGACCAATTGTGGATCTAGAAAGTGTTTGTACTATGTTGGTATCAAAAGAAGGGTATTGGTGAGTGTTTTAAAAGGGAGTAGTTCCCTGTCCCATGTACGAACCCGTTTCCTATAAATCGACCAAAATGTGAGAGATATTGATGAGGGTTTTAACAGGGTGTGATTCTTTGTTCGATGCGAACCAGGTTTCGAGATATTGTCCTAATGTGGAACATGTGTGAACCTGGACGTTTGTGAGACATTGACCAAATGTTCTTTTAAAAATTTTTTTTTTTATGAAAACTTAGCTTTTCATACTGAATATCTCTAAACGGGTTCATGGTAGGGATCTGCAAGTTTGCAAGGAGATATCGATGTCACTACTATACTCACGTAAAATTAAAAAAAAAAAACAAGGAAACAATAACCGATTATTATAACATCCAATAACAAACTGTTGATTTCTCAAGTAAAATAATATCGTCATCATATTTTATAGCTAACAGCTGCCACTTAAACTGACATCCTATACATTTAAGTTTGTACTAGTTGGTGCGCACCACACAAACCAATTTATGATGGATCTAGCCACAGCGGAAGCCAATAATCGGCAATAATAATAACACTTAAGTTATATTATGAAGAATCAGAAAATAAGTACAATGGAAGTATTTCGATTATGACAACAGATATTACTGACTCTAGTTTGTCGAACTATTGTGCGTACGAAGTGAAAGATAATATGATAAACATTTTGTAAATTTGTAAGATTAGCAGGAAGTTTGGTGTACGTATAAAAAACAAAGCAATTTTAAGGTGGGTTAGCTGTTAGCTGTAGGCATTGTCATAGTCGAGATAAAGTGCGTACTAAAGTTAGTGTCAGCTTTTTTGACACCATTTCCAATGGCCTATCTGTCAGAAAAGCTGTAGCTGACTTTAGTACCCACTTTCTGTCGACTATGACTATGGCCTAATATGCATATATATTTTTCGTAGTAGTGGATATAAAAAAAGATATAATAGGATTACGTGTTAAAAACTGAAATAGGTGGCAGCATCGGCAAATATTTTAAATGATAGCACTTAAAGGAAAAGATAGGGCAGTTGTTGATAACTAATACATACATACATTTACACAGGAAGCTATCGAAACTTTTGGGAGATTTGTACATAAATAATTTATTATTAGGTGGCAACTTTGCTGGTTTTTGATGTGTAACCATCTATGCAGTGGGGGTCTTTCCAAAAAGTCACGCTGTAGGCTGAAGGCATACAGCATACAGCTGAATCGTGAAGGCTGTATGTGTGTGTATATCTGCGTGCTTTGCTGGCGCTTTGTTGTTCGCTAAATACTAAATGCAAACAAACGCGCAAACAATACGATCACATGCTGAGATATGGTTTAAGGTACTTGCATTAGGGTGGGTCGATTTAATAACCCATAGCGTGCCATCTATTTTTCGATAGGTTTTGGGCTCAGGAAAAAAAAGTTCCACTACGCATACCCAAAAAAAAAATAACTTTCGAGTCTGCGAAATTTCACTTTTTTGATTTTTTTTCAAGATCTACTAAAACAATTTTCATTTCAATCTAAAATTTTACCCCGATTTACACGAAAAAAATAAAATATATCAAAAAGGATTTGGAGCCTTGAAAAAAAGTCGAAAAATTCGATTTTTCGACCGAAACAAGTCCATAAACCCGAAAATAATTTTTTTTTTCCAAAAGCTGTTATTGCCGTCGTTTTAAGCGCATAATTTTAAGTGGGTTAGGATATATGAGGCAAATTCGTTTTCATCGAAAACATTTGAAATTTGTTTTAGTAGGTCATAAAAAAAACCTTAAAAATCAAAGTCGAAAAAAAAATCAAAAAAGTGAAATTTCGCAGGCTCGAAAATAATATTTTTGGGTATGCGTAGTGGAATTTGTTTTTCTGAGCCTAAAACCTATCGGAAAATCTATGGCACGCAATGGGTTAACTTGCGTCCATACAAATCGACTCACCCTAACATACATAGATAGGAGGCTTGTGGATGTCTAAACATTTGTAGCATGTAGGCTGTAGGTTATAGGCAGTTGGTTGTGGGCTGTATTGTGTAGGCTGTAGGTTGTAGGGTGTAGGCTGTAGGATGTAGGGTGTAGACTGTAGGGTATAGGCTGTAGTGGTTGTACGCTGTAGGGGCGTAGGATGTAGTGTGTAGGCTGTAGGGTGTAGGGTGTAGGCTGTAGGGTGTAGGTTGTAGGCTGTAGGTTGTAGATGTAGACTGTAGGGTGTAGGCTGTAGACGTCATTGAGTCATTTATGACTCAGTCATGAGTCATTTATGAATCATCCATGAGTCGTTTAAAAATTCTGATACGTCACATGTGTTAAAACAGCCAAAGTTGGACAAGCCCAAGAATGATAAAAGTCCCCAGCTTTGAGGTGTCTTATGAAAAAAATCGGGTATTTAAAAACAGCCAAAGGCCAAATCTGTTAAATTGTTGAGACCGAACTAGTTTCCATAGGAAAATACGCGAACTTGGGGTGTCTGGCTGGAGTCCTGTCACTGATATGAGTCTAACAACACTTGATACTAGTCCAGGGTGGTATTCTACGACAAATATGTGAAAATCATCCATTATAAAGTAAATGTAGTTTGAATAATATTTTTGGAATTTGGTATCAGGGTCCCCTGTCATAGGTACAGCTTTGAAATTTCCACATTCGTTCTAGATTCGGGGAGAACTATCCAGGAGTAATGATTTTATAAATTATAAAATAAGTGATGCCAGGCGGCTCTGGGATTTCGCTCTATTACATTAATTTCAAAAGAAAAAAAGACTTACGTCAAAATTGCTTTCGCTCTAAATTCGTAACGGTACTTTTTATGGCGATGAAACTTTGAGAGATGATGCGTGTGTTAATAAATTACGGTTTTTTATAAAAAAAAAAACCAAAATCGAAAATTATGGCTCATGCGTCATTTTTACGCACACGGCTCTATATCTATGTAGATATGACTTACGTGCTTTCTTTCAAATCGAAAATGCATAGTAATTATGTTTAAAATAAATATTTATTGAATTTATTTCATAATACATACATACATTCCCATTTCATCTTTCACAATTATTCGTATAAATTTTCACTTAAATTTCTATTTAAGCTTAACAAACAATCTCATTTCACCAGTTCACATACAAGTTCTATTTTCTCGCTTATAAAAAATAGTATCCAATTACATTTACGTATATTCAGATCAAAGGTTTATACATGTGACTTATACAAATATATTTTAACAATTTAATAACACAGCCCCACAAAAAAAAAAAAACAGTGTCGGGGTTGGGGGATCAGACCACCCTCACCCTATGTATTTTGACGCGCTGAACACGAATGCGGCATTTTGGTCCAGCACGTCTGCATTTTTTTCTAACCACAAAAAAACATTTCAAATATTTAGTGATATACGGACACCGGATTCGTGTTCAGCGCGTCAAAATACATAGGAAAAGGGTGGTCTGATCCCTCAACCCCGTCACTTTTTTTTCTTGTGTGGCTGTGTAATTGTATCTTATTATATATTAAAAAAGTTGTATTTATTTTTTACGTTGTTATTGGTTTTACGTTCTGTTTATTTTACTAAATTTTTTTTTTATTTATTTATTTGACGTACACAGTAAAAAATGAAAGTCTACTTTTAATACGAGTCGCTATTGAAATGAAACCTTTTTGGAGTTAAATTTTAGTTTTAATACTACATAGTATTATTTTAAAACTCTGAAAAATTTTGGAAATGAAATTAGTCAAAATAGTTTTAAAATAACACCAAAATAATACTCTCTCTCTTAATTAAACCGAATATGGTATTCATTTAATACTTTTCGGCGTTGTTATATATAAACAACAAATAAATTGTTATTAAAGTTAGACTTTTCTTTTTACTGTGTAATTAATTACACATTGAATTATGACCATTCAATTAAAATACATAACTACTACTACATACATACTAGGTAGTTAGGTTTCAAATTTTTTTTACAAGAAGAAATGTGTGTGTGTTGAAATTAATTTTTTTAAGTCCATTTTTTAAAAAGTATCAACTTAACTTAATCTTTTTTTTTTTTTTTTATAAATTTAGAACATGAAATACATATTTTATTATAATTTTTTTTTTACATTTCAACGCAATCAATCACGCAAATTTATTATAATTTTATAGTAACTATTGGATATATACAAATGCTTAACCTATTGAAAAACTCTGGCGCATAATCATAGTCAACTTAAAGTATGCGTTAAATAAAATTAGAGCATACTTTAAAGAAAAGTATACTTCATCTTATTCATAGTCGAGTTAAAGTCGACTTTTTCAGTTAGAGCCATTGCTAAAGTTAGAGCGGCGAATAGCAGTCACTAAAGCCGCTGCTAAATATACTGAGGTTGAAAAAATCTCTCATATATAGCGTTTTGTTCTGTAGATTTTGCTAAAATTTGGTATAAATAATAAATAATAATCTTACTTAAAAAAAAAATACTTTTATTTTTCATACTGTGCCATTTTTTTTTTAAATATCAACAACTGCTACAAACAAATAGAAAAAAAAAACGACCTCGCCAAATATTTTTTTTGCTCATGCAGTACGCGCTTATTCATCATAAACAAAAACTCCTAGCAGTCCTATTTGGCTCAAACAAGAGCCACAGATGCCTATAAAAGTGGTATATTACTAACGGAAGAGTCATTTATGACTCATGAAGGAGTCATTAATGACTCATAAAAGAGTCAATTATGACTCATGAAAGAGTCATTTATGACTCATGAAAGAGTCATTTATGACTCATGAAGGAGTCATTTATAACTCATAAAAGAGTCAATTATGACTCATGGAAGAGTCATTCATTACTCAAGGAAAAGTCATTTATGACTCATGGAAGTCATTTATGGCTCATTTTGTATTATTTAATTTAATTTATTTTTGTAATATTTTATTTCATCTCATTTCATTTTATTTTTTATAATTTTTTTATTCTACCTTATTTTATCCTATTTAACATGCATATTCGAAATTGTTTTTTGTTTCTCCAACGTCCAAACACATGTTTTACAGCAATTTATTAAAAATTAATTATTTAAAAACATATATTAAATAAAAAATAAAAAAAAATTTCAAGGAAATTGCCAAGAGTCGAACTCGAACCTCCCGCTTACTACCGCGACGTCTTAACCGCTAGGCTACTGGGGCGCACTGCATTACCATTTTTATATAGAACTGCGTTACCATTGCTATTCGGT
Organism: Campiglossa producta; assembly: GCA_964058755.1. Lineage (NCBI taxonomy): Eukaryota > Metazoa > Arthropoda > Insecta > Diptera > Tephritidae > Campiglossa > Campiglossa producta. The sequence goes on along the minus strand of CAXKVI010000002.1, from coordinate 21,522,041 downwards.
AGAACATGGCGCTAAACTGACTATGATATACTTAAAAAAGAAGTGCACTTCAATTTTTTAGTATTACTCTTACTAAAGTGTACACTAACTCAGGACTATGATTATGCGCCTCTATGTTTAAGTAAAGATTTTTTTTTAAGTTTTATATACCATATTACGGGTCCCAGGACAAACAAGTGGAACAAATATAATTAATGTAAAATTTTAACAAATGTAGTTTTCAACTACGACAGTGTCAACGCGTAATTAAGTAATTTTTCTCACAAAGTGGCGAGATATGCAGTTTTTATGGCTGCTTTGAATGGTATCTACAAGGCCAAAAGAGTTTTGTCTTCGAGGCTTTTTATGTTCGAAACATAAGATATCCCGTGGGCTATATCGCTCCGGATCATGCTAGGTCTTTAGCTCAGGATCACTACCTCGGGATGTTAAGGATAATCGATTGGTGTATCGACAACCGCTGATGTGCGAGTATGTTTTAAACAAGCTGTTCGCATTTCTTCCGTTGCATCATGTACCAAAATTTTCAATCATTTTAAATAATTAAAAACGAATATTATCTAAAATTAATCAAAGGTCAAATTTTTAGGTTTTTTGGACTTTTCTTGAAAGCGGTAAGTTATTTCGAAAAATTATCTGAGACCAGGTTGTCGACCTGGAAATTCTCTAGCCTAGCTTTTTTTTCTCTAAGGGTAACCAGTTCTGAGATATCGCAAATGTAAAATCAGCTCTGGAAATAATATGAACATAATATATATGGCAAAAATTACTCGAAAATATAGTAAAAATGAAAAAAAAATCCCATCGATTTGTAGAGCATTATTTTAGCTATTTATGTTCATTTAATAACACTACTCAAGAAATTTTGATCAACTTTAATTTCCCCTCATTCCGAATATCACTTCCATTTTCCTGTGGCAGACCTAGTTTCCGAGATATCGGTGAAAATATGAAAATTCTTTTTTTTTTTTTTTGCAAAACACTTCTTTATGTAGGTCAAAAATTTGTATTTTATATTGTTTCGATTCAAACTGTTGAATGACACATTATACTCATTCCCATAAACGTTTTTAAAAATTTGAAAAAAAAAAACCAAATTTTTTTTTACAAAATTTCAGATTTAACCACTTTAAAATCAGAAAAAGTCTATGGACGAAAAAAAGTTAGCCCTCCTATGATGTAGGTAGTTTAATTACGAAAATTTTAAGCACGGCAGTACAACATTGCGATGTGCCCTTGACTTTATAAGCCACGTTTTATAGAAAGTCCTCAATCAAAAAAATTTCTATTTTTACGCGACAAATTTTCAAAAATTTCCATATTCTATATATTTAATAGATGATTCCTATGTATGATTTTCTGTTGATTCCGAATATGTAATCATTTGGTGTAAAAGTAATGCTATGGATACACACACGGAGATTACCTCCAATAAATCTTCTTTAATCAGATCCAAATTTTACGCTGATACACACAAAATTGAAGATTAACAATCAGCGCACTAGATGGCTTTGGTTGTAGTACTTGCGGTTTAAAATAGATGTCGCTCTGTTTTTGGTGACATCTAGTGTCCAGTAGCGGCGAACTCGTAATTTTGGTAGTGGTCGTTGCGATGTTTGTTTATTTATCGATGACAGTAGCGGTCAAATAGTTATGATATCTGCTCAAATCTTCTTAATTTTTGGGAGTTTATAATGAAGATTATGCTCAAGTTAACTCCCGAAAGCGGAGATAATTCGGAATTTGCGCTAATGTATCAGCCGTATAAAACAGTTTTGAAGTTATCTTAAAATTTCAGTTTTAAGATAAAAAAATACAATTAAACGGAAATTTTTAATTAAACTTCAGAATGTGGCTTCCCTTTATCAACGCAGTGCCAGCGACTTTTGTGCATACATACATTTTTTATAGGAAGATATTTTGTTATGGGAAGATATTTTTTTATGCGTATTGAGCTATCGAACATTGTGTCATTGTTTTGTGAAACCTCATTTCATTTTTTTTAGTTCATTACTCATTGCATGTCTCTGGGTTTTTTGCGGCTCTCCATATTAGTTAGTGACGATTGTTTATATCAATGACAGCCACCCTTGCAAAAAACCAATCCAACAATAACTCAATGACCCCAAGGAACAACATAAATAAACGGTTGAATAGGCATTTACTGATACTTCTGTCAAATATGTTTTCATGCATATTTGTAATTTTCTGTGTTTTGTTAACATGCAATGTTGTTCTGTTGAAATTTCTTTGTTTTTGTTTTTTTTTTCTGTTGCTAATTATTATTTGAAACTAGGTCAATTTGTTGAAATGGCCAGAGGTCATTTCATTTATTCCACAAAAATAGATATGCTGATTAGCTCTTCTACGAAATGCTGGTCTTACATGCAAATATACAGTAGCTCATGAAATTGATCATGTTTGCAAAGTTACATTTCCCAATGTCATTTAAAACAAAACAAATTAAAAAGGGAAAAAAGAAAAGTTGAGGAGAATGAAAAATAAGAAAAGGTGGGGTAAGGCATTGTTAGTAAGGAAAAAGAGGATAAAGAGGGAAAGAAGAAGAAATAAGCTAATATCATCTGGTCGAGTTATACATAAAACGCCCTTTAAAAAGTTTGTAACACCCCCAAAATCTGGTTTTAAGGCCATAAAACCGTTTTTTTCAGTTTCTTCGTAAAAAAAAAAAATTCATTAAAAATTCAATTTTCAATCGATTTCAAAATTCTCAATGGGTTTGGGTGGAGAATTGTTGACACTTTCGAAATATATACAGTGTTTTATTCATTTGAAAAGAGTATGATATGTTTTTCAAGCCAGAAGTTGGAATTTTTGGAAATTTCATACGGTTTTCCGGTTTTGACGCCATTTTTTTGGCACTAATGAATGACATAACAATGAATGAACCTTATGGGGCATGTGTCATCCAGAGGCATTCACTACTTAATTATACCATTTTTTTTTTTGGAAAGGACTTCAAGTTTTCAAGATATGCAGCCTAAACCAAAATATCATATTTTGGTCCCAAGCGCCCTATAGGAGTACTGTGTTCAATTAGGCGAGTCGATTTCAAAATCGCCCAATTGAAAAAAAAAATCGCATTTTAGGGATCAAAATAAGTTACTTTACCGAAGGAAGCATACCTCTAAAACCAATTCTGATATCCCGACTTTTTACTTTTGTTCTTGAGCGCAAAAGTTTGAAAAATCCTTAGTTGACCCATTTAGAATGCCCGAATCGTACTCAAATGTATGACCGACCCCCACTAACTTTGAAGTCCTGACGAACCCATGACAGTGGCACACCCCCTAACCCACCACCTGGGGGTTTCTCCATACAAACATTTAAAAAAATAACCATTTTTGGCAATTTTTATGAAAAAAATCAGTGAAATGGCTAAGTTTTTAAGAGAAAAAAGAACTCCAGAAATAAAAAAAAATCATTAATCAACATTTTAATTAATCGAGTAAACACCCCTTTTGATTCATCAAAAATCATAATTAATCGATAAATTGAGTAATCGAAATTATGATTAGTGAAAAGTTTTGATTAATCAATTAATCGCACAGCACTAATACAAATAAAAATCTGTTTCCCAACTTATTCTTCTAGCACTCACTTTAAAAGAAGAACAGTTTCAAAATTTAGACAGAAAATACTTCCATTTCGCTGAACAAGTACACGGTTAAAAAAATTAAATTGGTTTCGATTTAAAATCTAAATGAAAAAGCAGTCTAAGGCAGTAATTTCACTGATCACGAATTTAACTGCGTCTCAAGATCTGCACACGACGCTGCAGAAAACAAGCACACAAAGAACTGTCAAAATTGCAATTTTAATTAATTAACACATTTTCCGCAGTTATGGCCGTTCATCTTTCTTCCGATTGTGCAAATTTTGAAAACTTTCTATTTTTTCTTTCAAAAGAAACAATTAATTTTATTTGAAAAAAGAAAGCAAAGCCACGTACACAAAAAAACGAAAACGAAAAATGTAAACAAATGCTTCTTCTTCCTCTTTTCTAAGCGTACGACGCCTGGCGACCAGCATTGTCATACGCTGAGCAGCATGTAGCTTTCATGTTTTGTCACTTTCGTGCAGCTGCCGATTCGTGTGCAGCTCTTCATGCAAATATATGTATTCAGCAACAAAGCGTACAAATGTCGAATGTAGCGTCTAATACGCGTCTATGACGATTCGCTCCGTGTGCAGACACGCTAATTTTTTATTTTTTTTTGGTTTGTTTGAAAGTCATTGAGTTTAGCCCACAAAAACTTTATGTTCGGCATAGCTCGGCAATAGAGCAATTGGCTGTGACTCCTGAGCGCTTTCGTTCGACTCCGCCCAAATGCCATATTTTTTTTAATTTTATTTTATTCTTACAACTTTTCGGTTTAAAATTAAAACCTCTTCTGTTTAAATTTTTTTTTTGTTTTCATTTATTTTTGAAAGCTTATTCAAGATTGAATTTTTAGCCCACGACATTTATGTTTGCGATATAGCTCAGTGGCTCAAATTTTTAACCGTGTACTCGATTCTAACACAAGTCGAATAATCGTTGAGTGTTGCTAATTGAGTGTCGATTATTCGATTAATCTAAAAAAGTAAACTAAAATCGAATATTCGATTAATTGAATTAATCGAATAGTTTTGATAGCCCTAATAACTAGCCTCAATCATCATCATCCAGCAAATTTTGTAAAACTTTTTGAATACATATATGAAAAAAATCACTTCATATTACTCTCACTTTTTGTGAAAGCTTAACAACTTTGTAGCTTGCCTTTTTTCCTTGCCTTCGTTTGCTGTTTTCTATTACAAGCTATGCGGGCTTTAAATTGTGTGCCTTATCCTTTTTGTATAGCTGATTTAAAATTTCTATGCTCAAGTAAATAATATATTCTACTCATGTAATTCGTTGGTCTAACACTAGATGCTAAGTTTATTTTATTCACGTACATAAATGTTTACAAATCATGTTCGGCTAAACCTTAAAAAAAAAACAAGTAAGGAAAGCTATCATCGGCTGTGCCGCAGGCTATATACTTTTCATGAATAAGCGTCACGATTTTCATTGTTCGATCCCCAGTACAGCCTGTGTCAATTCAACTTTAGCTCATACCAAAATTATCGGAATTATCGATTTTATGGGGGCGATGTGTTATATTGGTCCAATCTCATTGATTATAAACATCGATATTCGACATTATAAAAGGGCAATAGCTACGAAATTTAACGTTCCTACCTATATAATTACAGGAGTTATCTACCAAAATCCGTTTATCGGAACAATCGATTGTATGGGGGCTATGTGAAATATTTTTCCAATCTCGAAGATTTTCAACGTCGATATTGTACATATAAAAACAGCAACGTGTCTAATACGGCTGATACATTAGCGCAAATTCCGAATTAACTCCGCTTTTGGGAGTTAACTTGAGCATAATCTTCATTATAAACTCCCAAAAATTAAGAAGATTTGAGCAGATATCATAACGACGACTGAAAATCATCGTTTATAGCCCATTACACATAACAAACAATTGTGATTCTAAGGTTAGGTCTGACACATTTTTTTTTTTATTTCTATGCCTAACTATTTTAAATCTAGAATTATAAATAAATTAAATGCTACTTAAAAATACATTAAATGTGCTGAGAGTGGTTCAAAAATTCTATTTCATTCTTAAGAGATTCAAAAACTTCGCGGTAGTGATATTGAGCTCATGAAATTTTTTTAATAAACCCAGCCCAATACAGCTCTAAAATTGACTTATTGAAACAAAACTGATCGGTTATAGAAAACAAAATATTAAAATGCACTTAATTACTTTGGGAAAACCAAATATAGAGCATCCACATTGAACCACAATCAGTTGCACCTCTAAACTTACACGGAGAAAATTTTTTACTAAAAAACAAGTCACAAACAAGAAAATCGAGGAAAGATTTTGAACTTGGTTTTCTAAATTTTTGAATAAATGCGAAAAATTTTTCTCAATTCTGCCTTTAAAACAGTAAAATAAATAGGAAAATGTTTTTCTAGTTCTGCCCTTATAAACACGAAATTATATAAGAACATGTTTTTCATCTGAAAGATGAAATTTTAATAATTTTTGTTCAAAATTTTCAAAAAATTCTGAGATGTTGAAGAACACGTTTTCTTGAAAATTTTCAATCGTAGCTTTTTGTTGTTGTTTGTCAAAAAAAATTAAGTTTCCTTATTTTTTCTTGATATAAGTAAAGATATTTTCTTAAATTAAGTATACTTTTGAAAATATTTTCTTGTTATTTTTTTTTTTTTTTTAATTTTTTTCGACATTTTTTCTTCTTAGTTTTTATTTTTGTTTTCATAATAAGAAAATATCTTGCTTGTTTAAAGTAAATTTTTTTGATTAATTTCAGCGAAAATCAAGTAAATTCTGAGCTCATTCCATTTCAAGACAAACGGTCCGCGCGAGACATGATTTTTGATTTCGATGAAATTTTAATATGTTGTTCTTTGGTCAAAATAAAGAAACACGTGTCCCTGAAAAAATTTTTTTTTTCGGAATTTCGGATTTATTTATTTCAAAGAAAAAATCATGAGAATCGGTTAATTTTTGACAAAGTTATTGCGAGTTGAAAAAATGGGCGAAAAAAGTGTTCATTGCATTTTAACGATTTCAACGGCCGAAAAATCCGAATCCGCGGTTGTCTTGAAATGAAATGAGCCTCTGGTAATTTCTCAAATTATTTACTAATATGGGATTAAAAATATTTTTTCCTAGATTTGAGAGAAATATTTTTCTCCGTGTATTTTTTTTTGTAGAAATTTGAAAATAATGTTTAACTAAAATAGAATAGAATATTCGATTCGGGCTTTTGAAAGTTTTTCAAAAAAAAGCACTCTTTTGTGAACCACTCTAACGTACAAATTTTCGTATTACTTAATGGATTCGTAAATATACCATAAATATATAAAACAACAATTTTTGAAAGATAAACTTAGATTTAGTCATATGTAGGAAGAAGAAAGCAAATACGCTCGATTGCATAGTTATAGCCAGACTTGTATTGACATATTTTAAACATTTATATAATCATATTTGTTAAGATTGATGTTTCCGACAGGGTGAATAACTGATTTATTTTGGAACGATTTTCCGTCATCCCTTGTCAAATTTGGTTTTGAGACAAACCGGTTTCGGCAATGCGCCATCATCAGTGTCGATTTTCGTGTCTCAAAACCAAATTTGACAAGGGATGACGGAAAATCGTTCCAAAATAAATCATTTATATAATCCCTTTTTAGTTTAAATTATTATTTTTTTATTGAACTTTTTACACTGAACCAAAACCGTAAAGGTTTTTTTTTTTAAGAAAAAGTTTCATAGAACAAATTTACAATTTATGAATGGACTCTTGCATTCTAAGAACTAGGGTATGAGGGCTTTTCTCCCCCTTTTTTGTTTTTGAAAAATAACACAAACAATTGCTAGACTATTTTCAAAATTTTCAAAATACGTATGTTTTCTTGTTTTTGTTGTTGTTGCTTGGAAAAAAATTTCACAATACTGTGTGAATTTTTTGTGCTTTTTATGAAAAATTTAGAGAGACGACCCCTATAGATTTTAAGAACAAATATTTATATTCTTACCCCCTATTCATGAAAAATAAAATTGGTTTATAAAGCTTTTTAAAATGACATTTTCATACAAATAGTAAATAATAAGAGCTTAATAAACCTTTTATATTTTTTATGAATAAGGAAGTTGGAATTATTATTTAATTTCTATAAAAGAGGTTTTAATTTCTTAAAATCTAATATCGCCGGCTAAGTGTATAAACCTGCTAAATCCCGATTTTAGCAAAATTTACTTTTCGATGCCGTTCGAAGCAGTAGTCGATTCTGCAGTTTGCAAAGAAAGTAAAAACGGCAAAATAAATATACAAATGTCAAATATTGTTTGATGAGAAAAGCTGATAAATCCAAAATATTGTGCTACTATCGCTCGATTACTGTTCTATCTTAGAGTATAACTTTCTGGGTTTAAGTCAATGTAATAGCCAGCGAATAAGATTTAATTTTTGATATATATAGGAAGTTATGGCCCTCAAATCATAAGCTGAAAGTTGAAGCTATATATATATATTTTTTTTTTTTTATTGCTTCTACTGGAAAATTTTGTTTGGTCGTTAGCTGGTTTACACTCATAGCCGACGATATGTACTTTTTCATAGAAAACTCCCTTTTTTGGTTAAGCGTATTAAAAAAAGTACAAATATAAGCTCTGAAAGGTATGCTTACTTGTTAAAAATTCCAAGAAGAATACAATTATTCATTGATTTACTTTTACAGAAATTTTATTTATTTAATATGTAAGATTTAATTTTAATTTACTTTATTTTTTTAATTTATTCGTTATTATTTCGTTAAATTTTATGTAGTTTAATTTAATTTTTTTGATGTTATATTATTTTATTTTATTTTATTTTATTTTATTTTATTTTATTTTATTTTATTTTATTTTATTTTTTTTTATTTTATTTTATTTTATTTTATTTTATTTTATTTTATTTTATTTTATTTTATTTTATTTTATTTTATTTTTTTTTATTTTATTTTATTTTATTTTATTTTATTTTATTTTATTTTATTTTATTTTATTTTATTTTATTTTATTTTATTTTATTTTATTTTATTTTATTTTATTTTATTTTATTTTATTTTATTTTATTTTATTTTATTTTATTTTATTTTATTTTATTTTATTTTATTTTATTTTATTTTATTTTATTTTATTTTATTTTATTTTATTTTATTTTATTTTATTTTATTTTATTTTATTTTATTTTATTTTATTTTATTTTATTTTATTTTATTTATTTTATTTTATTTTATTTTATTTTATTTTATTTTATTTTATTTTATTTTATTTTATTTTATTTTATTTTATTTTATTTTATTTTATTTTATTTTATTTTATTTTATTTTATTTTATTTTATTTTATTTTATTTTATTTTATTTTATTTTATTTTATTTTATTTTATTTTATTTTATTTTATTTTATTTTATTTTATTTTATTTTATTTTATTTTATTTTATTTTATTTTATTTTATTTTATTTTATTTTATTTTATTTTATTTTATTTTATTTTATTTTATTTTATTTTATTTTATTTTATTTTATTTTATTTTATTTTATTTTATTTTATTTTATTTTATTTTATTTTATTTTATTTTATTTTATTTTATTTTATGTTATTTTATTTTATTTTCTTTTATTTTATTTTATTTTATTTTATTTTATATTATTTTATATTATTTTATTTTATTTTATTTTACCTTATTTTATTTTAATTTATTTTGGTCTATTTTGTTTTATTTTGTATAGTTTCACTTAGTTTTTTTAAGTATATCTTCCGATCAGTTAATTTCTTTTTAAGTTTAACAAAATAATATAAATATTTAAACCATGTCCATATCAAATTAGCTTATAATTACGCAAGGAAGTAAACATTATTTATTTACATACATACATACTTAATTCAAATAGTGCACCACACGTATGTAGGATACATCCACAAACACTTCAACAAGCAAGTTCCTCTTTTAAAAACAACCCGTTATAATCAATAACCCACAAACATAACGCTACTTTTTACTGAATGTCTGTCGTTTATTTTGTATATGTTTGTTTTTAAAAATCGCCACCACATGCACTTGTTGTATAAGACTTTAATAAATCCCTGCATTTGAGCACCATTACTAACGGCTACACCACCAACTGCACCGCCACAGCCATCACCTTAACAATTATTTACCACTACATTGATTTCTTGTTGTTTGACGTTCATGTCGGCTGTTAGTTGTGGCTCTTGTTGTTGTATTTGATGGTCGATTGTAGCACCGACCACCACTGCAACAACAATAGCCGGACTCTGTGCATTTACGCTTCGTTGTGCTTGTTTTTGTTGTACATGAAAACTGTTCGTTACAGGCAAATGCACTCGCTGCTCATTAAATGGCTGCAAATAGCTTTGTTGCGGCTGTTGTTGTTCCGAATGCCTTGTTCGCCTTGTTTGGCTTTGATTTTCCTTAAGATTACATAAGATGTAACGTAACAAACTATATCTATGATTACTGCTACGCCAACCGCTTGTACCATGTCGTCTTCGTGCTCGTTGTTGTTTCTGTTCATCTCTCTCACTCACAACAGTTTGTGTACTGTTGCCTTGTAAGGTGTTACAATTACTGTCACCATCACCACCACCACCACTGCTGCTGCTGCTGCTGCAATTGTTGTTCGAGTGTCGGTGCTCAATTTTTCGTACGCCATCACCAACACCCACTACACCACGCTCATTAGCATTCCCCCTCTTACGCTCATTATTTTTAACTTTGGCTACACCATTACCCGTAGGCTTGCCGCCGCCCCAACCACAGCATACTTCAGCTGCCACCGCACTTGTCTCCTCACCCTCATCATCATCACCATCAGCGCAGGAGGGTTCCGTACGACAGCACGCATTCAATTGCCGTCTCTGCTACACATTTGTTACTTGCGTCGCCAGACATTGCTGTTCGATGCCATGCGATTTGCTAGCCACCTCACCGCGTAACCGACCATTGGAGCCCGCATGCCCATCGTCGTTTTGCGCCACAGGCAACCATTTATCTAGGAACTTGGGTCGGAAGAGTTTGGTGAAGGTTGTGCGAAATTGACGGCTCATTGAGCAGTAGAGTATGAAATTAATGCTGGAATTGAGTAGCGCCAGTATGTCCATGATGTCACCTGGTGGATACGAGAAAGTCGAAAAGAATTAATAAGAAAAAGTAAAACGCAAAAACAAAATAAGTCAAGTAAGTAATTAACTTTAGCGTCTCAGGTGTGGGACGGGAATTCTAATACGATTATGTCAGGTAGTAATTTATCATTATATTATCTGTAGACTTAATGAAATGCTGTACAAATGTAGTGATATATTAGGTGTCAAAATAGGAATAACCAAGAGTGATGAATGGATTTCTATCAATCGCTGCTTCTTAAAATAATTAGATTAGATGATTCGTTCGTTGTAATATTTGTTTTCACTTTTTTGTTTTAATAAGGTATGCATTTTCAAAACACAGCAAGGTTTGGATAATATAATTAGTGCTTTAAGTACTTGCGTATTTTAAAAAGTTTATGCTCAATTTTATTTTGACGTACAGGGCTATGCAGACTTAGTGCAGACTTAGCAATGAGAAAATGCCCTACTGATGCTTAAAGAGCCCTCGTGGGAATACCGAAATCCATGCAATAGAAATCTGTGGCAGATAATGCCTCCGAAGAGGACTATCCTCTAGGCGGATCTACATTATGTCGGACAGTCAGGCCATCCTACGTGCCTTTCAGTCTTACACTACAACTTCTAAGCTTGCTGATGAGTGCGTCACAGTCCTTAATGACAAAAACAGAGGTGCTCTAACAGCATTTTACTATCCGGGAACCCTTCATGTCCATACAACACCTTTGAAATTGTTCACGAATGTTGACGCATAGCAAGATCTATCTATTATATATAAATGCGCAATGCTTAACAGTTTTCTCCCTTTTTTGCAATAACCACAATTCTAAGGTATATAAAATTTGATATGTATCGATAATATGATTTGAAATTCACACCACTACAAGTGCTAAACACGCATTCACTTTATAGAGCCGCTGTTATGTGTGTATGTAGGTGCACTTGCATTGTTGTGCTTGCATTCATTGCAGTTGGGGAGAGTCCGAGTGTGAATTGTTTTGTTGGCAGCAATAATAAACATGAGCCAGCTCATAAACTTTAATGAGCGTAGGTACAAACAGTGTTTACAAAAACAAAATCTGTGCGTGGGTATTCAGAGAAGCAAAGGCTTGCTCAGACATGATGTTTTGAAAAAAAAAGTACAAAGACCTTCGTGGCTAGACTTAGTGAAATAAAATAAAAAGGAAAATTGATAAAACTAAAAAAAGTAAAATAAGAAATAGAAAAGTGATTGAAAGTAAAAAAAGAAATTTGTTGGAAATGAAAGGAAGGGAAAGAATATAAAAGAAATAAAAATAAAACAAAATGAAATAAATAAAAGTATAAAATAAAGGAAAGAATGGGAAAGGAAAGGAATGGATAAAAGGAAAATAAAGGTATGATAAGTTAAGGAACGGAAAATATGAGAGAAAAATCAAAGGCAAAGAAAGGTAGGGAAAGGAAAGGAATGGAAAAGAAAAAAGGGAGGGAAGAAGGGAAATGTAATGTAGGTAAAGGAGTGGAAAACAAATAGAAAAGAAGAGAAAAAGAAACGAAAGAAAAAGTTGCGAGGAGGAAGGTACGGAAAATAAATGAAAATAAAAAGAATGAAAAATAAAGGAAAGAAAGGTAATGAAAAGCTAAAAAAATAAGTAAAGGAAATGAATGGAAAAGAAAGAAAACTAAAGAAGTTACGGAAAGGAAAAAAAGAAAGTAAGGAAACGGTAGGAAAGGAGAGGTAGGAAAAGGAAAGGTAAGGGAAGGAAAGGTGAGGAAAAAAAGTGAAAGAAAATAAAGGTACGAAAAAATAAAAGAAAGAAATGAAATGACAAAAAAAATGAATAAAATGAGAGGAAACTAAGGGAAACGAAAGTAAAGCAAAGGAAACGAAAGGAAATTAAAGAAAAATACAATAATCGGAAAAAAGGAATGTAATGGAAATGGAAAGAATGGTCAGGTAAGAGAATAAAAGAAACGAAAAGAAAGGAAAATAAAAGAAAAGAACAGAAAAGAGAGAAAGAAAGAAGGGAACAAAAATGAAATGAAAGAAGAGAAAAGGAAAGAAAAGGAAAAGAAAAGAGAGGGAAGAAAACGAAAGGAAAGGAAAGGGTAGGGAAGGAAAGAAAAGCAATAGAAATATAATGAGATGAAAGGAAAGGAAATAAAAGCAAAGGAAAGGAAAGGAAAGAAATACGTAAATATAAAAAATATGAAAAGAATGGCAAATTTAAGAAACAACAAAAAGGTAGGAAAATAAAATAAGCTTTTGTGGTTGAATTTCAACCACTGGACGAACTCTAGTTTCTTTAAATTCACAAACCGACGAATACCGAACACTCTGAATTGCTTATGCAGTTATAAATTTTAGCAATTCCAACCATTTTATTCCTTAATGCCATTTCTTGTAGCAATATATTGCAATGTGAACCAACCACTCTAATATTCTACACGCCACCACAAAATTCTCAGTTATCAGCAATTAATACGGCTCAGTTCAGGATTATCCGATTAACGCAATTATTTATTAAACTTTATGAACTGAATGCATGGTATTACCATAACTAACAAAAACGATGTGGGATTTTAATAGAAATATTCTCTACACATATCCAAACCAAATCCAAACACATACACACAGTATCTATGCGAGTTGTGCCCTAACAAGGGGTCGCTATGTTGGTGAACAATGCGATAAATGCCAAAGTAATTGA
>CAXKVI010000002.1:21493577-21503577 GCA_964058755.1 Campiglossa producta | reverse complement strand
AACCGCCCCAAGTGGCAACCGCCATGTATATAGTCTTAGAATGAATCAATCAAGCAATATTTAAAAAAAAATTGAGATAGGTGGCAACCCTGTGAACCGCCCCAAGTGGCAACACCCACGCACATAATCTTAGAATGAATCATACTATCTATAATGCCAAATTTTATCCACATCGGTAAAGCGGTTCCCGAGATATTAATAAAAATAAATAAAATGAAGCTAGGTGGCAACCCTAGGTGGCAACCCTGCTTGAGATTTCCATTTTTGGAATACGGTCGAAAATACCTTTCATTTGATACTCAAATTGGCATATCTTGCTCAATACTTAAAACAAATTCAGATAGGTGTAAACCCTGTGAACCGCTCCAAGTAGCATTACCCACGCATATAATCTTAGAATGAATCATACTATCTATAATGCCAAATTTTATCCAAATCGGTTGAGCTGTTCCCGAGATATAAGAAAAACGCCTACGCCTGAAAGTCTGCAATATACGCCTGAAAGTCGGCTACAATTTTTATTTGCGTGCCATAACTTCCGTTTCATCGTCATCCATTTTCTCAAATTTTACTCTCATTCAAAACTTCATATCGCCGCCTAAGAAGTTAACTTCAAAAATATATTTGCACGAATTATATTTGCAAAAATAAGCTAGGATCGATCCCGTTTTATTTATCAATAACTTTGAAGTCGATCTCCTTATATACTCAGTAGTTCGTCGACATAGGACAAAAATGCATTTATAGTAGAAGTTAAGTTTGCTGGAACAGATTGATTTTAGGTTGGATAAACAGAATTCTGAATTGAAATTTGACTTCGCTATGAAAGTTTCATCTAAAATCGTTAGCTAGCCTAATTTAACCCTCTGCGACTGACGTGGTGTTTCACAGGCAACCGAAAGCATGCCAGTAGAATAGATAAGTTATTTCACGTGAATCGCAGCGGATTAATCGCATTTGCCAATGATACCCTGCCAAAAGCCATTCAATGCCTGTAAACCTCAATACATTAAGATTCTTCATTTATTAAATTTGAAAAATTACAAATCTTGTTCTACACTATTCTGTGGTTTCAATAACTTTACAACCACACATAACTGAAATTACTGCATAATGAAATTATTAACATTACCTTCGCTTTGACAACTACTTACATATTCACGTTGGAAAATTTTTACAGCCAATCATTAGGAGGATTCATCAAACCTTATAAAGCGTGTAAATCGTATACAAAATATCTTTTTTGGCACTTGTGTGCTTTATTGAGTCTCTCTAAGAACTGAACTAACTAATCTGCCCTAACTTATTTCTACCCTGAGCTATAGCCATCGTCGCTGCCGTCGCGCTTGCAGCTATAGTGTTGTTCGCTGCCGCCGCTATTTGCTGGTGATATTTGCTTTCCCATGGTTCGACTTTGTAAGGTTTGATGAATTCCCCTATCTATTATGTAAGCGACGAAGAAATTAAATTTATGACTTTGTGTGACCCACGGAGACCGCATGCGGAGTCGGCGGTATAACCACAAACATAATTGCTTTGCTTTGCAGGGTTGTGAAGCAAGCAGGAAAAGTAAAAGCTATAATTAGACTATTCAACAAGATTCCATGTAATTGAGAAAACCAAATGTATGTAGAGGAAACTTTATCCGTTTAGTATATTTATTTTGTAATACAGATGGTGCTGTGGTACAAGTTTTAAAATTTATTAATAATTGTTAATGGGAAAGTAAAGTCACAGATATAAGGATATGCATAGTGGGGACGATTTGCAAAAGGCAAATCAAAAGTCTATCATGAAATTTGATAACCATATTTTTTATTTTTAAAATCCAAAATTTTTAAGCAAAATCCATTAAAATGTACTCTTCAAGAGATGCTGGTAATATCTCATTTTCATTCTATGTTGAGTTTTGTCCCTCAACATGTTTTCCTCTACCCATATTGAGGTAGGTTATTTTGGTCAGTAAAGCCTCTATCTCTTTGGCTTAATTGTGGCTGGCACTAACTCAATTTATTCCCAACTCGACTTTGGCTTTTATTACTTTCTATCAAAAGCTATGTCATTTCCCTATGTGTGTATGCCTGCAACCAATTGTTGAACATAATGCCATATTTTACCCTTTAACAAGTTTACGCCAAGACGACAAAGAAGGCAATAAAAAAGTCCCACAGCAATAAAGACCAGCATATTACGAGAATTGTTGGAAAATTTTAATTAGCACCGCATGGGGTACCAGAGCTACGTTGCTAATGTGCCATTAATGTGATCTCTCCACGTGCAGCGAAAGCAATTTGTCAGCTGCAAAGAAATGCAAGCGACAGCTCAGCGCAACAATGTCGGACGATAATAACCACACAGGGGGAGAAATGCGTTATGACAGCCACGCAAAGTATTAATATTTAACCCTTGCTTGTACGATTGTGTAAAATTGAGCTATTTTGATTTTTGGAATTAACGATTCCAGCTTATACCCAAAGTAGCTACTATATATTTTTCATCATCCTCTTTTCCTCAGCTTCCTTTCCTATGCTATATCCCTTTCTATCACATATCGTCGCTCGCTTGCCAGAGGCATGCAATTTTCCAAATTTGAGTTAATGGGCTCATGTGACTAATCTCTCGTTTCTCTACGATTCACGAAAATCCTGGGTTTCCTAAGTAGAAGGAAATGAAAATTGTGCCCGAAAAACGAATGTGCTACACATTCATGCTTCTGGCGGAACGAAAATATTTAAAAATTTAATTTCTAAATAAAAAAAAAATTGTATTTGTGCCAGAAACGTGAATGTGTTGCACTAAACCACATATACCATGGCGTATACGTAACAACTTTACTACACATTTATGGTTCTGGCACAACGAAAATTAAAAAAAAACTTGCTTCGGACATTTTTAAAAGATAAATGTGCCAAATCTCGAGAAATTGAAGGAATATTAACCTAAAACTTATATCAGTGGAAGGAGTATAGGGAGAATATAATTTGCAAAAATATGTTTGTGTCAAAAACTAAAATTTCAAATTTATTGCGTGAGCATTAAACTGTCAAATACGAGTTCGCTTCTGGCTAGCGAGCGTCCATATGTTTATGTTGAGCCTTAATTTAAATCGATATTTCCAGTAGAGTCTACAAATTGATCGGGGTGTCCGCCTTCATACCCATTCCCATTGATAGAAAGAGAGACAAAATGTATAACAGTCATTAAGATAAACTCTATAACTTTCCCTACGTTACCTACAGACATTTTTGCAAAGGCATTTTCAATGTGCAGCCACAACTTCTCTAGAGTTTCATTAAAGATAAGTGAATTGATGAATAGATTTAAAAGTTGAATTCCCAAATTCTTTGGTACTCTACTCTGCCTTACAAACTAAGTGAATTTTTCTTCATATAAATTCATTTAAAGAAAGTGTTCATAGGTACCTCACTAAAAATTGGTATATCTTTTTTGTCTATCATTCGATTTTGAAAAATAAAGTTTAAGTTACTTCCTAAGCCGTATTAACTGGGCACTGCCTCATTGGTAGGCACGCAGAAAGACTATGTGTGCCCTACCGACGATGCTGTAGGAGTTGTAAGGATGATGAGGAGGAGGAAACGGTGGAGCACCTCATTTGCAACTGCCCGGCTTTAAGTGGCGCGAGAATGCGCTTTTTGGGAGTTCCCTTCCTGGTTAGCCGACCCCAGATCACGGAGCTGGACATAAAGGACCTGATGGCCTTCATCAAGTCATCTTAATGGTTCGAGAAGGATTAACGGTGTCGGTATATGAACGTCAGTGCCGGGATTCTGCTATGTTGAGAATTCCGATAATACCGGGATTTTCCATATGGCAGGGTCCTGGAACTGACTATCCTGATGTTGGTGGCATCACAACGGGCCTTTTAATACTGGCCTAGGTGTGCCTCGGCGGCACAGTGGAAGTCTTATCAAAACCCATTTCTTAGTTTCCGAGATCCTACAGGTCAAACAGACAAAAAGACAGAAAAAAATTTTAAAATTGTTTCAGAAGAAACTCTATAACATTCCCCAAGTCACCTCCATTCCTTTTTTTTTAAATATTCATTTTATTCTAACACATATGAAGGTATATTATTTGTTTGCTTAAATTAAAAATAAGCAATTATTACGATATTTTTTACCTACTTCTTCGCTTTCATGGAGCACTCACAAATTATGCAATACCTTAAACAAAAATGTTTTGCGTTTTACTCAAATACCCCACTTAAACCTTTAGCACCAGGTTGACTAAGCTTGCTCGGTGCTATCAATTTAGCGATAACTTTACTTACCCAAAATGATCCCAAAATAACCCTAAAATAATACTAGAATAATACAAAAATAATCCTCAAAAGACCTTTAAATGTACCCAAAATGATCCGAAATTGAACCCAAAACGATCCAAAAATGATCCTCAAATGTTCCCAAAATGATTCCAAATTTATTCTAAAATGATCCCAAAATAATCCAAAAATGATTCCAAAATAATCCAAAAATGATTCCCAAAATGGCCCAAAAATGATTCCAGAATGACCCCAAAAAGATCCTTAAATTGACCCAAAATGATCCGAAAATGACCACAAAATTATCCAAAATGATCCCAAAATGACCCTAAAATTATCCCAAAATAATAAAATATTCCCAAAACGAACCCACAATGGTCCAAAATTGAACCCAAAATGACCCAAAAATGACCCAAAAACTATCCCAAAATGACTCTAAAGTGGCCCGAAAAAAACCCCAAAATTGTCCCAAATTAATTCCGAGCTGAACTCAAAATGATCTCAAAATGGCCTCAAAATTATCCTAAAGTGACCCCTACATGGTCCCTAAATGATCATAAAACAAGTAAGGAAAGCTGTCTTCGGCTGTGCCGAAGGCTAAATACCTTTCATGAATAAGCGTCACGATTTTCACTGTTTGATCCCAGTACAGCCTATCGATTATATGGGGGCGATGTGTTATATTGGTCCAATCTCATGATTTATAACATCGACATTCCACATTCTAAAATAGCAATAGTTACGAAATTTAACGTTCCTACCTATATAATTACAGGAGTTATCTACCAAAATCCGTTTATCGGAACAATCGATTGTATGGGGGCTATGTGAAATATTTATCCCATCTCGAAGATTTTCAACGTCGATACTTCACATATAAAAATAGCGATACTTCCACAATTTCACGTTCCTACGTGTTTAATTGCAGGAGTTATAGCCCAAAATCCGTTTATCGGAATAATCGATTGTATGGGAGGTATGTGAAATATTTATCCCATCTCAATGATTTTCAACATCGATATTTCGTATTCAAAAATAGCAATACTTACAAAATTTCACATTCCTAACTCTTAAATTAAAGGATTTATAGCCCAAAATCCGTTTATTGGAACAATCGATTATATGGGAGCTATATGTAATATCGGTCCGATCTTGCTGGTTCCGACAAATGATTCCTATATTGGAAAATGGTGGCCGCATACAAAATTTCAGCCAAATATCTCAAAAACTGAGAGACTAGTTTGCGTTCAAACAGACAGACAGACAGACGGACATACGGACATGGCTAAATCACTCATCTCGTCATCCTGATCATTTCGGTATGCTTATTGATGGGTCTATCTCATCTTCTTCTCATACTTACAAACATCGGACCAAAGTTATAATACCATTTCATGTTCATGAAAGGTATAATAATCCAAATGTGATCCCAAAAATATACAATACAAATACAATACGCTAAAATGGCAACCCTGGGCGACAACCCTACATGAAAATATTTTAGTTGGTGTGTCGGCGAAAACACCTTTCATTTAATACCCAAATTGGCATTTCCAACTCCATAATTAAAAAAAAAAAAAAATAGGTGGCAACACTGTACACCCCCAAGTGGCAACCCCAAGTGGATACTTCGTAGAATCAATCATACTATCTATATGCCAAATTTCATTCAAAACGATGAAGCGGTTCTCGAGATAGTACCGGATATACAAATATACTACGGTTAGGTGGCAGCCCTACTTGAAAATATTTTAGTTGGCATGTCGCTGAAAAGACCTTTCATTTGATACCCAAATTGACATACATATCTTGCTACAAAATTTAAAAAAATTGAGATAGGTGGCAACCCTGTAAAGCGCCCAGGTGGCAACCTCCAAGTGGATAGTCTTAGAATCATCCAAATCGGTCAAGCGGTCCTGAGATAGTCCGGATATACAAATATACAAGTTTAGCTCGTTTAAAGTTTTAAGATTTATCTAAAAATAGAGTGGGCTTCCACAAAATGCTATATAAAAATCTTTTAGTAAAGTCTACCCTAACGAAGCGATAACAGTTTCTAAGCCAACCGCAGTCAGAGGGTTATGCTGACTTGGTACGTAAACCTCCTCCAATTGTTACAAGTTTTGCTACGACTTATACTTACTCAGTTTTAGATAGCACTGCATGAGAAATGCATCGCCTAGCATTGTATTCAACAGACCCATTATGCCTTGCGGGAATTCCGTTATTAGAAATAACAATAAAACTGCCAGCAACATACGCGTCGTACGATCTGTTTGCTTTTCTTTCTCCAATGTTTTGCTATTTTTACGTGGTGTACGTTGTTTTTGTTGCTGGGGGTCCAACAATTTACCATTCACCATCGGTTTCATGCCATTCGCTGCATTGCTAGTTAACATTTTGCGACGTCGTTTGGCCTCCAACAGAGCAACAATCAAACGTACCGACAATATTGTTAGAGCAATGCATGGTATTAGTTTGATAAGTACGCTGTAAATGAGAAATGTCGAGTTGAGCAGAGATTTGTTGTGTAAAGCCAAATCACTGTGATAGAGACGAAAGACAGTGATGTTATGATGTGCTTTTTGCCATGGCGACAATGGGGCTGTAGTGGGCGCTGTCGCTGCACTTGCGGCTGCACTACCACCTAATGTGGAAGGAGTAGCTAAAGTGCTTGTTGTTGTTGCTAATATACCAACAAAATCAGTCATATTCCATGCATCAGCATTGGCAGCGTTACTTACTGCAAGCGTTTTTTCTGTTATCAACGACGCGTTGTCATTATGTTGCACTCCTGCTACCGAAAATGTTTTTGTAGCCGCCAATGCCGATGCGGTGATTTGTGTTTGTGTTTGATTCGCCATCTCATTATAGTAATCGATTATGTACTGACTCAATGGTTTTGAAACTAGTGTTTCGCCGTGCTCATCAACAGCTTCCATGAATTCTGCAATTGCCGTTACCAAGTACAATGAAGGTGAAACCACTAAGATACAAACGATATAAGCTGTGAGTATGGTGAATAGCGTTGTACGCATACCACACCATATGCTATTCTTTTGTGGATAACTCACTGCAATATAACGCCACACAGCCAATGTGACGGTCAGCCATATGCTAATTGTATGCAGCACTTGTGCATATATTGAATGAAATTTGATAAAGCATGCCCATCCATAACGGAGTCGTTGTTCTCGCGGCAATTGTTGTGCTAGTATGTAGTCGTGTGTTGTGTAGGGTATATACTCGAGCATGACAGCCAGATCGGCCACTGCTAGTCCGGTGAGTATGGCATTGGTGGGCGAACGCATTTCTTTGCGCGTCAGCACAATGATGTTGAGCGTATTTGCTATGGTGCCAAGTATGCAGACAATAAGCGAGATGTAACCATGCCAAATTTTGTAGCTGAAAGAAAAGAAAAAAGAAGAGGATAAATAGATTGCGTAAATTAAGTTGGTGAGCTGAAAGTGAGTACTGCATGGAATTTTTCATTGTCACCGTTTCAATTTTATGCACAGTTTTGCCATTTTTTTTTTTTGCATATTCATTTTTTTCGGACAGTAAAATATATAGGATATTGCGGGGAGTATTGGTGAATAAATGAGTCTAGGAGGAGACATCATTTGCTTAGCGTTGTGAAATAAAAAAAATGAATAAAATAAAAATCTGCGTGTAGTATTGTTAAAAAAAAGTATTGTTAAAAAATCAGATAGTTGCCAACCCTGAAAACTGCAAGGTCAAAGGTTTCCGATACGAATTGGTCGAATTGTGCAATACCAATAATTCGAAAACTTCCAACACTAATTAGCACCTTCAACATGGGTAGAAATGGAACCTAGCTAAAAAAAACTACCCACTTTTTTATCCTCATTTTTGGTAAGCGCTACCCAGTAATTTCCTAAGATTTTAGCCGCTGCTGGTTAGCAGGGTATGTATTTCTGCATTTTTTCCTGCGGCCCTGATGGAATTTCTCCTATATAATACAAGACAGTTTGGAACCGGTTTCGGCGTTTGAAACGGTTTCGGTTTCGTTCCTTTTCAGATCAAAATAACGGTTACGGTTGTTCGGTATGTTCAGGACAAGCTCTACGCGGTGAAGAATCTATGTAGGCGAGGATAAATTATTCTGAAATTTTTAGTCCATTTTAAAAATATTTTAAATTAATAAAATTTTGTATTCTATTTTTTATTTTATACTTTTAAGTTGTGTCTGTGAAAATTTTCCGCCTAAATGTAGGCAAATTTTTCGACACAATACGATGTTTTGCTCTTTAGCGCTATCTGTGTATCAATAGAAAGTGAAACCGGTATATGTATATGGCCAAACGACTAAACTTACGATGAGGCGATAAATGGAATTTTTTTTTTCCAAAATGCAACAATTTTTCCATACAATTTTGAAACCTAAACGCAACTAAGTGCTACTTTATTTCTGCCTTATGTGCTGTTCATGCTGAGCCTGCATTTTGCATTTTAGCATTTAGCCCAAAATTCAGCATTTTTCCATACAATTTTGAAAGCTAAAAGCAACTAAATGCCACTTTATTTCTGCTTAGCGTTAGCATCTTCGAAGATACAGTACGAACAAAAATTGCCTTGTTTGGAGAAAAAGTGAAAAAAAAACGTTGCATACTTTTGGACGAACCGCTGGTTATATTAGCATATCTTCTCACTAAGCAAGTCAACGTCCTTATGCAATAATTTTCCCTGTTAAAAGTTGCAATTTTCGAGGTGAAGAGTTTCCAAGTTTATTTAGAAAGTCGGTTTCATTACCCACGAACTCACTATTATAATTCATTTATTTATCTGAACAGGCAAGAATACTTTTCACTGAATAAAGCTATTGGAATTATTTTTTAAATTATTGCAGGCTTGGCGGTGGGAGTGAAATGAAAAAAAAAAAATGTTAATGCTAAAAAAGTTCGTAACGGACTTTTTTCAATGTTAAAAGGTTTGGCGTTAGCAACATAACTTGACAAAAATAAATATAAGCGTTGCCTACATTTAGGCGTATGACGTTATACTGATGTTAGCAGCAGGCCGATTACACAGGTCTGCGAAAAAGAATTTTTTGTCAGCTGCATGAGATATTTTTAGTGAATTATATGTTTTAAAGTGCGCTGATTTTCAAATTCAAACACAAAAAATTGGCTAAAGCACTCCTTTATTCAAAAATTTCAAACAATAAATATCACATCTTCTCCATATGGTCATAAGCACGTGAAAAACTATTCGATTCGTGTTTTCCTATTTTGTTTGCCGCAAAAAAAAAAAACATGAAAAGCCATTCAGGAAAAGCGTTAAATTGGGGACATTTTATTTAACTATAGTTAATTTCCACTGCTACATGTGTAAATGCTTCAGAAAAACAGGCGTTTATCTACCTACATATCGTCGGTGATTATGCAAAACAACGTAATGGACATCCAAGAGACAGCGTAAGTGCCATTTGTAACAAACACTTTTATAGCCCCTGCCGTTAAGAGTCATTTATTTTTTTCTCAAGAAACTTACTTTTGTGTTGGAAATTCATAAAAAGGATCGATCCCATGCGGAGTTGTGTAAAAGTTCAGTAATTTGTAGCTATAAAATCTGCAAACTAAAATATCACATACGCCGTTTTGCAGAATCACCGACGATATATGTACATAAATGTTAAAAATAGCCAACAGCGCCACTTATGTTTAATATGTGTATAATTAAATTGGAATTTAGATG
>CAXKVI010000002.1:21481077-21491077 GCA_964058755.1 Campiglossa producta | reverse complement strand
TAAAAACGAAAATGTGTCTCAAAGTTCCCTAAGAGTTCAATCACTAAAGAAAAAGCAATGCGAATGAATAAAACACATTTTGCGACATAGAATTTCGAACCAAGTTTTATATCCACCCACCACAAGTCCACTTTTGAAGTGCGTCACAAATGCCACAGATCAGTAACAGGCAGACCAGCACAAAAATTAAATTGCATTTTGTTTATTTCTACAGCACAATCCAATTTTAAGGGATTTTGACTAAGTATTTACTTATTTTGTTTCGCCGAAAAGCTTTTTTACCAATTTTTTTATTTATTTTTTTTTTATTTTTTTACCTGTGCAAAATGTTGGTTCTTTTGAGTTTCAGTTGCAAAGTTGTTATTAGAAAGAGAAACCGTTTGAGTAAATTTTGGTTTTGAGTTTTGTATGAGCACTTAATCCTCTTAAATTGAAATCAGGCTTATATTCTTGTCGTAGAAAAGAATACACTTAACGAAAAGGTTTTAAATTGCTTTATTTTGATCAAAGGAAATTTAGGATAGAAATTGCTTTATAATAATGTTTTGCATTGGAAAAATTCTAAAAAAGGACGTGTGGCACTCGGAGACTGTCGCAGTACAGCTATAGCATATCACTTTTTATCAACTTATGCAATTATAATATTTATGAAAATTCAATGAGCATATTTATGACTTTAGTACAGCCTTAACCTGTTAACAGTATAGCCTATACAGCTCCAATTTTATGTACAACGTCACACTGTTAATAGTATAGCCTAAATGTAGGCAACGCTTACAGATCCAATTTTAATGTAATGTAATTTACCGCTCCAATTTTATGTTAGCGCCCTGTTGCTAACATTCGTACGCCTAAATGTAGGCAACGCTTATATTTATTTTTGTCCAATTATGTTGCTAACGCCAAACCTTTTAATATTGAAAAAAATTCCGTTACTACGAACTTTTTTAACATTAAAATTTTTTTCATTTCACTCCCACCGCCAAGGCCTGCGATAAAATCTATGCAATAGCTTAATAATAAAAATAGCAGTTTTAATAAATTATTTTAACAAAAAGAATAAAATCACTTCAACCGAGTTTTTTGTGGTGTTTTTTGAGGTATTGATCGGTTTGGTTACTGAAAACCGATTACTGCTAGAGATTGTCATTACTGAAACTTGAAAAAAAACTATATGTAGGAAAATAAATTTTTGAAGTTAACATCTTAGGCGGCGATATGAAGTTTTGATTGAGAGTAAAATTTGAGAAAATGGCTGATGATGCAACGGAAATTATACAACGGAAATAGAAATTGTAGCCGACTTTCAGGCATATGTTGCAGGCTTTCATAGTAGGCGATATTCACCACGACGTTTAGCTGTGCAAATCAAATAGGAGGTGAAATTCTAGGATCTAGCTAAGAATTCACAAATTGTAATTACAGGGTTGCCACCTATCCCAATTTTGTTTAAATATAGAATTAGATATGCCAAAATGGGTATCAAATGAAAAGTATTTTCGACAGTATTCCAAATAAGATAATTTCAAGCAAGTTTTCCAGTTAGGGTTACCACCTAACCGAAATTTATTAATTTTTTCGTTTATCTCGGGAACTGCTTGACCGATTTGGATAAAATTTGGCATGATGAGATAATTTCAAGCAGGGTTGCCACTTGGGGTTGCCACCTAACCGAAATTTATTTAGTTTTCGTTTATCTCGGTAAGAGCTGGACCAATTTGGATACAATTTAAATTTTCGGGGATATCTCCGAAACCAGCTGAGATATTTAAATTATTCACAATATCGATAACTCTAAAACCGATCGAGTTATTGTAATAGAGGACTAATTTTCTTCTAATTGAAGTTTCTCATAGTTTTTGAAACTTTTTTACATACATATTCTTAAAGTTAAAGAATAGGTGAAGGTTTTTTGAAAAAAAAAAAAAAATAATTCACTTAAAAAAAATTAATTTTTTCCCATTCAAAATAGATATATCGCACACTAAATCAAAGAGAGTCATGACTCAAAATCAGATTAACTTTCAGTTAATTGGTTCTGGATCGCACAAAAGTCATTTGATTTTTCAAAACTTGGCATCACTGTGCTTTTTAAAGAGTAACGATAATAGTAAAAAAGAAAAAAATTTTATGTACTGGCTGCACTACTTTTTATTAGCCAATCTATGCCATGAAAGCGACCTAAAAAAATTTTTTGTTGTGACGGTTTTTGATTTAGGGTGCGATATGTGAAAATTTAAGAAAATAGCGACATCTAAGGGTTAATTATTTTTTAAAAGGTTTATTTTCTTAACAATCACTCAATTTTGAAGGGGTAATACAAAACAAAGACATATTTTTTTATTTGAATCACCCTAGTGAAAGCTTTAATAAGCCATTAGGTATTGCACAAAGTAATTTATGTGCATTATCTAATACTATTAACTTCAGGCATTCCTAGTTCTACATTCACACATACATACATACATATGTATGTGAATCATCAAACAACCTAAGGTATCTTTGCACTTCATTAAATATGCAACGAAAATCAACAATAGCATATCTTAAGGTGTAGACAAGCAAAGGGCAATACACAAAAGCAAATGTAAACAATCAACAATACGTAGAAATCTATGTGTGACACGAAACAACACTACTTAATAATCAATACAAAGGATATACAAAACAAACAGTAGGTACACTGACATTTCTCTAAGAAGCCCACCCAGAATGATAAAGTAATTAAACTTGAACTTGAACTTAATCTTTTGTAATGATCAAATACTTATTGAGAAGTAGGAATGCTTATGTACGCAGATAGGGGTCAATCCAGCAAAGCTGTAACTCTTGGCTGCTCGATTTTAGCGACAGTGGAAAAAACTGAAGCAACTGAAAATGTCATGTCTACCAGCAACTGCCTTTTGAAGACATTCGAAGCTCAACGATGCTCCAGTCCTTTTTCGACCAACAAAACTACCCATAACAGTGGAAGAACCCATATACTGCAGTTCATTGTAGGTTCATCGGTTGTTAACTTATACGCAATTTATTTCTAATTATTTAATGCCAAATCTGCACATTCTTATGTACACACACATCTGCATGTATGTACATTCGCTTAATTTATTATCCACCATCTGCATATATGTATATTAGATTGGGCCAAAAAAATAAATTGTCAACATATGGGATTATCGAAATTTTCGATATCGCAAAAGGGGGCGTGGTTATCATCCGATTTCGCCCATTTTCAATAGTAATCTACCTTGGCCAGAAAGTAATCTGTATACGAAATTTCATGCAAATATCTAAAGTTTTAATCACGTTATGTCAGTTTATGTGATTTTCGAAGTTATCGATATCGAAAAAAGAGGCGTGGTTATCATCCGATTTCGCCCATTTTCAATAGCAACCTACTTTGGCCAGAAAGTAATCTGTATACCAAATTTCATGCAAATACCTCAATTCTTACACAAGTTATGTCAATTTGTATGATTTTCGAAATTTTCGATATCGAAAAAAAGTTGGGGTTATCATCCGATTTTGCCCATTTTCTCTAGCAAGCTACTTTGGCCAGAAAGTAATCTGTATACGAAATTTCAGGCAAATATCTCAATTTTTACACAAGTTATGTCAATTTGTATGATTTTCGAAATTTTCGATATCGAAAAAGAGGCGTGGTTATCATCCGATTTCGCCCATTTTCTCTAGCAAGCTACTTTGGCCAGAAAGTAGTCTGTATACCAAATTTCATGCAAATACCTAAATTTTTATTCAAGTTATCGTGTACACAGTCGGACGAACGGACGGACAGACGGACGGACATGCCTGAATGAACTCCTCTTTTCGACCCAAGAACTTTAATATATGGAACTCTATATCTATCTCGATTATTTTGTGGCGTTACGTACTACCGTTATGTGAACAAAATTATAAAAATCCTTATACTAGTACTAGTACGCTGGGTATAAAAATGGGAAAACGAAAAAATGCTAATATTTGAGGCTAGAATACTTGAAAACGGCTAGTCTGAGAAAATTTTGGTCAATGCAAATTTTGTAGGGAATTCGATTTACTTCAAAACTATGTTCAGGTAAGTGGTATTTTTTAACAATGATTTGACGTTTTTATACCAAATATGAGGTAAGGTCTGTAAAATTTAAACTACCCATGATAGACCTCTAGACTTTAATTTAAAAATCTGAAAAAATTACAGTAAATTGTTTTCGCATTTCTTAAAAAGAAAATCAATATAATTTTTGAAAAAAAAACGATTTTTTTGGCCCAGTCTAATGTATATCTTGCATTTACAATATGACTGTCAGTCAATCACTCATTCATACAATAAATGCAAATATTTATTCAAAAAGAACAACAATTGTAAAGAAATAACAAGTAAGGAAGTCTAAGTTCGGGTAAACCAAACTTAAATACCCAGCGACTTCCAGAAATATTTCCTATACCATCATGAAACGTTCTACTGTAATAAGTTTTGAAGTTATGAACAGTCGAATTTTGAAAAATGGTCTCCTTCAAAATGCACGGTGCTACACCCACTTTAAAAGTTTAACAGAAAATCACAATTGAATGACCAAGAGGATTTAGGTACCTACCAACCTATACTATTTTAGCTATTTTACTCACCGAATTATGCCAATTTATGTGATTTTCGAAATTTTCGAAATAACGAAAAAGCAAAAATCTCATTTTTTACTCAAGTAAAATGCCTTAATCAATTTCCCTTTTCAACTTAAGAACTTTCATATATGAAACTCTATATCTATATCGATTATTTTGTGCCGTTACGTAATACATTAAAAATTATAATACCCTTGTACTAGTACCAGTACGCTGGGTATAAAAATGTTTAAATATGTTTACATTTCTATTTTTGCTATAAAGTCATTGGCATCAAACAAACCAAGTCTGACAAAAAGAAAATAATTTAGTCAATAGACGGTCGTTTTAAATATGCAGACGAAATAGATACAGAAATATACAAAAGTAACTACATACCAATATATTTAGTCCAAGTCTTATGTACCTTTATTTCATTACATGCTCCATTAAATTGCATACAATTTTGGTGTGAGAAATCTTTTGATGAGTTGTATTTTTAGCGACAAAGTTTGATTACCAAGTCTGCATAATAATTCGTATAATTTTGTTTGGCTGAGTGTTAGTCAGTACTTAATTGCTTACTAAATAATATTGCTCTTTTTAAGTACTTAAAATTCACTGTTATTAAGCGTCAAAATATTTTGGCAAGTGCAATGACATAAACACTGTCGAATAATAACCCAGCCAACCATTTTTAGCGATAGGTGGCACCAATTTGAAACACCAAGGGGAGGCCAAGTGATTCCCCTGCTGCCGCAATGCAATGTTAAATGGACCACCTTCATTCGACGTTGTCTAGAATTCGGAGCTGTGCAAACCAAAAATATCAAAAATAAACTTTGACACAGAGCAATGGTGTTGTATCTTGGATTTCTTTAGGGGACTCCCATGTGGCTTTGTCGATCATTTAAGGCATACCAGTGAACAAGTGGATCTCTTTGGATTGAAATCTGGTGCTACAGATGCTCAAGCTTCGAGCCTTGACAAAGCCAAAGTTCCTGCCAAGGCACACGTTTTTGACTAGGCCGCCGGATCGCATACTATTGGCAAACATCTTTAAAGGTAGACGAAGAAAGAATAGGCAGACTGTTTACCAGTGCAGGGTGAGCACTAAAGCGTATCACGATGTAAGGAGGAAAAAAAGTTGAAAATGTTCGCCCCCAGTTTGAACACTTACCTTATGAGGTTTTCAAACAATTTTTTTTTGGGTGTATGAATTATCCCTCACTAAAGTGACTTAATGTCTCAGTGAATCTTTCCCCACCAAAAATAACAGAATCCCCACGGAAAAAAAATGAATTAAACTTCACGAAAATGATTTTATCCCCACCAATTAAAATGAATTGAGCCCCACTATCGATTTTCAAAAGTGATACAGTTTTAGAAAGGTATTAGCCAAGGCAATATTTCATCCATAGAAACTTTTACCCCTTCATGCCAAGTTCAGTTTTTATTCTATTTTTTACTAAAACTAACACGAGAACGAAATCAAACACTGAAGATGGCGGATCGCCGAAACCGGTTTGTTACAAAACCAAAATTGACAAGGGATGACGAAAAATCGTTCCAATATATATCTAAAACCAACACCCTGTATTTGAACTGAACAACACCCTGTATAGAACTTAACTGTGTTAGTTTTCGACGCAGAAAACTGAAGTGTGTTAGTCTTCGACGCAGAGAACGAACCGTGTTAGTCTTCCACGCTAACTGAACCGTATTAGTCTTCGTTGGGGCGACAATATAACCTAGGCGTTCCTCGTCGGCAACTTCTGTAAAAGAAACACTTACTACGTGAACAAATCGCTCAGTATTATACAAAATCTAAGGCTATATTTACTTTATTCAAACAATTTTTTTTTGGTTTTAAATAAATTTGAATAAAAGCTGAAGTTGGTGTCGCAGGTTAATGGCTTATATGGACGAAATATGACACAGGTTAAAACCTTTACAACAATATATTGCTCGTTGAAATCAAAGACAAAATAGAAAAGTTATAAGCAAAAAACGAATTTCTTTGTTTTTACAGGATGCCGAAAAAATTTGTTTCCCATTTTAAATAACCAACAAGTAACAACCATGCGAACCAGGGGGAACATTTTAAACTTTTTTTGGCGATACGCTCTAGTGAGCATGCTTAAGCCAAGGCAACAAGTTCATTTTGTAAGGCCGAAGTGTGTGATCGCCTTGAGCACGGCCATTTAAATAAAACAGGCTTTTTTTTGGTGGTGTTCGTGGTAACTGTACCCAAGGACGGCGTGTCCACTTCCTCCGTGCAAAACAGACGTAGTTGAGAGTTCTAGAGCTTTCCTAAGCTTGCTCAGGGATAGAATTTACACTCACGGCGTACTTGATAACGTATAAAACAAACTGAAAGATAACCTGGCTGTTTAAGAGGTTCAAACCTTTTGGCCACTTTGCTCCAAATTTGGAGTACCAAAACCAAAATAAAAAAGCCAAGGCAATTTCATTATTTGGTAACCGCAAGTGAACAGCTGCCTTCTTCTTCTTCTCGGTTTTAACTAGCTGTACAACAAAACATAAAATTTTTTTTTTCACTTTGACATTCTAAAGTACCAAAGTTTGAAGCGAATCGAGGCGAATATTGCCGAATTTGCCCCGCTAATAAAAAAAAAAAAAAAAAAAAAAACTAACGGCGGCGATATACCAACAGGTTATCATAACCTCTAACGAGATTTTTAGCCGAGCTTCTCTTTCCAACTTGTGGTGTGTTGCTTTTTGAGTTTTTCCTACAAGTTGGCGGGACCTACAGTTTTTTGCCGACTCCGAACGGCAATTGCAAAGCAAATGAATTTTTTGCTGAGAAGCTTCACATGGCAGAAATACACCCGGAGAGTTTGCCAAACTACCCCCGAGGGGCGACCCCGTTTAGAAAAATTCTTTTTCTAAATAATTTTTGATGTTACTTTTGCCGGGCATCGAACCGCCACGACTTGGTGTAGAAGGCCGAACACTTAACCGCTACACCACGGCGGCCGCCTAATACCTAATATAAAAACTCGCCTTGGCAAATCATTCCTGCCCATTCCGCCTCCATAAAATTAGGATTATACTAAAGCCAAACAAAGAAAAAAATTCAAATTCGAAATAAAATAAATTTATAAAATAATTTTGAGAGCTGTCAAATCAGCTGTTCTAATGCACATCATTTTTTATGTGCCAACTATAAGTGAAGCCATTTTTAAGCTCAGTGAAGCTTAATTGAACAGCAGCTATGTACATATAATCGTATCGTCAGTCGCTTTCCAGATGCATGAATATGCCATAGTTAAAATGTTTGTAAATCCTATTCCTCTCGCAAAATTTTAAATTTTAGTTTTTGACATAGATATTTTTTGCAGGTTATATTCTCATTATACTCTTTTCACTGATATAGTTTTTACGTTAAAATTCCTTCAATTCCTCGAGTTTCGGCACATTCATCTTTTAAAAATTTCATGTACTGAATATTGAAATTTTAAAAAATTTGTATTTTGCCAGAAACATGAACATCTACAACATACACCATGGCGTATACGTAACAATTTTTCTGCACATTAATAAAATATTCGAAAAATTACGATAATAGGTACTTTTAAAGTGTGATTACTACTGAATGGCTTTACTGATTTCAAAGATCTTCCTACCATTAGAAAGGTATTGAAATTAGCTTTCAAAAAAATATATAAATAATATCGATTTTTTACAATGTATTTTTTTGAAAGCTAATTTCAATAACTTTCTAATTGTATGAAGATCTTTAAAATCGGCAAAGCTATTACGTCATTTTTCGAATATTTTCGAGTATTTCGATACCTTGCCACGCCCATAATTTCTCGAAAATACAATTTCTACCAATGAGGTTGTGTTTGGGTAGGTAGATATACCTCTATGCAAAATTTCATCAAATTCTGAGGGGGTCGGGTTCAAAATGTTCGTTTTTTTTTCAGCCTTTGATATGAAATTCATCATATGTAATTACATAAAAGTAATAGAAATAAATGTAGCCGCCCTGATATTAATTAACGCACTAAAGGGTCAAATACATAAAGCTTTGTTAACCTCGCCTGACATTTGCTACCTCAAAACTTTGCGTCCAACTTCAGAGGTATGCTACAATGAACGCCCTGACGCTTCTCTTTTATACATTTCTTTTCGTTATTTATTTCCTTGCATTCAGAGTGTTTTGGTTAATTTATTAATTTAATAGAGAAAAAATGAATTAATTATTATTTTCTCCAACTTTTTATTCTTTAATTAAAGCAAACTCATCAAAATCTGATTGTCAAAGCAAGCAAAGCAAGCAAAATTTGAGAGTTTGCCAAATTTCAACCTCACTTCAACTTTGAGGTCTCCAATTTGCCATGCTTGGTTTAAATACGTATACTGAACTTTTCTGTCAAAGTCAAAGTTTGAGGTAAAGTCAAAGTAAAGCTTTATATAACTGACCCTTAATGCATTTCAGAGTAAACACGTAACATAATGCGTAAGTAAGTTATCATCAGTTTTTAAATACGTCAAGTTCAGTGCCCGTCAAGAATTAAAGCCATGTGAGAGATTTTCTCGTATAATGTTTCACTAGGAAATCATCACAACCTTAAGAACGCGGTTCTAAAACCCAAAGTTTCTAAATGTCAAGCTTTCCAACAACTTTTGGGTATAGAGGAGCTATTACCACATGCTCGTTTCCCAAAAGTACGTGTATGGCCATCACTGGTTTACTTACTTTGCCTTGGTTGGTAGGTTAGGTCGTAGAGTGGTAGTGATAGCCGTGAATGGGTAAGGACTGCAATCATAGTGCGTGACTAATGCACTAGCGAATGACAGAACAGACGTCTCAAATGCGCTATTAATTAGTAGAAATTAAATTGTATACACGCGCACGAACAAGTACTTATATAAGTGTGTACTAACTTGTGACACATGCTTGTGTACTGGGGCGTGCCGAATACTGAGATGATGTATGAGTTAAGTAATTTAAAAACATTTTAATAAAAGATGATCTCTTGAGCAATTGCGAGAATAAAAGAGAAGACTAGGATTGAAGGATTGTTTCTAACATCGAATGTATGGAATACTAGAAAAGTTATGTTAGTATTCTACATTTCCGCATTTCGAAATATAATTTTACCATATAGCACTAATGTCAAGAGATCTCGTTAAAAAGACTAGAGAGCCCAGATAAAAACACCATAGGTATCACTTTTTCTCATATAGCAGATACTGTGTTTTGGAATAGGATAGCCACTCTATCGAGCTTTAAGACTACTTTTGACTACCTGCTCTAGCTCTAATCGTATACGCGATATTTGTTTTCAAGGTACTTCTCTTCAAAACCTTCCACATAGCACCTACATTTTGGACGCCCTTGACTGTATACTAACCATATATAAATATG
>CAXKVI010000002.1:21433577-21476077 GCA_964058755.1 Campiglossa producta | reverse complement strand
GGGTATGATTCCGTTCCAGAAATAAATCGTCTAATTTTAAAGTGTAAAAAAATCGCGCGAGCCCTACGTTTCAAAACACATACTTTGAAGTTACAGGCCGATGACATACAAAAAGAGATTTTGTCAAAAATTGATAACTTGGAAGAACTCCTGGCTTCAGAAGACGCTTCATGGGTCGACTACGACGAAGGGTTCGGTCCCCTTGATGATGTGTCCTTGGAAGTATATAGAAACATAAATAATACCAATGACTTGCGTGGCAGTTTGGTGGATAAGAGAAACATCACCCTTAAAAATTCGATATCTACAAGATGGCACAGTGTCTTATCATTACTTGATAGTCTTGGATCTCAAAGGGCTGCCATTAATAAACTTCTTTTAAACTGTAATAAAAGTGACTTAATTTTACTCGAAACGGAAGTACTACTATTGTATAAATTAAGAGACTTTTTGCAAAAATTCAAAGATGCTGTCAATATTCTTTCTGGGGACTCATACCCATCGATTTCTCTTGCGTTAATCATTCGAACTGAGATATTATCAATATTATCTGAAAACGATGACACTGATTTAAATCAGAATAATTTCAGCTTTTGTCACGATCATTTATTGCAACAAATAAAAAAAAATATGAAGAGTAAACTTGACTATAGATTTCCAATAACTGATATTTTAGTATGCGCAACGCTGCTGGATCCGCGTTTTAACACATTAGATTGTGTTACAGAATACTGCAAAAGCAAATGTAAGACAGAAGTACAGTTTTTGATAGAGATGTATAAAAGACTTGTTGGTGATTCATCAAAAAACGGAAATAGTGTAAACGATTCTGAAGAAACTTCACCTTCTTCTAAAATATTGAAACTTGCCAAGCGGTATTCTTCGAGTTTGAAAAACTCTAATTTAGGAGCAGAATGTCATTTGCTGCTAAGTCTGTCCTCCAATCAGAATGTTTTAGAGTTTTGGAGGGAAAAGGCGGCTGCAATGCCCTTGCTATCCAAGCTAGCAAAAAAAGTTGTATGCATCCTGCAACAAGTACGCCGAGTGAGCGAGTTTTTTCTATAGCTGGTCTGACAGTCACAAATAAGCGGTCACAGCTAAGCCCTCACAACATTAACAAAACAATTTTTACCCATGACAACTACGAGTCTTGTGTAGAATATTTAAAATGATTATTTTTCGCTATGAAAAGAGACACATACAACTTTATAAACATAAGATATACACAACAACAACTGTACAAAGAAGTGAAATGGTACACATTTTTTTTTTAAACTAAATAAGTAAATTTCTATCAATGTAAGCATTACAATAGCTTTACTTTTATGTTAACAATGTATACAAAGACTGAATTGATATAATATTACACTATAAACATATATTTTAAATCACACATGCATATTGTAGTGATCATAACAAAGACTTCGGTTAATGTACATAATTTTAGTCCTAGACTCAATATGTAACATAGTTATTTCAGTGTAAGAATTTGATTAAAAGACTGCTATGCGTTATGTTTTTAGTATTCTTCTATATTATATTATAAAATGTGAAACATTTAAAGTTACGTTCATTTACATTACATAAAAAATGTACCCAAAATTTTTTGTCAGTTCAATAAAAATCCCAACAATTGAAATTATGGAGTTTTTAAATTCAACATGCAATTTTTTTATACCACCACGCCGGCGCACGCCGGCTGCGCGCAGCGCCGGCGTAGCCGCCGCCGCCGCTATAAAATGGGCCTTACGCCGCCGCCGCCGACAAATTTGACGGCGTATACCTCTAATACATACACATCTAGTTCAATAGATAAGATTTATAAATCCAACATACAAAACGAATATATAACAAACTATAACAAACTGATGTGAAATTTGCAAGTACTAGTAATAGAACAAGAGTATTATAATTTTGTCCAAACAACGATACAACGTAACGGCACAAATAATCGAGATAGATATAGAGTTCCATATATTAAAGTTCTTACGTCTGTAACTTGAGTAACACTTTAGATATTTGCATGAAATTTTGCATACAGATTACTTTCTGGCCAAGGTAGTTTGCTATTGAAAATGGGCGAGATCGGATGATATCCACGCCTACTTTTTCGATATCGAAAGTTTCGTAAATCACATTAATTGACATATCTTGGTAGCCGAAATGATATAATTTAATAGGTGAATCCCCCTGGTCATTCTATTATGCTGTTTCGGTTCACCCGAACTTAGACTTCTTTAATTGTCTATTATCAAATGGTACCCTGAAACCGAGACCCGAACGAACCCGTAACCGAAACCGAAATTAATGTTGAAGAAGAAAAAAGAAACCGAAACAAGAACATTATTTCACTCGGTTTCATACCTTGGAGATGTTTGAATAAATTTAAGTTCAAGGTTTTATCCTGCAAATATTCACACAACTAAATAATTTGTTTATTTATGTGGCTATAGCAATCAGTTGAATTGTTGTGATAAAATATGAATTTTTCTATATATTGCTGAATTTCATTTTAATTGGTTTTACAACATAAAAAATTTCAACAATTTGAGTTTGAATAGTTAAAAAAACTCTCCGTCCGGTATGTCAATTAAGTACTCTTTGTTTGTATAAATGTAAATTTTTTTTTTGGTTTTGTGACGGGTTTTTGCAATTCTGGCCGACCCCTTGCTATTTCTGCTATTTGCATTTTGTTTGCAGGCGGGACAGTATGTTGTGATATGAAATTGAAAAATTTTAAAGCATTAATTGAAATATTATCTAAAAGGCTTTGGTATAAAAAATTGCCAATGCAGAAAAACGTTTGTGAGTGTGGGCGACTCACTATGCGGTATTTACACTTCAAATAAAACGAAAGCACACAGCACTCTGAGGGAGAAGGCAAATTTTTCAATTCCAATCCCTTAGGGGCTTAGAATATTCCCGAGGTAGACATACCGGTCGTAAGTGGCGACTAATATGCACATTTTTAGGTAATGACGCGCTACTCGATGGTTGATCTATGGATGCCTCTCACCTCTCGTTATCTATTTTATCATTTCTTACGGATTGAGGGATGACATGACTTAGAAGGTTCCGTTGGTAATACCAAACCGCTACCACGACTAGGCCAAGGTTTGTCAATTTCGTTGTTAAAGACAACAACAACTCCTTGGTGTTCCAGAAAGACAGCTCAACCAAAAGAAGAAGTAAAAAAGACGCGCTGATGGAAGCTGGCTGAGATAGAGCTATTAAGAGGGAGCTAAACAATAATTGCTCGATCGGGAAAACATCTATTGGATCTCCAAAAAATTTCAATAAAGTAAGTGCTATAGAAATGTTGAAAAGCTTTTCGTTTCGTTTATCTTAACCATGTACATATGTTTTTTCCACTATCTGTTGTGGTTCTGCCTTTGCTTTTATTCTCTTTCAAGTCAACATTTTGCGTTAATATCTTTATTACCCACTTAGATTCAATTAGCATCTCATTTTGTGGAAAATTGTCGAAAAGTTAATATTCTAACTAAATATTTCCGTTATGGCCTAACTACGGCAACTACCGGCCAACCTTGCACACCTTCTAAGTAGACATTGTCAGGATGGATAATAACAGTAAGGTAAAATGTGCCATTATAAGGTAAAATAATAACGGTTAAATTGGAAAAAAGTACTTTTTTGTTAGTATTCCCGTTAAAAGAGCGTATCTTATTTGCATAATTTTAGCCACCTGGCAAATTGGGTCAAATTCTACATACCATTTGCATATCTATTTAGGAACATAGTAAATTGAAATCAGGTTTCCTACCGCTTATTACTTTAAAAATCACAGTGGATCAAAACTGTCTTCATTTGATATTAATAGCAGCTGTGTTTGATATATGTATATGCAGTGAGCATTTTAAGTCGTAACAGTCACGGTACATTAAGCTCTACTCTCTATATGGGTCATTCCATGCCAAATCGACAAATTTTTTACCTGACCCCCATTCGATTTCGCTAAAAATTTGCTATCTTTTTCTACCCCCCGAAAGACATTTTTCAGAATTTTTTCAATTTTTTCCCCCCAAATCAAAAAAAGTTATGACCTTAAAAAAAAAAAACGTTTTTTTAAATGCTGTAACTTTTTCAAAAATCGACCGTTTGGGATCATTTTTTTTCTTAATTTTTGTTTTTAAATGTAGTTTTCGGAAAAAAAATAAAAAAATTTTAAAGCCCAGTATATAAAATTTGTTTTTTTTTCGAAAAAAAAGGCCGACGAGATCGTTTTATTTTTATTTTTTTTAAAACTCTAACTAATTCGCTAATAACAAGATGTGCCGACAATCGCTTCTATTTTTTTTTTTGAACTTGGCTCATTTACATGACAATTTTTTTTTTATTGAAAAAAAAAAAAAAAAATTCAATTTTGGCTCATATTAAACAACTTTTTAATGAAATTCTTTTCAAAAAAAAAGGAGAACCGATTGTCCGCACATCTTGTTATTAACGGGGCTTATTGCAGAATTAGTTGGAGGTTTAAGAAAAAAAAAAAAAAATTTAATAAAAAAAGGGTCGACCTTTTTTTCGAAAAAAAAAAAAATATATATATATCTGGGCTTTTACAATTTTTTTTTTTCGAAAACTATTTAAAAACGAAAATGAAAAAAAAAATGATTTCAAACGGTCGATTTTTGCAAAAGTTACAGCATTTAAAAAAAAAAACTTTTTTTCTAAGTTCATAACTTTTTTGATCTGGGGAAAAAATGTGAAAAAATTCTGAAAAATGTCTTTCGGGGCGTAGAAAAAGATAAAAAAATTTTAGCGAAATCGAAGGGGGTAAAAAATTTGTCGATTTGACATGGAATGACCCATATATGTATAATTGGATGTAGATATGTGTGTATGAATATATGCATGTACTCGTATGTATGTATGTAGCTTATGGACTCCAAAACTACTCGGCCGATTTTCTTTAAATTTTCGAGGTAGATTTGTAGGAGCCTGGAGAGTGTTTCCATAATGGTTTTTTTAGGACAATAGACCCGGGACCGCCCTATTGGAAACTATGGTATAAATGGGTGGATTAACACGAAATTTGGTATGTAGGTAGCGTTATGCTTGGGTTAAAGTATGACATGATTTTTCTTCCACGAAGTGGACCAGGGACCCACCAGTTCTAAACAATCATATTTATGGTTCGATTTGCTTGAAACTTGGTATGTAGGTAGCGATATGCTTAGCTGAAATAAAGGATGCTTTTTCTTCCGGAAAGTGGACCCAGGACTTACTTATTCTAAACTATCGTATAATGAGTTGTATTTACTTGAAAATTGGTATGTAGGTAGCGTTATGCTGAGGTTAAAGTATTGGATGATTTTTTTTAGGGCAGTGGACCCGGGAAGTATATTTATGACTCCATGTGCTTGACATTTGGCGTGTACCTCTTTGGCGTAGCAACGCACACCGGGTATTACTAGTCTAATATATAAAAAGGTCAATATACATTTCAAAATTATTCAAAATTATACTTATGATTAGTATTGCATCCAATTTGCATTTTATACATTTCCTTAAGCAAAAGTTTGTTGCTGAATTGCTCATTTATACTTTTGGAAGTATAATCGTTTGCACGTCAAAGATATTCTAAATCATGCAATTACGAGAAATTCAAAAGAAATTTTATCAGCGGCAGCAAAGAAATTGAAACATTTCCACTAACGAAATTAAACTTGCTTCATTTATTCACTAGTAAATCCAATTCAAATAAATATTTCACTTCATTACACCGATGCAGTAAAGTGAGCGACAGCTGTACCATATGTACATTAGAGCGTATCACCAAAAAAAAGTCGGCCGTATCTCCCCTCATATGAAGTGTTTTTGAAAAACATTAAAAAAAAAATTTTTTTTTGGCAACCCTAGATGTCGCCCAATTACATTTTTCCTCTTATCTTTGGCGTTTGCTGTCGGATTTTAAAGTGTGACACATCAATTTTTTTTTTTGTTTCAAAGAGGAGGTACTTACCCACCATATCTCAGTTTCTACCAACCTAATGTAACGACCTAATGTCAGTTAATTGAAGACCGTAAAAGATTTACGATTTTTACGGTCTTTAATTTGCTGTTATTAGTTAGATCGGTACATTAGGGTGGTAGCAACTGAGATATGCAAGGTAAGTACCACAACGGACGGCCTGAGGTCAAATAGCTTTTTTTTAGGAAAAGCCCACTCCTTGAGACAAAAAGATTGGTGTATCACATTTGAAAATCCGACAATAAATGCCAAAGATATGAAGAAAAATGCAACGGGCGACATCTAGGGTTGCTAGAAAAAAAAAATTTTTCAAAAGTTTTTCAAAAACACTTCATATGAGGGGAGCTACGTCCGACTTTTTTTTTTACCTGTAAGGCAAGACGCACTAATGTACATTATAGACTACTCATCCCGAAATTTTTTAAATTTTTTGGACCGTTTTTTATTCGTAACTTGCTACAAAAATTTCTCTTTACTGTTGACGTTAAAAATAGTTCCTGTAATTTCACCTTTGCCCGAAAGATTGGTATTATTATAAAATTTGAGTGACGATAAAAAAAAATTAATTTCATTAATTAAAAAAATCAAAGTATGTACCATTTTCGGGATTATTTCAATACTGTTTCGAAATAATTTCTTTACTGTTTTCGGCAAATGGCGGGACTTTTTTGGGATCACTTCTGTACCATTTTCGAGATCATTTCAGAGAAATTTTTTTGGGATCATTTTGGTAACATTGCTACTTTTGAATAAAAAAAAAATTGAAAAACTTATCCTAATCAGCCCCAGTACAAGGGGTGGCATTATTTGAAAATTTAAACGACGATATAATTAAAAATAAACTTTTATTCATTCATCAAACAAATTTTTGCGATTAGAGTGATCGGTTATTGGATATTTACAAAAAATTTAAGTACCATTTTCGGGATCATTTCGAAGCTGTTCCGGGATAATTTCTGTACTGTTTCCGAAAGATGTCGGAACTATATTGGGATCACTTGTGAACAATTTTCGCGATCATTTCGGAGATTTTTTTTTGATCATTTTGACAACATTGCTATTTTTGAATAAAAAATAAATAATTTATTATTTTTTATTTGGATAATTTTTTGTTCGAAGTGGCCCGACCCTACCCCGTAGCCAGTAAACATTTTCTACATTTCTAACACTTTTACTACACTTCAGAAAGTAAAGTGTCGTCTGGGAGATAAAACAATTTAAAAAAAACAGCACTCGAACCTTAAATCATAGGTCGGCAATTACTTTCCTGGGAGGAAAACTCCAATGCTTTAACATAGCAAACGCTCTCTCCGTGCCGACTACTGCCTTAAATCCTACGCTTGCCAGGCGTTCACCCTACCTCTTGGGATTTCTACACCCATGTATTGCCGAAAGTCTGTCCTGAAATATAGAATGCATTTTGTCTCTGTTGCTTGATTGAAACTGATAAGAGAGATGAGAAATATTTCATTTACATTACTTCATCAATGCTTGAGCTGTTATTTGTGACAGAGTTTCATTGGTAAGGGCTCGATTTCATACATGTGCATAAGTTGTCAATGACCTCTTCGTCAATAATATGATTTATGGTGATACCATAGAAATTTAGCAGGCCGAAGCACTCCTTTCAGTTTGTTGATTGTCAACAATATCTTCGGTTTGAAGGTAAAATAAGTAACAATTTATTTTTACGTAAGCATTTAATATATTCAAGGACATCTGTAATATATATTCACATGTACATATCTCCGTCAGTTTATGTTTCCATAAATATTGATGAGACTTGTTTATGCTGAAGTAGCAAAATCATCTTCAACGACATAATAAGCTGATTTTACACAACGAGCTTGTTAGCTTCTTTAGCTTTATTCGAGATATCTTACGTTGTGCTAAGTATTTCCACACATTCATACGCACTATCACGATTCTTTTGCCTCATTAACTAATACTTATTTATGGTCATAAATTTTGTTTCCATTTATCTTTCTAGTCATACGTCTTGTTTGTTTTGTTTTGGTTTTATTAATGTCAACAGGCATGTGACTCAAGGATGGATAGATAAAGTAGGTGGGGAGATTCGAATGCCATTCTTAACTTAACATTGAAAGTTGAAAGGAGAGCACAAAAATAAATATATTACAAAGTGATAATGGCGCCTTTGGGCACGGAAGGATTCCAAACCAGGATTAAAGAAAAAGATCCACGTGGGAAAACTGAAAGTGTTTTGCAAGCTTAAGGCATTGTTTTTCGCTATAGCTATTCGAAGTTTAAAATGTTT
Organism: Campiglossa producta; assembly: GCA_964058755.1. Taxonomy (NCBI): domain Eukaryota; kingdom Metazoa; phylum Arthropoda; class Insecta; order Diptera; family Tephritidae; genus Campiglossa; species Campiglossa producta. The sequence goes on along the minus strand of CAXKVI010000002.1, from coordinate 21,467,807 downwards.
TGCCTGAGTGTCGGAAGTAGGGATTAACCTTTACATACGAAAAATATGTCATCATAGTGGTATTCCAAACGTTTTAACCAAGGACTGAAACCGAAACCGAAACCGTAACCGTAACCGATTAAAACCGATTCATTTTTCGAAACCGAAACCGAAACCGTAACCGTTATTTTGATCTGGAAAAGACCGAAACCGAAACCGTTTCAAATGCCGGAACCGGTTCCAAACGATTTTGAATTTTTTCAATACCTTACTTCTGTGAGTGGGCACATAGGTACTTCCTTTTACAAGCAGGTACCCTGAAAGTTTTCATGGAAGATTGTCGAGCCACGTTTTTCAAAATTCTGAAAGAGGAAGTTTAACTATAGTTGAATGAAGCGATCGAAACAAATTTACGAGATCCGAAAAAGAAATGTTCAGGCTTGTCTCGGAAAGCGCCACTAATTTTAATGTTTTTAACGATTTATACATTTCATTTGGCTTCAATTTTAATAAAAAAAGTAGAGTTAACTTTAGGAATTTGTTTTGCAGAAATTTCATCCATGCATAGCGTTAATAAATGTATTATTATATTGGAGAAATCCCATCATGGCCGCAGGAAAAAAGTTATGAAAATTCAGACCTATTTCGTAGCTACATAGGTACATGAGTATTTTAGTAGTAAAATTTTTGTTTTCCTGTTTTTATTTGGAACCGAAACCGGAACGAAACCGTAACCGAAACCGAAATAAATTTTGAAGAACGAAACCGGAACCGAAACCGAAACACGTTGCAAAAACCGAAACCGAAACCGGAACGTTATTTTAATCGGTTTCAGACCTTGGTTTTAACACACGAAACGGTTGTTTTGACCTTTGAAGATCTGAATAATATATTATCTTAGTAGCGGTAAAAGGGACCAGAAATTTCTCACGAACAAAATCTGTGTTCAAAGAAGATGAAAGACAGCTGAGCAGGGTTGGTTATTATTTTGTTTTTTTGCGCGACGAGTGACGAAAAAAAAAATTGTATTCATTAATCAAAAAATTTTCATTTATGAAAATCTTGAATAACGATAAATATAACTTCATTGTTAATCAGTTATTTACAAATGAAAAATAAATACCTCGAAACCCCGGCAAATTATGTCCATATGAGCGATATATTCGGCCTAATCTCGGAACCACTTACGGACTGTTTCCGGGCACTTCGGAACCATTTTAAAATTATCTCGAAATTTCCCGAAAACTACCCTTAAATGAACCCAAAATTACCTCAAAACGATCCCAGATTTGATCCCAAAATTACCTAGAAATGATTCCAAAATTACCCCAAAATGATCCCAAAACTACCCCTAAATGATCCTAAAACTACCCCAAAATGATCATAAAATTACCCTAAAATGATACCAAAATGATCTGAAAAATCCCAAAATTACCCCAAAATGATCCCAAAATGATCTTAAAAAAAATCCCACAATTAACCCAAAATGATCACAAAACTACCCCCAAAATTATCCCAAAAATTTTCTCAAAATTACTCCGAAATGATTCCAAAATTACCCCGATATGATCCCGAAATTACTCTAAAATGATCCCAAAAAGTTCACAAAATTACCCCAAAATGATCCCAAAATTACTTGAAAATGATCCTAAAAATGATCGAAAAATTACCCCAAAATGATCCCAAAACTACCCTTAAATTACACCGAAATGATTCGAAATGATGAACATGATCTTAGAACTACCCTAAAATTACCCCGAAAAGAACCCAAAAATTACTCTAAAATCATCCCAAAACTACCCCAAAATGATTCACAAAATTACTCCATAATGATCGCAAAAATACTGCAAACTGATCCCAAAAATTATCGCAAAAGAACCCCAAAATGATCCCAAAACGATCCCAAAACTACCCTTAAATTACCCCGAAATGATCGTAAAATTACCCGGAAATGATCCCAAAGTTGCCAAAACATGATCTCAAAAAAAAAAAAAAAAAAAACAAATGGCGGCGATATACCAACAGGTTATCATAACCTCTAACGAGATTTTTATTTTAGCCGAGCTTCTCTTTCCAACTTGCGGTGTGTTGCTTTTGAGTTTTCCTACAAGTTGGCGGGACGTACAGTTTTTTGCCGACTCCGAACGGCACTTGCAAAGCAAATGAAATTTTTTGCTGAGAAGCTTCTCATGCAGAAATACAACCGGAGAGTTTGCCAAACTACTGCCGAGGGCGACGCTGTTTAGAAAAATTCTTTTTCCAAATAATTTTTGATGTTACTTTTGCTGGGCTTCGAACCGCCACGACTTGGTGTAGAAGGCTGAACACTTAACCGCTACACCACGGCGGCCGCCATGGTCTCAAAATTACCCTAAATTACCCTAAAATCACCACAAAATGATCCCAAAATAATCCCGAAACAGTCCCAAAATGATGCCGAAAACAGTCGTGAGGTAATGCCGAATATATTGCGCATATGGGTATAATATGCCGGGGTCTCTAGCCAATGAACTCGGTGGGCTTGGATTAACTGCACTTATGTGCAGACATAAGTAACCAATAAAACTTCCTCGGTTCTCGCACAACATTTTTTTCTAAGAAAAAGCTTTGAGAGACTTCCTAAATTGTCTCGACCACCTTCAGAACGAAGCCCATTTCTCCCTTATATAATTTTTTTTACTCTGGGTACCCGTCTCCATTCATTAGTAAAAGATATGAGGGAAATGCCAAACTTTATTACTAATTCTTTATTTGAACGGAAGTTATTGAAGAAACATCCCACCGTGAGTTTTGGGAATGGATACTTTTTCGTTCTTCGCTTCCGCTTACATGTAGACCATACGTCTGTCTGCTTTGAAAGATTAAACAAAGTGATATTAACCATTATTTGTACGCCTGTTAGTTTGTATTTATTCTTGGTCGTATTTTCATTTTCATTTCCATTTCCGTGTTGTATTAATGCTATATTTTCTTCACATTGGACACCAAACAAATAAATCACTTTCACAAAGTGAAGTTACCTATTCTTATCATTCTTTTACTTTAACTTTATGTAGCTTTTTATCATTCTGTTTTAGTGTGTTTTTGTTTTTGTTTTACTGTTCGTTAAATATTAAATACCAAGATGTAATATTTTGTTGCCATAAAGTTTATTGCATGAAAAAGATAATACCCAAAGTTTCTTAACGATTTATAGGCTTGAATGCGATACGTTTGAAATTAAGTAATATGTTATGAGATATGTATGTATGTGGAACAAGTGAATAGGGATGTACGTATGGTATGCTACTTAAGGGTGAAATACATAAAGCTTTTTTAACCTCGCCTGACATTTGCAACCTCAAGACTTTGCGCTCAACTTCAGAGATATGCTACAATGAACGCTTTAACGCTTCACTTTTATACATTTGTTTTCGTTATTTATTTCCTTGCATTGAGAGTGTTTTGGTAAATTTATTAACTTAATAGAGAAAAAATGTATTAATTAATATTTCCTCCAAATTTTAATTCTTAAATTAAAACAAAGTCATCAACCTCTGATTGACAAAGCTAGCAAAGCAAGCAAAATTTGAGAGTTTGCCAAATTTCAACCTTGTTTCAACTTTGAAGTTTCCAATTTGCCATGTTTCGTTGAAACACGTATATTGAACTTATCTGTCAAAGCTAAAGTCCGACGTAAAGTTGAAATAAAGTTTTATGTAATTGATTTTTTAGCTTACATTGATTTCCATAAGGTTGGTTGGAGCAGCTGGCTATGGTTATGTTGGGAATAGAAAAGATTGTTTTAAGATTTACACTGGACTACAAACAAAACAAACTTTTTTTAACTATATCGATTTTATAATTCAGAATGGCGAAGGAAAATCGTCGGTGCGATGGGAAAACCTGAAAAATGATTTTATACTTTACTGAAAAGTTCTTCAAATGTACATATCAGGTTTAGCAAGCGTACTGACGAAATACTGTTGAAGTTGCAAATTTTAATACTAATCTTTAGATGTGTACCTACACAGAAAAAAGTGGCACTGGTAAAATCAACAATATCCTACTGTTATACTGAAGTTGACCAAATTATGTTGAATTGACCAAATTTTGGTTATTTGAACGGAAATTTTTGTTGAAGTAACTGTCATAGAATTGTCAATTTTTAATTACAAAATTTGATAAAACTAGCAGAATTTTCAGTTAATCCAACTGTCCTTACTGTCATAGAATGAAGCTGTAATTACACGCCGCCAAGCATAATTAGACGATGGAATAATGGTAGACACCTGCGTTCAGCGTTCAAAGCAGTCAAGCAGCACGATTCTGAAGTGAAGGCAAATAAGGCAAAAGGTGTGGTGTCATTTAGAGCAAAGCTATAATTAGACGCTGGCAAGCTTAAGTATACGATGGCGTTATCGTAAACACCTGGGTTGAGCGTTCAAGACACCTGAGTTCATTTCTCGGTGAAGTCAATATAAGAACTCTGAAAAATCATTTTTGTTTTACTTTGATTCCCTTTGGTGTTAAAATAACACTTATTTTAGTTATACATATATGAAAAAAAATAAAAATAATTATATTGACTTCACCGAGAATCGAACTCACAGCATCTTAAACTACAAAATTTTCTGTTAAAACAATAAATTTTCAGTTTAGTTGAGGTTAACAGTTTCAATGCAATTGAATCAAAAGCATTGAATTATGGGTAAGAATTGACCATTGAATCAATCCATATTTTGGTTGATATGACCAGCTCATTTTACGCTGTGTATTTATCTTTCTTCTACATCATGGGTCGGCAGATTTGTAAATGCAGGTGTATAAGTGAGAACGCTTATACACGCGATGTGATCGTCCGAACTATATTTTTAACATTCGCTGACCAAACAAGCGACACCTCCACGCGATGTGGTTGCGCCCCTTGCCCAGCGACGACTAAATCATTTGGTAAACAAAGAGCGCAACGTGTCTGTGTGATGAATCCAACTTGTTTGACTGATCTTAAGATCTATGGGGCGCCGATGCTTGTTCTACATTGATTTTTGCTTTTTCGACAAATTTCCAAAATAAAAATATGAAATCTGAAAACCATACATACGTTGAATGCCTGATTGCATAGTTTATATTTATTGCTAAAAAGCTTGAAATGCAAAATATTTTTTTTTCCTGCAATCGAATAATTCAAATTTTCAATTTCCTTGAAATTTCCTAACTTGAATGAGTTATCAAGTGTTTTTGTTTTCATGTGCTTATGCAAATGACTCACCAATCAAACAGAAATCTAATATAAGGGATATTAATATACGATTGATTGCCCTTAAGTTTCATCCATTAGCCAATAGGAGCGTTTTCCTTGTAGCGAGTGTGAAAAGGACGATTAATTTAATCTATCAGAATATTTCCCTGGTATATTTGAAAAGCTAATTCACCAGAGATCAGTGTTCCACCGCCCATCACTACGTTTCAGGTCGCGTAGAGTTCGGAAAATAAGTCAAAATCTAACGCCTAAAATTATGCTAACATAATTACCACAATTTACCCAATTTTTTTTTTCAATAAATTTACAAAGTTTTTTTCAGGCGCTTGATTTGAGCTTTTTTTCCGATCTTTATTGATAACCGACTTAGCAAAGAAGGATAAAAAGAAAGAGTTTGCGTTGTCGCTTTGAAATTCTATGAATAAGCAAGCATTCTTTTCACACTCGTTACGGAAGAAATGCGCCTAATATTACTTTTCCTAAGAACAAAGCAGCACCACAAACAAGAACCAAACACCATATGCACAGAAAGAACTTGCAAATTTTAGCAGGGTTGTGTCGATAAGAGGAAGATATTTGTTGTACGGCCTATTCAGCTTAGTATGAATAAAGTTGGGTATTCCTCAATATTTCAACTTTAATAAGGTAAAGAGTATTCGTATCATGGAATAATAGGAAGCTTCAAATATTTCTCGAATTCTAGTTGAATGTATTTTTGCTATGATTTTAACCCCTTATCCGATATCCAACAATCCGACAAAATCTCTAGCCAGTACTTACAAAATCAAAGAGTTACATATGTAGGTACACTCCAATTCCCTGCGATATAAATGCCTGTTTCAAGTATTGTAGCTGCTAAAAAGAAAAATTCTTCAGCACTTTTAATGGAATTTCTCAACTCTTTGGATTTTCCATAAAACCTTTTATAGACATAGTGCATACAGATTTAACCATCCACCCACTCACTTACAACCAACCACAATTTTCAAGTCTTCCCTGCCATCAACGCTATTTTAACCGCATGTCGGTTAGCACAAAAATGCTGGCACGTTAACTTCTTTGCATAATAGGCAAACTCCTCGAATTTTTCTTATCATCATCGTTCTGAAGTTCCTCTTTTATGTTGCTTTCTTCTTGAGTGCATTGCATTAAAATTTTCCATTTAACATTACTCCGCCTACTGCTTGTTTGCCTCCCTCTGCTTGCTTACTTGACACAATTCCCTTGTGAACTCTTGAGTAAACGAATCGATGTGGTTCGTTCTGTTTGGCGGTTTATTATGTGTTAATCTTTTTGTTTACCATTTGCTTTCTAGTGGGTCAAGTGCTGATAAGGATATAAAGAGTTGATAGCAGGGATCGTAAATGTTACTGTACTTAAACAAAAATAATACAACATCTTATTAATTCGGATAGAAGTAAAACTTTAGGTATTATTTCAAAGTTTAACTTAAGTTTTTGAGTATTAAAATAAATATTTTTGACTAAATAGTCCAGTCAAATTAAACAGCACTTAAAAATCTTAAAATTTTCCTCGACTTTATCTCGAGTAACTTTTTTCGCACAAATGGGATCGGCGGCGACTTTTGTAGTTTTCTTTGTGGAGGCGAACCTAAGCTCTGTGGGAATTTTTGTTATACAAGAACAGTATTTTTTTTCCCAGAATAGTATTTTTTGCATTTTGCATGGAGAAAAGGAGGCTCTAATTCCAGAGCTATAGGCTTTACAAAAAACCCTTTTTCAATTTGAGAAAGTGTAAAATGAAATGAGAATGCGTAAATTCAAATTGAGAAATGTGAGTTCAAAATTAGAAAACGTAAGCCAAAGTTAGAATGTATATTTTTTATTGAGAATAAATAAGTTGATAATGGGATATTTGGGAATGCGTGAAGTTAAAATGAGAAAAAGTAAGTTTAAAATGAGAAAAGGTAAACTCAAATCGAGATAATATAAATTTAAAACAAGATGTCTAGAAAATGAAATACTGCTCAGTTTCCCATTTTGATTTTATACATTCTCAACTTGAATTTACCTTTTCTCATTTGAAATTTACCTTTTCTCATTTTAAATTTACGCATTCCAATATGAACTTTTATATTTCTCAATATCAACTTATATATTCTCAATAAGAAATTATACTTTCTCAATTCTGTTTAGCGTTTTTTCATTTTGAACTTACATTTCTGAATATAATGTTACATGTTCTCATTAAAACTTGCATATTTTTATTTTGGCCTCGAAAAAGTGTAGTAAGGTTTTGTAAATGCATGCTTGTTTATCTCTCTTTCCTTCAGTGTTGTCTATCTCATCTGACACACGGATTTCTGATGTTTCTCAGAGTGTATGAAGCAGCACGATTTGTTAATGGGCCTATTTACAAAAAAAAACGTGTACCCAAGTTGAACCTCATTTCCTCTTTTTTTTTGTATGGAAAATTTACCTTGAGCCAAAAAAAAAATAAAAACAAACAATTTAAGAAAACAATTATTTAAAGGCAAAAAGCGAAAGATTCAATTTGTAAACAAACAACATTTTTTGCGGTCAAGTTAAAGCAACGGAAGAGCCTTAAGGATCGTAAAGAGACCTTAGCCCTATTTTTTAAAGTCATTTAAGTTGTAAGGGCCCACATTTTTTTTTTATTTTTTTCCATTAGTATTCATATTTTCTTATTTTTATGCATAAAAAAGATGTGCGTTCAAACAACAACGTAAAGTCAACATCAGGCGTAGCCATTTTATGGCACAATTGGGCCACCTCAAAACACAAAGACTGCTACAGTGACTCACAGTGAATTCGGTTGCACTTAAAATTTTTTGAATTTCGTTAGACGGAAGATAGTAAACTTCTTATCATAAGTAGCTGGGTGACTTGCTCGGTGCTATCAATTTAGTGCTAACTTTACTTACCAACACTATAAGCTTTCCAACATAGATTTGTGAAGATGTGTTACACTGTCCTTTATATGTTGGCAAATTATTATTATTTTGTAATTTTCGTGGCGGTAATAGACTTTTTGCGGACATTTTTTAAAGATATGATCGTAAAATAATCCAAGTACACAGCTAAAAATTTGAACCTAAATTTTAAACTTTTTTGGACTACATATATGACCAAACCAAATTTGGATTCAAATTCAATATAGACCAATTTTCATGAAAATTGGCTAAATGAATCGGGTTTCAATTATAAACCGGAAATGTTTTAACAATTTTTTAAAGATAAAATAAATTTTTTGTGCGTTGGCGGGAATTCGAACCAAGACTCCCCGCATCATGCCCGTCTACTCTACCACTGAGCTATATCGCACACATAAATGTTGTTGCCAAAATTCAATCTTGAATAAGCTTTCAAAAATAAATTTGAATTTTCAAACACAAAAGTTTACATTTTAGACCGAAAAGTTTTAAGAATAAAATAAAACTAAAAAAATGTGGCAGCTGGCAGGATTCAAACGAAAACGCTCAGGAGACACAGCCGACTGCTCTACCGCTGAGCTATAACGCACATGAAAATCTTGTGGGCAAAATTCAATTATATTCAAACAAAACAAAAATAAAAAATTTAGACTGCTTTTTTATTTAGATTTTAAATCGAAACCAAAAGAAATTGAAAATCTTTGTAGGTATTTGGACAGTTTGAAATATTGTACAAAAAGGTTTGAAAAATTGATTAAAGTTTATACGGGTTTAAAATTTAGGTTCATTTTTTTAGCCGTGTATGATCCTTAAATGACCATGACATATACAAATAAAATACGGTAAAATGGGTGGCAGCCGTACTTAATAATATTTTACTTGGTATGTCAGCGAAAATACATTTCATTTGATACCCATATTGGCATATCTAGCTCGATTAATTTAATAAAATTTAAATAGGTGGCCTACGGTTGCCACCTAATCGGAGTATATTGGTATATTTGTAGGTCCGGTACTATCTCGAGAACCGCTTGACCGATTGGGATGAAATTTGGCATAGATAGTGTTGTCACTTGGGGTGGTTTACAGGGTTGCCACCTATTTAAATTTTTTTTAGTACCGGACCTACAAATATGCAAGTTTAGCTCGTTTAAAGTTTTTAGATTATAGGACACCTCGTTCCGACATGTTCTAAGCACTTATGTAATTTTATTTTAATTTAAATTTTTTGCTTATAGAATTCTTAATTGTAATCAGTAAAAGCCTCCGCTGTAAGCATTTACTCTGATTTTTTAAAATTAAAAAACTGTTTGGTAAAAGTACAAAGTTTTTTAAAATATTTTGAATCAAAAAACCGAAAATCCCATTTTGTAGCCCGTTCAATTCTAGCAAATTGTAAGTTTTAAGCATCTCAAAAATCTCCTTTGATATCACTTCTGGACCCTTTCGCGATCATTTCGGAGCTGTTTTTGCGATCATTTCGGTAACATGTTATTTTTGAATAAAAAAAGACCTGTCACTTATCACTAAAAATTTTGTAAGTGATTAATAATTTTTTGTTTTTCATTTGATCAATTTTTTATTCGATGTGTCCCAATCCTGCTATTTATATAAAATTCAAACTTGACATTTCGTGTAAGCAAATTTGGGAATTTTTTAATTAATTTAAAATATCACATTCTAGCCACAATAGGACACCGGCTACTTTTTTCTTAAATTGGAACCTTGTTAGACACGAATGACAGCATCTATCCGTTTTCTCACATTGTATTTAAGAACGTGATGGTAAATCCTGATGTAAATACAAAGCAGCTGATATTTACAGCATATGGATAGGAATAGGGATACATGCAGGCCAAAAATATGTATTTTTTACAACAAAGGAATGACACATGAATCAAAGTCCATCACTTAGCAAAATGTGACATAAAGATGTCGGCGCTGCTAAATAAATAGTTGACAAGTCGAAAGAAGAGAAAAGAGTGAGAGCAAGGTGTTGCCCAAATCATACTAATGATGGGGACTTGGCAATCACTGAAATGGATTTACATATGTATATATGACGCTATGTCGTTTAACACAAAAATTTACGTTTTCTATTCTACATAATAAAAACTTTTAATTATTATTACAAATTATTAAATATTAAAAACACTAACCAGAATAATAAATTTAAAAGAGAAACCAAATTCATTATTTATTTGCCTCGAGTTCATAATTACCCACAATGCACGCTTGAAGTCTTGAAACTATTTTTTCAACTCCCACTAGTTAACAAATTTAATCCAAGCTCAAGCACCAACTGTGGTAAGAAAAAAAAACGCGTGCAACACAGAAAGACTCGATTCACTATTTTTAAACTCTTACTCTTGCAAATACCCAGTTTTGGGAGAATACGCCCACGTGTAGTACGTTGTCAGTAAAAAAAGTCACCAAATAACAAGCAAGGAAGTCTAAGTTGGGGTGAACCGAACATTAAATACCCAGCGCTAATTTTCAGAACGGGATAACAATGATATAGGCCCTAGGAGGATTTACCTAAAGTTTTTACTATCCTAGCTATTTACCTTACCGAATTATGTAAATTTATGTGATTTTCGAAATTTTCGATATCGAGAGTGGGTGTGCTCGGGAAGCGATTTCGTCCAATTTCAACACCTATATTGCTAGTATATATTGTGCCAAATTTCATGAGTCTGAAGTAATAAGTTTAAAAGTTTTGACCAGTTCAATATTCCAAAATGCCTCCCTTAAAGGTGGGCGCTGCCACCCCCACATCTAACCATTTATCAAAAAATAATTGATTTTTGATTGGGGGGTTCGTTCTACAAAACTATTTCATTTTAGCAATTTCCGTTACCGAATTATGTCAATTTATGTGATTTTAGAGTTTTCCATATCGAAAGTGGGCGTGGTCGGGAAGCGATTTCGTCCAATTACATCAGGCTAGTATACCTTGTACCAATTTCATCGTTCTACCGTAATCAGTTTAAAAGTTATGAGCCGAAAAATTTTCAAATATGCCTCCTTGAAAAGTGTGCGATGATACGCCTACTTTTAAAATTTTTTCAAAAAATCATAAAAAAATCTATGGGGTCCATCCTACCAAACTATATCATTTTAGCCATTTCCGTTACCGAGTTCTGTCAATTTATGTGATTTTCGAAATTTTCGATATCGAAAGTGGGCGTGGTTGGAGAACGATTTTTTTATTTTCTAATCAGTTTAAAAGTTACGACCAGTCGAATTTTCAAAAATCCCTCCCTTAAAAGTTTAGAAAATTTGTCAAAAAATCATTATATAATGACCAGGGGGATTTACCTATAAAATTATATCGTTTTACCCATTTCCGTTACCGAATTATGTCAATTTAGGTGATTTTCGAAATTTTCGATATAGAAAGTGGGCGTGGTTGGAAGGCGATTTTTTTCATTTTCATCAGGTATACTTCCAATGATACTAGTATGCTTTGTGCCAAATTTCAGCGTTCTATCGTAATCAGTTTAAAAGTTACGACAAGTCAAATTTTCAATAATGTCTCCCTTAAAAGTGGGTGGTGCCACGTCCACTATAAAAAAAAATTATGGAAAAATCATAAGAGAATGACCAGGGGGATTCACTTATAAAATTATATTCTTTTAGCCATTTCAGCTGCCGAGATACATATGTCAATTTGTGTGATTTTCGAAATTTTCGATATAGAAAAAAGGGGGGGTGTGGTTATCATCCGATTTCGCCCATTTTCAATAGCAACCTACCTTGGCCAGAAAGTAATCTGTACACAAAATTTCATGCAAAGATCACTACTAGTATGGGTATAAAAATGCGTAAATTTACGTTACGGTTGATTTTTAAATTGTATTTTGCTCCCTTGTGATTCCATAAAATATATCCAGATGAGTAAGTAGCAGAGGATTATTTTAACGCTATTGTCACAGTTGTGTATTAGTTCATATTTTTTACAAACTTTCAGCTACTTGACAATAGGGTGGGTTAAAAAAACCGTTTTTAGCAGTAAGAAATTTTTAGTTTCAAAAATTTAAGGTACCTCTTATTCTTCACAAAAAAAAAAAAAACAAAAAAAAAAAAAAACTGAAAAGATTTTTCAAGGTAAGGTATACCCTTTAAAGTCAGTGAAAAAACCGAAGTTGGAAATTTTGTTCACATAATTTTTGTAAATTAAGTAAAAAATAAAAATTTGCATGTCAGGGTACAAAACAAAAATCATGTTAGATAATTCGAGAAGATACCTCGCAAAGTAGCTAGTTCAAACTTTTTGTTCTTATTTTTTATAGAAAATAATTTGGGCCCCACAAATAAAAAAAATGCCACCCTACTGTTTATATAATTTTAGGCCTGGTCTCCACCCAAAAATCAAAGCTGCACTGCCAAGCTACAGGGATCCCACAGTAGAATTCGCAAACAACTTGTTTTCATTATGGTCATTGTACATTCGTTTCTGCTCAGCAGTCAAAGTAAAAAGGAAACAAACAAGCCGCAAAAAAAAAATCTTGGAAACCCCCAAAGACATACAACTTTGCGGCTAAAAAACGAAAATTTCCACTTAAATTATGTTGAATTTTTTTTTTCAACAAAACTTTAAAGCAATGGATGTGGGGGGTCGCTAGGCAGTTGCTTTGTGGGTAGCATTTACGATTACTGCGCCAAAAATTTCTGCCACAGGGAGTTTTAAATTGAATTGAAACTTGTAAAGCTCCTCAAATCGCGTCAATATTGTTTTGCTCTCTCTCAACAGCTGTCAGTGAGAGATAAATTGTGTTGAACGCGTGGGCGTGTTTTGGTTCGTTAAAGTAATTGGGATAATAAGATTAGGTAAAATTGTTAGCAATGGAATATGAACATTTTTATAAGATTTTAATTCGAAAACGAAATGAAGAATTAATGTCGTTTTTTTTTATTTGATTTTTTTTTTTAAATGTATATAAGTTGATGTTAATGGGGGATTTCCCTGGAGCATGTTGGGTGAGTATAACACGATTTGACAAGATTGTAGGTGTGGGTTGATTTATTGCTTAATTTTTAATTCTTTAATGTCGGCCGTATGTAAAATTTCAGCTATGTGATTTTTTCTACTCAAAGATACATACACAGATAGGTGAATCAATATATAAACATTAGACTGTCCCAAAAAGTTAAAGTTGTTTTATTTAAACGCATATCACCTTATTTTGACCATTTTGCATCAAAAACTATCCTGACCAGCTTTTATGCAATTCGAACCATGGCAACACGTACCGATTACACGTGAAGTTAGTCACTGCATTCCAATGCTCTTTACAACTTTAATTATTTACTAGCTGGTGCCCGCGACATCGTATGCGTATAATTTCTGTTTTTTTTTTTGCAGCTGGGTTGGCAAAGAATAAAATTCAAGAAAAAGACTGGAGTTCAGCACTTAATACCCATAATGTACTAACACATTTTTGTGGAAATATTCGTCGATACCTCCGAAACCGGCCGAGCTATCGAAATCTCAAGATATCTCCCAAACCATTTCAGATATTTCAATGAATCACATCGCATATTTTAGCACTCATTGACATCTTTCGTTTGACGCCCATATTGTACTAAGACATTTTTGGTCACCCCTGGTCCACATATTGGGCGATAATCCCAAAACCCGTTGAGATATGGCAAAAAATAATATCTTAAACTTTAAGTTGAACGTCGAACAATCCAAAAAAAAGTTTCATTCAATTCAATTCATTACTTTCAGAGTGATACGGCCACAAACATACTGACAGACAGACACACAAAAATTTTTAAAATGGTTGATTTGGATTCTATTTGCTTAATAATGCTTCCCCCAATACAATTTTTGTTGATATCCCATCCCGGATTACTAATTAAGAGAATAATTCAAAAATAGTCTAACTAAATACATCTTTTTATACCCAGCTGTACTTGTACACAGTGTATTATAACTTTGTTAGGATAACGGTTGGTTGTACAGGTATAAAGGAATCGAGATAGATATAGACTTCCATATATCAATATGATCAGGATCGAAAAAAAATTTGATTGAGCCATGTCCGTCCGTCTGTCCGTCCGTCCGTCCGTCCGTCTGTCCGTTAACACGATAACTTGAGCAAATAATGAGATATCTTCACCAAATTTGGCATGCGTACTTATTTGGGTTCAGAATAGATTGCTATTGAAAATGGGTAAAATCGGACCATAACCACGCCCCTTTTTCGATATCGAACATTTCGAAAAACGTATAAAATGGGTTAATTCAATATTAGAAGCAGCTACAATGATAAAATTTGCAATATGTATTGATTTAGATGTTCTAAGGCCGATTTTATAAAAATGTTTGAAAAGGGGGCGTGGTACCGCCCACGTATCTTTGAAGAAATTTTAAAATTTTGACTCTTAATAACTTCAGAACAGTTTATGCTAGTATAACGAAATTTCGTAGAGGACATACTATTGTTGTGGTAAATTCAGCTATAGAAAATTAACGAAATCGCTTCGCGACCACGCCTACTTTTTCATAAAAGTTATATTGAAAGGAGGCGGAAATATTGAAAAGTCCATATCTAATTAACTGATTTCGCTATAATAATATAATTTGGTACATACATCAACTTTCATATTCTTTACATAATTTTTTCAAAATTTTGGAAAGTGGGCGTGGCACCGCCCACTTATGAGTCAAGCAATTTTTAAATTCGACTGCTAACAACTTCAGAACGGTGTGAGATAGATTTACGAAACTAGGTACCAGATATGTTATGTTTATGTAGAGTACTACCACAGAAAATAAGAAAAATCGGTGAACGATCACGCCCACTTTATGTGCACAGCTGGGTATGTAATGTTCGGTTTCACCCGAACTTAGACTTCCTTACTTGTTTTAAATTATCCTTTCAGGACATGGAAGTGGTAGCGATTTGGTATGACCAGTGGAACCTTCTATGTTATGTTCTCCCTCCACCCGTAAGGAAGCAGAAGATGAGTAATGAGAGGTGGGAGGCAAATAGGCAACTATTTGGTCTCGCCGCGTCGTGTTGCTAGGTGTGCCTGTACTTTAAAAATTATCTCGATATTTTAATCCGTTTCGGAGATATAAAAAAAAAAACATGAATACAATTTACCTGAACTTTTCTTACTTGTCTAACTAAATGTTACTCAAGATGTACACAATCGGCAAGGGTTACTGTTTTAGTCTTTCACGCAGAGAACGAAGTGTGTTAGTCTTCGATGCAGAGAACGAACCGCGTTAGTCTTCCACGCTAACTGAACCTTATTAATTTTCGTTGGGAGCGACGGTATGAGCTCGATTCCTATAACCTCCAAGGGGGCGTGGCCCCTCCCATACTAACTATTTAGGCTAAACTACTGAAATTTGGTGAGGGGTTATATGAGATGAGATCCCTATAACCTTCAAGAAAACTGTGGATAATGAAAAATTGGGCGTGGCACCCCCACACAAAAAAAAAAATGTATAGTCCATATTTCTGGAACTATTTAGGTTAGACCAAAGAACTGGAGATAACGAAAAATGGGTCTAAGTAAAAACTTTAAAATGCATATTGTTCATAGAAATGTGGGGTGAAACCCACGGGTATAAGCTAGTATTCTATAAAATTTCCAAAATTCCCTTTTTAAATTGGAACTGTTACTTTGCATTTCTATATTCCCTGCAAAAAATGCGATTAGTCCGGGATACATCCGGGATCAATCGCAGAGGAACAGGAGACTACTACTTTTTCTAGTCGCTTTGTAAGGAGAGTTTTGATCGCATTTGTTCGAGCATGTCCTATGGAGAGACTAATTGTACCCCTTTCATACCAGAACGGGTATGAATGTATATTCGTCGCTTGTGTAAAGTGTAAACTAAAGTTTTCCCCATTCACATTTGTAACAGCTCCTAGGAGCTTTCTCGGGTAAGTGTTATGGAAATTATAGTGTCCTATTGGATTGGATAGGATATAGCCTTCCAAATCCCCAAGATATCAGTCTGATTAATTCCCAACTATATCCGTAAGGCATGTGTTGGGCAAATTGTAGACCAGTTGTACCCGAAAGGGATTAATCGAGGACAACTCCCTTTAGAGATTAATCGTATAATTTTTTGCAGGGTTAGTATAAGACTATTAAAAACGAAATACTCGTTGTCTGTAATGTAAATACATATCGTCAATGCCTATGTAAAACCAACCAAATGACGAAAGATTTGCATTTACCATGGTAACTTTGGGTTTGAGGCATCGAGTTTCAGCAATAAAAAAAATAAATTTAGCATTCCAACGAAAAATTACCCAAAAAAGGAAAACTGTCTAGCGAATGTATGGAATGTAGTCACATTTTAGCTGCAAAGCATCCATCGCTTGGTGAAAACATAGAAATCTCTGCAAATTGATTTACAAAATAATTTCACAAAAAATATAGCTAACTACTTGAGAATTTAGTTAAATTCTAGGTTATTGAGGTAAATATCATCTATTGAAAACCGAAAAAAAAAATTCAGTTGCAAGATTATGACTATAAGTAGGATTAAAAGGAAATTAGCTTTTTTGCTCTGCTGTAAAATTTGATTGCTTTCAGATAGGTGGTTTTGCATCTGGTAGATAGGTGGATTTGCATAGGCATCGACGATATAGTACCTATGTACATATGCGTATGACCTCAACTTCCATTGTAAAAGTCAGCAATATTTAATAACCGTGCATTATTCATTTTGTTGAATTGGCTTTTCTTTATGCATAATAAATACTTTATTCTTCCTATAAAAAAAAACTAACAAAATGTATATTACAATGCAAACCATGAGCTTAAAATCCATAGAAGCGCTAAACCAACTTGCTAACATTTTATTTGTGATTCATGAATCAAATGAGTTTTAGACGTTTTTTTCTATGCAAATATTAAGCTCAATAATTTCCATGTTTCGCAGAAATTTGAATTTCTCTGTACAATCATAAAAAAAAATTGGAAATTGTTTTTGTTTGATTATGCCAAACCAACTTTGTTGTAGGCTGAACAACCATAAACGTATTTATCGTTAAAATCAATAATAAAAAAATAAAACAAAAGAGAATGGCGAATTCAAATGGCCAAACAAACAATAGAAATATGTATGTACATTAGGGTGGATCGACAAAAAAAGATTTCCCAGTCCACCCCTAGGATTAAAGATATTTTGAAGGCGATCCCAAAAATTTTTTTGACTTTTTTTGACAATACCTCGCCATTTTAAGTCCGATTTTAATGAGCCTTACACCGTTGTTCATGGCTTGGAAGCCGCCACAGTTCTTACCTTAATCATTTTTTACTCCGATAAATAGCCCATCGGGGCCGTGGCAAAAAAAAATTTTTTTTTGCGATCGCCTTCAAAATATCTTTAATCCTAGGGGTGGACTGGAAAAACTTTTTTTTTGTATGTGGACCGATCCGGTCTAATGTACCTATATTTGCCTAATTTGCTATTTGATTTTAGATGTTCTCGTTCAGTAAAAAAAAAATGGCTAACAATTTAGCGAAATAGAAAATTGACATTACGTGCTGCGTTTTGCAAAATAACATTTAATCAGAGCTGTTTTTTTTTTATAGCAACATTGTTACATCATAAAAATGTTATGTGATTGTATGTTTTTTATGGTGTTTTGCTATTGGAGGCGCGGGCTTACGTTCAGAACAAGATTTATGTCAATGGCGCCGATTCCACAAATGGTGAATATATGTTAAGTTATGTTTGATGCATTTGATTATTTGAATTAGCATCCGGAGGCATGTTTTACAGGAAAACAGTTTAGTGGCGCCAAAAGAGAAAAGGATACCATATGCGTGATAAAAAAAATAAAACAAAAATAAACTAAAATAAAAAAATAAAAATAAAATAATATAATAAAATAAATTAAAATTATATTGAAACAAGTGAGGAAAGGGCTGTCTTCGGCTGTGCCGAAAGTTTCATACCTTTCATGAATAAGAGCCACATTATTAAAAATGTGATGTTCCGACACTGTCAAGTTAAAGATATATAGCCCAAACTCCGTTTATCGAAAAAATCGATTGTATGGAGAGTACATGTTATATTGCTCCAATGTTACCGATTTTAGCTACTTTCACTAATGCATAATTCCATAGGTTATGGCTTAAAATCGATTTATCGAACCAATCTATTGTATGTATCAATTGTATGTAGTCCAATCCTACCGATTTTTAACATCGACATTCCATATGCGAAAAAAATTTCACGTTAATACCTGTTTAATTACAGTAGTTATAGAGCAAAATCCATTTATAGAAATAATTGAATATATCGCACACCTAGATCTAAACAGCGATAAACTCAAAAAATCAAAATTTTCAAAAAACTCGAAAAATTGGCGGCTTCTCCCATATATCTCAATGACATTTTAAATTTTTAACAGCCCTTTTCTCGGTGAGTAGTGTAGGTATTAGGTAATCGAATATACCGATCGGTGGGCATTGAATGGGAGAGCACGGTAGTAAGCATAGCTCAGATCTAGGTGGGCGACATGAGAGCTATATGTGGTATTAGTCTGAGCTTACTGGTTCCGAAAAATTATTAATGTCGTATAAAATAATGGCTGAACACCAAATTTTAGTAAGATATCTCTAAAACTGAGGAACTAGTTTGCATTCAAACAGACGGACTAACGGACGGACATATTGACAGGCGGACATGGCTCAATCAACTCAACACGTCTTCCTGATTATGTCGGTATACTTATCTCTCTCTTCTTCTTCTCATACTTACAAACTTCGGACAAAAGTTATAATACCATTTCATGCTCATGAAAGGTATACAAAGTTGAAGGAACGCTTAATATTGCTAAATGTACGGCGCACTTTAGCTTTTCAGTTATGTTACTGTAAAGATTATTAAATTGAGATTAGCATCATTACAGAATATTGAAAACCAATATTAAAAATAATTTTTAATATTGAGTGACGGTTATCAAGTGTTATAAAAGGTTTGATTAGCTTATCGCCCGGCGATGCGATTATAAATTTTACAAATTGCGTACTAAACCAAATCGAGCTGGTGCGTGGTTGGAGCATACCCTGCAGCGAAATCTCAAAATAGTCAGAAAAATACAACTATAATTTTCTGGCTGAACCCATACTAGTCAGGAAATATCCATTCCATACTAGTATATAACTAGATTTTTCTAGATAAAATCATACCAGTTAAAAAATACAAAATTCATTCGTTTCGTTTGCATCTTTTTTGTCTTATAATTCATAGATGCTTTTTCGTGATAGGGTAAATACAAATAGTCGTTGCTTTCTTTAGAATAAAATGAAAATAAAGGCAAATGATAAAAAAAAGTCAGGAAAATTTTAGTTAAAATCATACTAGGCCAGGTTCAATGCTTTTTGGACTAGTTATTTGACACTAGTCCTTTTTGGATTAGTATGTAGACTAGTTCATTTTATGGAAATTATACTAGTCCATTATACAACTAGTATAATTCTAGTATATCATGACTAGTAGATGACTGGTATGTTCTGGTCGAAATCTGACAATTGACATTTCGTAAAACATCAACACGTAAAAAATACCAGTTGCTTATATGGCAAAAAAGACAGAACACTGACTAGTTGGACCCGGTGCACCAACTAGTTTTCAAATAGTTGTTTTGGCTGCAGGGTATTTGCCTATCGATTTTTTTAATGAATTTTTATAAACCTATGTATGTATGTAAAAGTAGTCACACTAAAATATTTACAAAGGTTAAGGTTAAAAATAAATTGTTTGTGGTATTTTACATTTATTTTGTAATTCGATTTAGTGTTTTAGAGCCAAAATGAAATGTAATAAAATAGTATCAAATAAAAAAATAATATATTTTAAAAAAAAAAAAAAAAAAAAAAGGTAAAATAAAAAATAACATGAAAGAAATGAAGAAAAAAATTAAAAAAAATGGAAATCCCATAACTCACCCTAAGTGGCAACACCCAGGTGGAAAATCCCACCATGAAGCATGCTATCCCTATACAAAAACTTCATACGAATCGGTCTTTGGGTTTCCGAGATAGTAGTCGATATAAGAAAGAATAAATAAAATGCGAGTAAGTGGCAACCTTGCTTGAAAATTTAACTCGGACACCATGTGAACCGAACACCAATGTATATAATCTTAAAATAAATCATAATATTTAAGTGCTAAACTTTATGTAAATCAGTCAAACGGTTCCCGAGATAATCGTCGCTATAAGAAATAATAAAAAAATCGGTTAGGTGACAACCCTACGGAGGAAAATGTCATCTTTCGAATACGGCCGAAAAAGTTTCCATTAAATACTCATATTGGCTTATATTGCTCTATATTAAAAAAAAAAAATTGAGATGGGGGTCAACCATAAAAACCGCCCCAAGTACAGCATCCATGTGTACTATCTTAGAATAAATCATACGATCTATAAGAAATATTTCATTCAAATTGGTTAATCGGTTCTAGAGAAAGGGGTCGATATAAGAATAATTTATAAATTGTTAGAAGGCAATCCTAGATGGCAACCCTACTAGAAAATTTAATTGTCGGAGTACGGCCGAACATTTTTTTCATTTGATACCCATATTGGCATATCTTGTTCAATATTAAAAAGAAAAAACCAAAATAGGTAGCAACCTTTTAAACCGACGAAAGTGGCAACAACCATTTGTATAGGCTTAGAATAAATAATACCATCTATATGCCAAAGTTGATCCAAAACGGTCAATCGGTCGCAGAGAAAATGGTCGATATAAAAAAAGAATAAACAAAAAGCGGTAAGGTGGCAACCCTAAGTGGGGCTCCTGCATGAAAATGTCATATTTGGAATACGGCCGAAATTACCTTTCATTTGCTACCTATATTGATATACCTTGATCAATATTAAACAAAATTCGAGATAGGTGGCAACCCTGTAAATCGCCCCAAGTGGCAGCAGAACCCCACTAAAGTAACTAAGAATAGGGAGTTTAAGCATTTGCATGGTGGTTTCATTCAAATCAATATTAAATTACATACCTTGAAAGCCACTAGTTGACGTTGTGTAAATATCTGAAAGAAATAAATTTATTAAAAATGGGGAAAATATTTTACGGTCTGATATCTGAAATATTTTAGTCTATGGGTTTAAGTTTAGATATTTAAGAAGACGGTCACAAACCTCACATTCATATATCTAATTAATAACTTAAAAAGGGATGACTAGTGCGATATTCGGTCTAAGATATATTTCCATAAGAAATGAGTAACCATATGAGAATTTTTCCAGAAGTGTAATTTTTTTTTTTTTTTTGTTGTATACTTTTATTTGCAATTTATCTTCACGACAAACCAGAAGTATATTAATTAAATATCAGCAGATATTCAGTCGCCTACTAATCCAATTAATTGTTGTGTATGTCAGCATTTATGGTATGCGATGCCGCGCAAGCACATTTTGCTTTTTTACATTTTACTGCATTAACAGCACATTAAAGAAAGCAACAACAAATTATTACAAGAAATATTATGAACTTTCATGTTGTTATGCATTATACGCATTCCTCGATTTTTTCTTTTTGCTAGAATGAAATTTAAGATAATATAAAGTAATTGGGCCCACATTTTCCACTTAAAGTATTTAGTCTAGTCGGTACTCCCTTGCGGTACTGCCCGACTGTCATGGTAGCGATTTGGTATGATCAGTTGAACCTTCTAGGTCATGTCATCCCTCCATCCGTTGGAAAGGAGAAGATGTGTAATGACAGGTGAGAGGCATCATATCCGTAGATCAACCATCGAGTTAGCACGTCATTACCTATGTGTACATTAGTCACCTCTTACGACCGGTATGCCTACCTCGGGCATATTCTAAACCCCTAACCCGCAGGGGCATATGAAGTTCCTTCAAAATAACAACTGAGAGCTTGATGTTTCTAGCAAAACATTCTCTAAAACATTCACCCGATTACCTCCGCGGAGTCAAACTTAGAATATATTACATGTGTGACAAGCACGCTACACTTTCCATATGCTATTTGTACAAGCACTTTGATAATTAATTAACACTAATTGTTATTGGGAAATTTAATTAGTGCAAATAATTCAACGTTAATGGTAAATAGACCAATTAAGTGCGCCGCATAATTCAAAGAGGAAATATGAAGAATTTATTTGTAGGGAGAATTTGTATTACGTATGTATGACTGCCTTGCCTGTCTGAGTACAAATAATGTGAGTGGCTAATTGCATTTCGCTCGTTATAATTACTATTCCATTCCTTAATAGTTGTGAGGATGCGATATTATGCGGTTGTTGTGGTAAAGATGGTTTGCGGATGGGGCGCGTCACACCCTTGCAAAAGGCATAGGTTTCGAAATTCGAAGGACTATGTATGTACAATCTACATTTATTTTACAAAATTTCGAGCTAGAATTTTATATATATAGTATAGAAGTATAGGTATAGATAGTATAGCTATATATGTATATAGAAGAAGATAGATGAAATATTTCATTCGTATGGGAGGTGACACGCCCCCTTTTTCGTTATCCCCATTTTTTTTGGAGGTGGTTGGGATCGATCTCATATAACCCCTCACCAAATTTCAGTCGTCTAACCTAAATACTTCCAGAGGCACTTAGAAAAATAAAAAGAGAGCACACCAGGCAGTTTCAAATAAGCGTAAATTTGCCACTCTAGAATTGCTTTTTAAAAGTTAATATGTGATTTTTTACATATAACTCTGTAAAAAGTACCAGCATGCATTTTCATGGCATTCTGTTTCGATGTTTTGAGCTTATCTATAAGCAGTATGCCTGTAGCGAAAGCAACTAGTTGAAAACTACTTTACAACTAGTTGGTGCAGCGGGCCCAACTAGTCAGTGTTCTGTCTTTTTTCATATAACCAACTGGTATTTTTTACGTGTTGATTTCCTATACTATTTCAACCTAGACTAGTATAATTTTCATTAAATGAACTAGTCCACATACTAGTACAAAAAGGACTAGTATGAAATATACTAGTCCCATGCTAGTCCAAAAAGCATTGAACCTGGACTAGTATGATTTCAACCAGAATTTTCCTGGCTTACCCTTTAATTTATCATTTGACTTTATTTTCATGTCTATTCTTAAGAAAGCAGCGGCTATTTGTATTAACCCTATCACGGAAAAGCATCTACGAATTATAAGAGAAAACGAAATGAATGAATTTTGTATTTTTTAACTGGTATAATTTCATCCAGAAAAATCTAGTTGTATACTAGTATGGAATGGATATTTTTTGGTTGGCCTAATTTGAGTTTAATTTATTTGACAGTTAGTTTTGCGGCTGCCATATGAATAATATACAACCAAAAATTCTTATCTCTATGGAATATTTGGAGAATTTTATTCAAAATATGTAAAAAAAAGTACATATTTCATCACGCAGTTCTCTCACCCACTGAACTTAGATTTTACGTAGAAAATCAAAAATCATCAGACTTCTAAGTCAAGTCAAGTAGGGTTATCGATTACATGCAAACTTCATATAGGCGTTTCGAAGTGAGAAGTAGATCGGAAAAATTTGTCAAATCAAACGCTTCAAACACAAATTTATTTGAAACAAAAAAATTGGGTAAACTGTGGCAATTATGTCAGCATAATTTTTGGCGTTTGATTTTGACCCATTTTCCGAACTCTGATTACAAGCTTGGTTTAATGATTCCTAAAAGTAGGCTATAAATCGCTATATCCGTTGCTTGACTAAAAATTTCCGATGTACCTACTCCAATACTGTGTTCCAGAATCTGTAACATGCCCCCTTATTAAAGAAAGAGGAAACATTTTTTCCATAATAAACAAACAATTCGTTGGCGAAATATAATTTTAAAATGAATTAGGCGCTATAAAAAAATTTAAATGGCATTTGTTTTGAATTTTTTTTTTTTATGAAGTACACATTTTACCCAAATGCTAACCACAAAAAAATTATACACATTTCATTCATACCCTATTTGAGCTCAACCTTCACTTCATATCCGCTTTCTTTACTTGGTTGCCAACAAATTTTACGCTTTTCTTTATCAAAGTTCTAAATTATATTTATTTATGTGCATTCAAGTTGAAAATTAATCTTTTTGTCACCTCTTACCCACACTTTTCCGTTGCAACAAAAAAAAAAATGGGGGAAAAACGAAAATCACGTAATATAACATTATCCTTAAGCAATTTACCCTTTAATTTCATGTACTTAGCCTTTGCTTCCTCCTTAACATGCACACGAACACTAAATGCTCTGTGCAAGGAAGTGCTTGCTTGGCGTAATAACCTTTTATCACCTCCGTTTCAGATTTCCGTATCCAACTGATTTATCTTCTGCATGCATGCAAACTTTGAATTTGTGTTTTTTCTTCGTTTTATACAAGTAAGATTTCTTTTTGTTTGCATTCCAGGTATAGGTGTAGAATATTCAGCTATTGGGTAATAAAAGTACTTAAATTCTATGCGTAGCCACTTGAGCATATTAAAATCATATAAAAAATTGTTTAATGCACTTTTAGTTTAAAGTGGCAAATCGTGATTGGTTACTTTTGAATTTGTCACGTAGATGTCGAGATTTTTTATACAAATAAAAAAGTTTACGCGATTGGCGAAGAATCAATGATGAATTGGATAAATAAAAAAGACTTGAGCAGAAAGTAAGAATGAAACGTGATGGAAGTATTTCATCAAACGAACCGAAAACTGACTTTTGTTTTCATGTTATGTAATTTAAATATTTATATGTAATCGTAACCGTATCTGAAAACAAAACATTAATCAAATTTAAAATTGTAAACGAAAACATATAACCTTAACCATAGCTGAAACAGTAAATGTATCCTAAACCGTAACCGCAATCGTATGTCGTAACCTCATTTTAAGCCATGACCGTAATAGCTCTTCTCACCTTAAGCGTAACTAAAATAGTAACCTTATCCGTAACCATATGAACTCCATAAATTTTAGCTACGTTCTCTGAGCCGCAACTGCTCGAGAAAACAGACTTCCCTAGCACCAACCCGAAACTGCTTGTTTCTTATTACTTCCCTTAAAAACGATAATGGAAACGGGAACCGTGATTGAACCGTAAATACAACTTAATTTGTAACCGTAGGCATACTATCATAACCTTAACAGTAACCATACTATTTCAACCTAAAGCTTATCGCTTTAAGCTTCGTGGTGTCGCGGTTGTGTGCTCGGCCTACTACACCAATATTCGGCGATCTCAAACCGGTAAAATGAACTTCAAAAAATGTTAAATCAAAAATCTATGGAACAAAAATAGTTAGCCTTCATATAAACCAGCATAAAATTGTGATGTGCCCTTGACTTTATAAGCCCCGTTATATTGAAAGTACTCAAACAAAAATTTTAATTTTTTCACAACAAATTTTTCGAATTTTCCATTCCTTTGACACTTGATACATGATTTCTATGCAGATTTTTCTGCTGATTCCGAAAATTTAGTCAATTGGTTTAAAAGTGCGATAAGTAGTTTTCAACTTATTTTGAAATTTCAGTTTTTAATCGCTACAGCAATGGCAGAGATATTGACAGATCAGTAATTCTACTTTTTTCCTATCTAAAAAACTGTTATAAATAGAGATCGGAAAATATGTCAATTCAAGCGCCTAAAAATTATACTGTAAATTTATTTGAAAAAAAAAAAAAAAAAAAAAAATAAAATAAAATTGGGTAAAATGTGGCTAATTGACTTAACATAATTTTAGGCGTTTGATTTTGACATAGTTTCCAAGTTCTAGTTATAAATGATTACATATTCGGAATCAGCAGAAAATTATCCCTGGGAATCTTTTATAAAATGTCGAGGCTACGGAAATTTTTGAAAATTTGTTGGCTAAAAAAAAGGACGTGTGGCACTCGGGGACTGCCGCGGTAAAGCTATTGCATATCACTTTTTATCAACTTATGCAATTATAATATTTATGAAAACTCAATGAGCATATTTATGACTTTAGAGCAGTACAGCCTTAACCTGTTAACAGTATAGCCTAAAAATAGTCAACAACCTGTTTTATGTAGTGTACAGATCCAACTTTAATGTAATGTAATGTACAGCTCCAATTTTATGTAATCGGCCTGCTGCTAACATCATACGCCTAAATGTAGGCAACGCTTATATTTACTTTTGTCAAGTTATGTTGCTAACGCCGAACCTTTTAACATTGAAAAAGTCCGTTACTACGAACTTTTTTAACATTAACATTTTTTTCATTTCAATATGCAATAGCTTAAAAAAATTTGATTGATGACCTTTTGTATAACATGGCTTTTAAAGACAAGGGCACATCATGACGTTATATTGGCGTTTTTTAAATTTTCGCAATTGAATCGCTTTTGGTATAAGAGGGCTAACTTTTTTTCGTCCCTAGATTTTATTTATTTATTTAAGGGCGGCTAAATCTGAGATTTTGTAAAAAATTTCGATTTTTTCAATTTTTTTGTACGATTATCGGCATAGTGGTCAAGTTACTTAAGATACTTGTTGATAAGAATTAGGATAACAAATAATCCAAAGGTTAAGTCGAAAGAATGAGAAATACAAATGTCTAAAGCATTGCCATAAAGCAATAGTCAGCAAAATTGGGTTTTCATATTTTTACCGATATCTCCAAAACTAGATCTGCCACAGGAAAATGGATATGATAATCGGAATCAGGTGACAATTTTATTTTTTTTTACTTGTAACCAAGGACTGAAACCGAAATTATTTAAGTATAAAATTTCATTTCATTTTTCAAAACCGAACCGGGGTTACGGTCCCCATATTTTGATTAAGAAAAAGAACGAAACCGAAACCGTTTCAAAAGACGGAACCGGTTCCAAAAAGTTTTGAAATTTTTTAATGTCTCACTTTAAGTTGGTACATAGGTAATTTTTTTTTAAAACAGTTACCCTGAAAATTTTTCATGGAAGCACAATTTATTAATTTTCATTTTAATATTTTTCTAACAAAAAAAAATAGAGTTAGTTAATTTAAAGAATTGGTTTTGTAGAAATTTCATCTATATGTATGTACATAGCGTCAGCAATACTTATTATTATATTGGAAAAATTTATGATAATTCAGAGCTATTTTGAAGCTACATACTTGAGTTTTTTAGTAGTTTATTAAATGTATTGTGTTCTTGTTTTTATGTTGAAGACCGAACCAGGAACCGAAACCGAAACCGGAACGTTATTTTCATCGGTTTTATGCCTTGTCGAGTAGTGTTTCGTTATTTTACCTTTTATTTTATTCTTATTATTTTACTTTTTTTTTCCTTTTCCCTTCCTTTAATCTTTTTCACAGTTCAATCAAGCGAGTTGACCGTAACTGTGTCAGTTCTTGATCCTTTCCTTAATTGCCGATTTTACTTCTAGGAAATTGTAGACGAGTTAACGACTTAATTATTCCTTATTTCCCTATTTTCTACGGAAGTACCAACTCAACTAGAAGGGTTAATCCTTGCAAATTTTATTTCCGTATTAGTATACACATTAGGGTGATTCATTGAAAAAAAAATATGTTTTTTTTTCGGTCTTACCCCCTGAAACTTTAGGTATTGATGAGAGAATAAAAAAAAAAAAAAAAAAAAAAAACTAATGGCGGCGAAATACCAACAGGTTATCATAACCTCTAACGAGATTTTTAGCCGAGCTTCTCTTTCCAACTTGTGGTGTGTTGCTTTTGAGTTTTCCTACAAGTTGGCGGGACCTACAGTTTTTTGCCGACTCCGAACGGCACTTGCAAAGCAAATGAATTTTTTGCTGAGAAGCTTCTCATGGCAGAAATACACCCGGAGAGTTTGCCAAACTACTGCCGAGGGGCGACCCCGTTTAGAAAAATTCTTTTTCTAAATAATTTTTGATGTTACTTTTGTCGGGCATCGAACCGCCACGACTTGGTGTAGAAGGCCGAACACTTAACCGCTACACCACGGCGGCCGCCGAATAAGCCTTGCAAAAAATTAGCGCTCTAACTTAACCCTTAGGGGTGGCTATTTTTTTTTCGCCCTTTCCCATACATTTTGTATGGGGAAAATAGCATTTTTTTTTTTCAAAGTGAATTTTCTTTTAATTTTTTAAACTTTTTTTAAAATATTTTTACATACTCTTAAAGATGAAGCTTTGAAGCTTCCAAAATGGTAAGCCATGTGCGATTATCTTAACTATTAAAATAATAACAGCCATTCAAAATTTACTAGATTTTATACGTGTTACTGTGTATGTGTGTGTATTAGTACAAAATTGAGTATTTTTTTTTTGCAAGGCTTATTTTCTCATCAATACCTAACTTTTTAGGGGGTAAGATAAAGGCGACATTTTTTGAATCACCCTAATACACATCTTCGATTAGAAGCCTTTTTATACATAGCTTCGTTATTCAACGGTGCTTTACAGTTGTTATATAATAATAGAATTTCGCAAAATTAAGTAGTAAAATTACTAACAATTTACTGCCACCAAATGGTACTGCGGTTGAAACTATTTTGCAAACGAATCACGTTCATCATGGCAGAACGATATCACGTGCGAAGTTGAAATTGAAAACATAATATAACGGGAGTTTTTGTCTACATGTAGTACAAAGGTTTTACAAATACATATGTACATACATACAGATGTACAAACAATTGTTCGTAAGTGAATAGGTTTGTTTATTGAGCTGCTCTAGCTTACGCCAGGTTGAGATATTTCACAAAAGTTGTGTTTAATGAACTTTTTTCTTACTCTAGGTTGCTCTATCTTTTGTTTCATGAGTATGCTCAAAACAAAACTAGAGTAATCCAGATCACAAATTTCTGCTCTAGCTTTATGGGGTAAGTTAGAGCAGAGAAGTAATTGTCAGTCAAGAAAAAATAATTTTGAAAACTTCAAAAAAAATTTTGCAAGCTAAAGAAAATCAATGTGTTTGCATACGTGAATTTGCATTAATATTGAAGATTTAAACGAAAAAACCAACTAAAAACAAACTATCGAGATTCAAGTGTTTCATGGCATTTCTGATCAGAGTTGCTCTAAATTGCTCTATTTCTATTTTGACAGCTGCCCTTTCCTGCTAACCTGCTCTGAATTTTTTTTTCGGTCAGTAAACAGACCTAATATGTAAGTAAGTATATTAGAGGGTTCCAAAGGTGTATGGAAAAAGTTTTGGCTCGAATTTTGAGATGCATCCGCTTTGGTGCGGTTTAACCTAAATAACATGTGTGCAAAGTTGTGTTGTTCTAGGATAATGGTAACCCGTGCCGATTTTTAATTAAAGTTTTAGCTATGAGCTTATACTAAGTTCGCTAAAAACTACATTAAGGCTTCGATAATTATATGCTTTTAATATTTTGGCCATATATAAAGAACTGTGTAAAAAATTTCCGTCTTTGAATTTTTTTTAGCGACAACAGGATCTTTTAAAAGGATATTCAGAAAGTTTTCTGAATATCAATTGTAATTTTCTGAATATAAATTGTTACTTTCTGAATATAAACTGAAAAAGGTGTAGTCAGAAAAAGTCTAATCTCTTTTAGACAAAATACTAGTTAGAAAAATTCCATTTCTTACTACATTATTATTATAAGGCCTTATTACACCGCGACCATTAGTACGATCTATGCATGGTACTATGCAAACATTATTTGAAATTTTTGGTTTGCTTCTTTTTTTCTCTTGTAATTCACAGATGCTTTTTCGTGTTTGGGTAAATACAAATAGTCGCTGATTTCTAAAGAATAAACTGGTATAACTATTGCTGATGTAGAGGCTGACTATGATACTGGTGCATAGACCGACTAGTATACCAACTGGAATGAATGTAAAATTCGTGAACTAGTATGACAAGTGGTACGATATGAATGGGCATAATGATTAGTATGTCCTGGCGCATAGAGTATGTCAACTGGTAAGATTCTGATGCAGCTATGAACTAGTATGTCAAATGGTATAATTCTGATGCATCTATGAACTATGAAAATGGACAGTGTCAATAGAAGATGAGATGCCCTTCGAATATTTGAGAGAAGATTCCTCCGGAAGATTTATGGTCATTCGAGTATCGAAGGAAATTTAACGATGAGCTGTACGAGCTTTACGCAGACCTGACCATAGTTAAGCGAATTAAAGCCCAAAGGCTCCGCTGGTTGGGTCATGTTATGCGAATGGACAAAGAAGCTCCAGCACAGAAGGTTTTCCTATCGACACCCGAATTCGGCAGCACAGGAAGAGGGAGACATCGTCTGAGATGGAAACAACAAGTGGAGGATGACTTGAACTCGCTTGGGGGTTCCAATTGGCGTCAGTTATCGCTAAAAAGGAATGACTGGCGTGCTTTGATAAGAAACCGCCAAAATCGCCAAGGCGGTTAAGCGCCAATAAATGATGATGATGATTTCAATATATGTATCATACTTAAATATGTGAAAAACTCATTTTCGAAAAATGTCAATTAAGGTAACGATATGCATAATTGTTTAAACATATTTACGCCATCAACGAAAAACACACAAAAGGATGGGTTTAAAGTCAATATCAATTCTGAAGATGTGTGCCGAACCAATACATACTTAGCTCAAGCTTAAGCTATGATAAACAGCTAAATACAACATTTTCAAGCTTGAGAACAACATTGAATTTTCACAAGAAATACAACCTGTCAATGAAAGTACAGAAAAGAAAAATTATCTTTGCTTTTTTGGTTTCTGCACAGCTCTCCTTGGGCAAATGTACGTGCCTTCACGCTGCAGTTGAAGCTAGATTAACTGCAGACTGGAGTGTAAATAGCAAATTGAATTTGGTGTATGTCACATTACCTGTCAGTTGGGCTGTCAGCCTTTTTGTGATGTGGAGTAAAGTAAATGTTTGATTTAAACATCAATGTCGCAAACAAATTTTCAGCAAAAGCAAATTCAATGCCCTCAAGCTCGTTTCTCCCTCAACTCCCACCAGACAATGACTGATTTAACGATTATGTCTACTTGGAGCATTACATAATTCATTACCTACACTTTGTCACTACTCGAATACTTTTATCAAAAAAAAAAATCTTTGGGTATTCCCCATAACAAAATAAATGATCGAAATTTCAAGTACATTTGACTTTTTTGTAGTCACCTGCTATCTTGAATGTGTCGAATAAATTGATGCCATTTAGCAAGGTCAAATAATTGAAGATAATACAATTTAAATTTGTTGTTGAAAATGCTGTAGGAAATGGAAATGTCCGCAAATACCGCGTATGAATCGCTGATGAGGTTTGTTACCTGATTATTGACAGTAGCACATATTTCCGTAATCCGTATAAAAAAACACATGATTATCAAGTACTCGTGATGTTTGACGTGTAAACATGTGTATCCACATTTCAAACATTATTTTTAGGCAAATGCGAAACTAGTGCGCCTTATTTATGGAAATACCCTAAAAACAACAACACAAATTTCGTTACTTTTTTATCCTTGCAATGTCATCAAAATAATCATAATATTATCCCGAAATGATCCCAAAATTAGCCCTGAGTTGATCCTGAAATGACCCCAAAATGATCCAAATATGAAACCAAAATGAGTCCAACACGACCCTAAAATGCTCTCAAAATGACCACAAAATGATCCCAATATGACCGTTGGGGTCCCTATCCTTTCTTTCTACTTTCCTTTTCTACTTCCCCTTTTCTACTTTCGTTTTTCCTTTCTTTTCCAATCCTTTCCTCTCCCTTATCCTTTCTTAAAAACAAAAAAAAAATTATGGCGGCGATAAACCATTATGGCCTGCCTCTGTCCTAGGCTACTAAGCCAATGCTGCCTAAACTGTTTATTTTCCCAGTTGCTTATGGTGGACCTTCGTGAGTCCACAAAAGGGTTCCGGACCATAAAAAGCTGTTACAGCACCATGTTTTGCCAGGTGATCTGATTTGTCGTTGCCGCCGTGCCCTTCACAATTACACTATGTAACAAATTTTCCAAAATTTGAAATTTGGTTTTCGTGGCTTCCAGGAGTTGCATGTCCTTTCAAGTCTATACAAACTGCATACTCGAAATTGTGAATTCCTCTCCTTTCCTTTCCTTTCCTTTTTCTTTCCTTTCCTTTCCTTTCCTTTCCTTTCCTTTCCTTTCCTTTCCTTTCCTTTCCTTTCCTTTCCTTTCCTTTCCTTTCCTTTCCTTTCCTTTCCTTTCCTTTCCTTTCCTTTCTTTTCTTTTCTTTCCTTTCCTTTCCTTTCCTTTCCTTTCCTTTCCTTTCCTTTTCTTTCTTTCTTTTCTTTCTTTTCTTTTCTTTCCTTTCCTTTCCTTTCCTTTCATTTCATTTCTTTCCTCTCCTTTCCTTTCCTTTCCTTTCCTTTCCTTTCCTTTCCTTTCCTTTCCTTTCCTTTCCTTTCCTTTCCTTTCCTTTCCTTTCCTTTACTTTCCTTTCCTTTCCTTTCCTTTCCTTTCCTTTCATTTCATTTCATTTCATTTCATTTCATTTCCTTTCCTTTCCTTTCCTTTCCTTTCCTTACCTTTCCTTTCCTTTCCTTTCCTTTCCTTTCCTTTCCTTTCCTATCATTTCCTTTCCTTTCCTTTCCTTTCCTTTCCTTTCCTTTCCTTTCCTTTCCTTTCCTTTCCTTTCCTTTCCTTTCCTTTCCTTTCCTTTCCTTTCCTTTCCTTTCCTTTCCTTTCCTTTCCTTTCCTTTCCTTTCCTTTCCTTTCCTTTCCTTTCCATTCCTATCCTTTTCTTTCCTTTCCTTTCCTTTCCTTTCCTTTCCTTTCCTTTCCTTTCCTTTCCTTTCCTTTCCTTTCCTTTCCTTTCCTTTCCTTTCCTTTCCTTTCCTTTCCTTTCCTTTCCTTTCCATTCCTTTCCTTTCCTTTCCTTTCCTTTCCTTTCCTTTCCTTTCCTTTCCTTTCCTTTCCTTTCCTTTCCTTTCCTTTCCTTTCCTTTCCTTTCCTTTCCATTCCATTCCTTTCCTTTCCTTTCCTTTCCTTTCCTTTCCTTTCCTTTCCTTTCCTTTCCTTTCCTTTCCTTTCCTTTCCTTTCCTTTCCTTTTTTTAAAGCTTAAGCTTTAAATGACTTATCAACTTCCATGCCCATTGAGTCATATGTGGCTTGCGAAAGGTATTGAAGTAAGTTCATGAGTCACATGTGACTCATTTCCCTTTACAACTTAGAGAAGCTTTCTTGAACACAGAAAACGGTAGTAGCTATTGGCTGAAATGGCAATCATGTGGTCTTGAATGCGTGAAATAAGCAAATTAACGCGTAAAGCAAGGTAAGAAAATTGGTTGAAGTGACATCTAGTGTGCGAATGAAGAAAATGAAATAAAGGTCGTAAATAGAGATTGAAATAGAGATTGAATGCGGAATTCAAGAACAAATGGGGCAGTAATAAATACGAGCTCACTTCGATCGAGCATGAGAAACAATCAGCGGAATTGGCAAATAAAGGAAATTATTGAAGTGGCAGCGTTGGGTGACAAAAAATATATGCACATTTCTCATACACACACTAGACGTATAAATTACTGATTTCAAGGACACAATTGGGTGGTATGGATCCAATTTGCTCAATTGGAAAGATTTAAATGTCACTTGCAATTACATATATATGTATTTCTATGGCAACAAACAATTACCCACTTTTTAGAAAAGTGATTGGGATATTTTTTTAGTCCGAACTAACGTACGTTCGAACGTAATTATCGAGTCGAGAAAGATACTAGATAACTAGCCTAGAAATCGACTTGATATTGATTCGAGAAATTATGCAAGTTCTATAAATATTCCATTAGAAAATAACATTAGAAATCGCTTGGAGAACTTTGATTTTTTTGTTTGCGAACACTATGTTTCACACTTGTTTCTCGAGTCGTCCCCTAACGTTGGAGTTTAGAGAAGGGGCCTAGTTGTCTAATTTACCTCTAATCGATATCTGTCACTATGGTTTGGTTTGTTGGACAGCCTAGGTTGTATTCCAGAATTTTTCTCCTATCTTATTTAAAAAAAAAAACATTTTGTTATAATAATTTTATATTATTTTTTGTTTGATAGCGAATGAGAAGGCGTAGGTATTTTTCATTCTGTCCAAGAAGCTCTTCCACTTTGCGAGATCGAGAGCCAAACTCACCACT
>CAXKVI010000002.1:21403577-21428577 GCA_964058755.1 Campiglossa producta | reverse complement strand
TTTTATTTTATTTTATTTTATTTTATTTTATTTTATTTTATTTTATTTTATTTTATTTTATTTTATTTTATTTTATTTTATTTTATTTTATTTTATTTTATTTTATTTTATTTTATTTTATTTTATTTTATTTTATTTTATTTTATTTTATTTTATTTTATTTTATTTTATTTTATTTTATTTTATTTTATTTTATTTTATTTTATTTTATTTTATTTTATTTTATTTTATTTTATTTTATTTTATTTTATTTTATTTTATTTTATTTTATTTTATTTTATTTTATTTTATTTTATTTTATTTTATTTTATTTTATTTTATTTTATTTTATTTTATTTTATTTTATTTTATTTTATTTTATTTTATTTTATTTTATTTTATTTTATTTTATTTTATTTTATTTTATTTTATTTTATTTTATTTTATTTTATTTTATTTTATTTTATTTTATTTTATTTTATTTTATTTTATTTTATTTTATTTTATTTTATTTTATTTTATTTTATTTTATTTTATTTTATTTTATTTTATTTTATTTTATTTTATTTTATTTTATTTTATTTTATTTTATTTTATTTTATTTTATTTTATTTTATTTTATTTTATTTTATTTTATTTTATTTTATTTTATTTTATTTTATTTTATTTTATTTTATTTTATTTTATTTTATTTTATTTTATTTTATTTCATTTTATTTTATTTTATTTTATTTTATTTTATTTTATTTTATTTTATTTTATTTTATGTTATTTTATTTCATTTTATTTTATTTTATTTTATTTTATTTTATTTTATTTTATTTTATTTTATTTTATTTTATTTTATTTTATTTTATTTTATTTTATTTTATTTTATTTTATTTTATTTTATTTTATTTTATTTTATTTTATTTTATTTTATTTTATTTTATTTTATTTTATTTTATTTTATTTTATTTTATTTCATTTCATTTTGTTTTATTTTATTTTATTTTATTTTATTTTATTTTATTTTACTTTACTTTATTTTATTTTATTTTATTTTATTTTATTTTATTTTATTTTATTTTATTTTATTTTATTTTATTTTATTTTATTTTATTTTATTTTATTTTATTTTATCTTATTTTATTTTATTTTATTTTATTTTATTTTATTTTATTTTATTTTATTTTATTTTATTTTATTTTATTTTATTTTATTTTATTTTATTTTATTTTATTTTATTTTATTTTATTTTATTTTATTTTATTTTATTTTATTTTATTTTATTTTATTTTATTTTATTTTATTTTATTTTATTTTATTTTATTTTATTTTATTTTATTTTATTTTATTTTACTTTATTTTTTTTTTTATTTTATTTTATTTTAGTTTATTTTATTTTATTTTATTTTATTTTATTTTATTTTATTTTATTTTATTTTATTTTACTTTATTTTATTTTTTTTTAATTTTATTTTGTTTTACTTTATTATATTTTATTTTTTTTATGTAGATATATTTTATTATTTCATTTTATCTCATTTATTCCATTTTAATTTATTTTATTGAATTTTATTTTATTTGAAAATATTCTTTTACCACCCTTTTATACCTACCCACACACCCGCATAAGCGTATACTTATATACTTGTCTTTTTATTGATGTTTTCATCATTACTACTGTCTATTAAAAACGTCTACTTAAAAATTGTAGTGCGAGACAGCGTCATTGCTTCTCAAGTAGGCTATGTATTGTTGAAGCGTTAAAACGCGTAATAGTTTACAAACATACCAACATATAATTTATATGTTTTTGTATTATTTTCTTCAGCTTACTTGAGTTTGCCCCATTTTCGTTGATGGCTTTAGTTTCCGCTTTTTAATATGTATGTAAAAAGGAAAATTATAGCAGTTTGCAAGAAGCATGTAACAGTTCGCAGTTTATAAAGACAAGCAATAGCAACATAATAACTTAGCAAAAAGCAATAACAACAATTTTTAATGTTAATATAATGTTATAAGTGTCCAATTAAATCGTCTTCCATGTTAGCGCGCTTGTTCGTTAGCTTCCTAAGTATGTATTTACTATATATGTATCTACTAAATATAAGTACCTACAAACGTGCCTTGCACTGACTGCAATTCGCTTTATGTTGTGTATACGCACTGGCGTCCCATTCGCTTCGTCTCATTTTATTAGGCGATTAATGCTATTTCCTTTGAAAGGCTTGTTTTTATTACTAACTACTTTCTGTGGACGATTGCTTTGTTTGCAGGAGTGAATTACATTTACTCTCACTTGTTGTTGGCGTTAAAAAGAAATCTCTTTCGCTTTTAGATTGCAATTACATTTAAGGAAATGGAGAAATTTGTTTTAAATACCTCAAATGATTTGATTTGAATTCGTAGTTGAGTCGAATCGTTTTAAGATTTTGTAAATTGACACGGTTATTTTCTTGAATGCATTGGGAAGGATGCTCAACGTGTACAAAAATATGGCAATGGAATAGTAATAGCAGCAGAAATGTGGAAATTGAAATATAAGAGCTCGTTCAGCTTGTTGTTTCTTAATTTCTGCTTGTATGTATCTCTCCCTATATCTAGAAGAAGTTAACTCAACTTTCATGTTAGAAAATTTAATTTAAGTTACCCTGATGCCGTATTAGAACGATATCGCTACTGGAGATGGATAATGAGAATATTTTCATTAGAGAAATATAGTCTGAGGGTTACTCATCATAGCCCTATGGTGCCACCATTTTAAAACCCGTTCAACTTATTCTGGCATATACTTCATGTTATGTTGAAACTTATTTTCAGTAATGTGTTATGTTATGTATGTTTGTTGTATTCCGTTTTGTAATAATATATTATGTTATGTAAAATTATGTTATGATATGTTAAGTACTAGTTATCTTATTTTACAACATTTTTCTTACATCTCTTTTTATGTACATACTTTGGTTCATAATATGCTGTGTTTTGTCATGTTATGTTATGTTTTGGCATGCAATGTTATGTGAGGTTATTTTTTTTTAACGCATGTGCAATATATTGTGTTAGATCTGCAGTTTAATTTTTCCTGTTTTTTGTTTATGTTTTGTTATTGTTATGTTACATTATTATGTTAAGTTATGTTATGCTATGTATTATGTTTTGTATTTCATGTTTCACTGAGGTTATACTATGTTATTTATGCTATGTTATGCTGTGCGTTTTTAGCTAAGTTATGTAATGTTATGTTATTGTATGTTATATTATGTTTTGTTTTTTAGCTAAATTATGTTATGTAAAGTTGTGTTATATACTATGTTATATTAAGCTATGTTATGTGATAACATGTTTTGTTATGTTAAATTTTGTTGTTTGTTTAATGTTATGTGGCTTACACAGATAGGTAATAAAAGGAAATATTTGAGCTTTCTTAACGCCCATATAGTCAGATATAGTGCGTTTGCATTAAAAGACGTCCCAGAAATTACCCGAAAAACTTTTTAATTCCTGGTGGTGTGTAACTTTTGAGGATTTTGCTTGGAAAAAAATTACTGCTCGATGAGCCGAACACCACGATTGCAAGACAATAACTGAAAAAATACCGGATTCACCCTAATGCGTTTATAGATATTGAAATTCAACAGCGTGCACTTTAAACTATTAGCAAGTTTCTAATTAAATTTGACGCTATCACGCGCACCAATATTATTACTATTCTTCCCTGTAGGGAAAATCTGTAGCATTTCGGACCCCCGATATATTTTTTTATTCCTGCGAACTACCTTCTTTGACAAAATAAAAAATATACATGAAGGCAACTTTCACATTTTATCTCTACTCAACTTACCTGTTTACCTACCATATACCCAATTGAAAATAATACTTCCTATCGACCCACATATTACCTAATTGGTACCAAAAGAATAATAAAATATCAAATTATGAATGAATCTTTTCTTATAGTACATTTACACCGCGCCGGTTTTGGCAAATTTGGCGCTTTTTCCATACAAATCTCAATTTCCAAATTTGGAATTCCATCACATTTGACCTCATTTGCTGAACAACGCAATCCACAGTTCCTGAAAATAGCAACACTGCGGGTGTTCCACCGTAAAAGTTTCCCAGCAAGAACCTTAATTCGTAATTGACGCGTGATAACTTTTGCGCTATGCACAGCTGTAAATAACTATTTCAGCTAGTTTTTTTTAAGAAAATGGACCAATTCTACCAGGAAAAGACCCTTCTTGACCCTTCTTTTATTATTACTCTACAGGTGTTTAAATCATCACGGCAATGCATTTTCTTTCGGTAGCTTTTTGTCCTAGTAGAAGATTCTTGCAGGGAAGGTGAAGCCAAATGCAAATTTACCAGTGTAAACTGGCTCATTTAAGTTCGTCAAATTTGGTGTGATGTAAATGTACTATTAGAGATGAGAACAATATAATGAAAAGCAACTAATTGCCAAATAAGAGTGACACTGAAGATGCAATGAAAGTTGAAAAGGATATTTGCTTGAGTACTTCAAATAAGAATAATGTTTTACAATATGAGTTTGGTCCATTTTTTCTGAGTCCGAATTATTATGTCCAAAATTTTTGTTGCACATTACTTTTGATAGAATGTTGTTAGACATAAAAACGTGTAAGGACCAATTTCAATCTCAAACTATGTAGTAAATTTGATAGTATACCGTTAGTTCTAGCCGAACCCTTAACCTTACTCTTATTACTTGGTAATTTTCCTGCAGGGTTACACCAAATACAGGCACAGGGTTGCTTCAAACGCAAGGTACACTATGTATCTTGAATTGTTGGTTTGTAACGGCGAGACTTTCAATATGAGGTACGTTGTTCGAAAAAATCCTACACGGTATTCCAACATTAAAATACAAGATCCCTGAAACCCTGTCACAAAAGTCGCATCACTAGTTCGTACACATATGCCTGAAGCAATCACCGTAACGTCTAACTAAATACAGACGTTGCAAAGCAAAGAAACAAGTTTTAAGGCAACTCATTACGATTGAACATAAATGTAGGAAGCTGACAAGATGCGCATGATGAATCTCATATACATATGAAACTATGCAAGTATGTAGGTAGAGAGGTGAGAGCATACCTAATTACAAAAACTTTATTAGCTT
Organism: Campiglossa producta; assembly: GCA_964058755.1. Classification (NCBI taxonomy): domain Eukaryota; kingdom Metazoa; phylum Arthropoda; class Insecta; order Diptera; family Tephritidae; genus Campiglossa; species Campiglossa producta. Next base: position 21,423,473 of record CAXKVI010000002.1, on the reverse strand, counting down.
TTATAGAAATTTCATTTGCAAGGCTTCGAAACCTAAATTACGTTGCTTCAAAATGCTTTTAGATGCTGCGAAATAAGTTTCTCCTCTAAGACTAATGTATGTATTTACTCGTATTCTAGGTCCCCTTTATGGTATAATTAATATTACACATTCTTGGTTTAGTTTATGCCACAAGTTTCAGATCCAAAGCCATTCATTTGTATGGCAGAAATAAACTTTTTTAATTGCTGATCAAAAAGTTTTTAACGTATTTTAATTAGACTCAGTGTTAGTGTGGTGATATTTGAACGTATAAATGTGCAGGTGGTTGTGAGAATGTATGTATGCGGTTAAATAGGGCAATCAAGTTGCGTTCAGCTACTGGAGAATTACTTTGAAAAGGATAATGTTCTAAATACAGTGAAACTTAAAAGCGAGGTGATGTTTTCTCTTCGATATCATCATCATTTATTGGCGCTTAACCGCCTAAGCGATTTTGGCCGTCGCCTATCAAAGCACGCCAGTCATTCCTTTTTAGCGATAACTGACGCCAATTGGAAACCCCAAGGGAGTTCAAGTCATCCTCCACCTGTTGTTTCCATCTCAGTCGAGGCCTCCCCCTTCCTCTGCTGCCGAATTCGGGTGACGATTGGAAAACCTTCTGGGCTGGGGCTTCTTTGTCCATTCGCATGACGTGACCCAGCCAGCGGAGCCTTTGGGCTTTAATTCGCTGGACTATGGTCAGATCTGCGTAAAGCTCGTACAGCTCATCGTTAAATCTCCTTCGATACTCGCCGTCGGCATCACGGGAAGGACCATAAATCTTCCGGAGAACTTTTCTCTCAAATACTCCAAGGGCCATCTCATCTTCTCTTGACATTGTCCATGAATCTGAGCCATACATCAGGACAGGTATGATGAGAGACTTATAGAGCGTGATCTTTGTTCTTCGAGAGAGGACTTTACTTCTCAATTGCCTACTCAGTCCAAAGTAGCACTTGTTCGCAAGAGTGATTCTCCGTTGGATTTCTAGACTGATATTATTTTCGGTGTTAATGCTGGTTCCCAAATAGACGAAGTCCCTCACAGTTTCAAATTTGTAACTATCAACAGTGACGTGGCTGCCAAGGCGCAGGTGCGCCGATTCTTTCTTTGATGACAGCAAATACTTCGTCTTGTCCTCGTTGACCGCAAGACCCACTTTTTTCGCTTGTTTATCCAGTCCAGAGAAGGCAGCGCTTGCGGCGCGGTTGTTAAGGCCAATGATATCAATATCATCGGCATACGCCAGCAATTGCACGCTCTTGTAATAGATTGTACCATTGCGGTTTAGCTCTGCTGCTCGAATTATCTTCTCCAGCATCAGGTTGAAGAAATCGCACGAAAGGGAGTCGCCCTGTCTGAAGCCTCGTTTGGTTTCAAATGGCTCAGAGAGGTCCTTCCCGACTCTGACGGAGCTGTTAGTATTGCTCAACGTCATTTGGCAAAGCCGTATAAGCTTTGCAGGGAAGTCAAATTCAGACATGGCGGCATACAGGCAACTCCTTTTTGCGCTGTCAAAAGCGGCTTTGAAATCGACAAAGAGATGGTGTGTGTCGATTCTTTTATCATGGGTCTTCTCCAGGATTTGGCGTATCGTGAAAATCTGGTCGATGGTAGACTTACCAGGTCTAAAGCCACACTGATGAGGTCCAATCAGCTTGTCTACGATGGGCTTCAGTCTTTCACACAATACGCTAGAAAGAACCTTATATGCGATATTAAGAAGGCTGATTCCGCGGTAGTTGGTGCGGTTAGCGGGATCGCCTTTCTTGTGGATTGGGCAGAGCACACTTAAATTCCAATCTGGAGGCATGCACTCGTCTGACCATATTCTGCATAAGAGCTGATGCATGCTTTTTACCAGCTCTTCGCCTCCGTGTTTGAACAGCTCGGCGGGTAGTCCGTCTTTTCCAGGCGCTTTGTTGTTTTTGAGCCGGGATATAGCTATCCTCACTTCATCATAGTCAGGTGGTGGGACGACTTTTCCATCGTCAGGGATTGGGGTATCGGGTTCGACGTCTCCCTCGCAATTTAGCAGTGAGGAGAAGTGCTCCCTCCATAATTTAAGTACACTCTGTACGTCGGTTACCAGGTCGCCATTATTGTCCTTACAGGAACATGCCCCGGTCTTAAAACCTTCCGTCATCCGCCGGATCTTTTCATAGAATTTTCGGGCATCATTCCTGTCAGCCAGCATCTCAAGCTCCTCACACTCACGCCTTTCGGCCTCACGTTTCTTTTTTCTGAAAAGGCGTCTCTCTTCCTTCTTTGCCTCACGATAGCGTTGCCATACACTGCGGGTTGCGCCCGTTCGCAACGTCTCCCTGTAGGCAGCGTCCTTTTTGTCCGAGGCAGTGCTGCATTCCTCATCGTCCCAGTTGTTTTTGCGGGCTCGCTGGAACCCTATAGTGGCCTCAGCGGCGGTACGTAATGAGTGAGAGATATGCTTCCATTGCTCGGTTGCATCGTTAGGTCGAGGATTGCTCTCCGATAGCAGGTGTGAGAGTCGAGTGGAGAAATTGTCAGCTGTCTGTGTCGTGCGCAGCTTCTCGACGTCAAACTTTCCTTCCGTTACTGTGCGCACTTTCTTTGCTACACAGAGGCGTGTGCGTATCTTGGCTGCAACAAGATAATGGTCCGAGTCGATATTGGGACCACGAAGGGTACGCACGTCCAGAACGGTGGAGCTATGTCTGCCGTCGATCATGACATGATCAATCTGGTTTCTTGTTCTTTGATCAGGAGACAGCCATGTGGCTTGGTGTATTCGTTTATGCTGGAACCTGGTACTACTGATGACCATATTGCGAGCAGCGGCGAAATCAATCAACCTAGTGCCGTTGGCGGATGTTATATCATGGAGACTAAATTTTCCAACTGTTGGACCAAAGACTCCTTCCTTGCCCACCTTCGCATTAAAGTCGCCGAGCACGATTTTGATATCATGTTGGGGGCAGCGATCATAAGTCTGTTCAAGTTTATCGTAGAAGGAGTCCTTCTCTGCGTCGTCCGTCTCCTCAGTCGGCGCATAGGCGCAGATAAATGTTATGTTGAAAAATTTCGCTTTGATGCGGATCGCAGCGAGACGCTCGTCCACGGGGGTGAACGCTAGTACTTGGCGGCGAAGTCTCTTTCCCACCACGAATCCTACACCACGCGCTTTGCCGCGTGTCTGGCCACTGTAGTATACGTCACAAGGTCCGATGGTCGTCTTTCCTTGTCCCGTCCATCGCATTTCCTGCAGGGCGGTGATGTCAGCCTTTGCGTTAACGAGGACATCAACCAGTCGGGCAGCGGTACCATCCCTTGAAAGGGTCCGGACATTCCAGGTACATGCCCTAATATCCTTCTCGTAGTCCTTATTTCGTTTTGCCGGGTCGTCAACATTAAAGGGGGTTCTCATCCGAGGCTTTTCTTTGCTTTTCATTGGAATAAAGTTTTTCCGTGGCGGGTCCCAAACCCAGCGCACAACCCGTCTCCGGGATTTTGATAAAAATATTCACACATTTATATAGCGAGCCGCTTGCTACAAGACAGACACCCGCTTGCAGCCGCACCATGTGGTGAACAGACGCTGCGAAAAAGACCTCGGTGAGCCCTTAAACCAAGTATGTCAGAGTGGCCCCACCGGGGCTCCCTCTCTTTCTGCCGCGAGCCTAGGTAGCTCACGTTGCCCAGAGTGCACGAACGAGGACGCAAGAGTCGGGATTGAGCAAGGTCACTCAGCAACCACACTCCATTCTCTTCGATATACTTAACAGATTATAGGACAATCATCGAAACTGTGAGCACCCCTTCCCAACTCTTATATGGGCCTTTGGGTATATGTACATAAATATTCCCTGCAGCGAAAGCAACTAGTTGAAAACTACTTTACAAGTTGGTGCACCTAGCCCAACTAGTCAGTGTTCTGCCTTTTTTTTCCATATAAGCAACTGGTATTTTTACGTGTTGATGTCCTATGAAATATCAATTGTCAGATTTCGACTAGAACATACCAGTCATCTACTAGTTATGATATACTAGAATTATACTAGTTGTAAAAAACCAGTTCCATACTAGTTCAACCTGGATTAGATTATTTCCATAAAATGAACTAGTGCCCATACTAGTCCAAAAAGGACTAATCTCTCGTTTCTCAACGAAATTCACAAAAATCCTGGGTTTCCAAAGTACATGGAAACCCCGGATATTTGAAATGCCATTTTCATTAATGTGTAGTTTAATCTCTGAAAATTGTGCCAGAAAAACGAATGTGCTACACATTCATTTTTCTGGCGGAACGAAAATGTTTCAAAATTGAATTTCTAAATTTTTATAAATTTTTTTTTGAGCCAGAAACAAGAATGTATTGCACTGAACCACATATACCATGGCGTATACGTAACGTTTTGGCTACACATTCGTGTTTCTGGCTCAACAAAAATTTAAAAAATATAGGAATTCCATTTTGAAACATTTTCATTTCGCCAAAAACATGAATGTGTTACACATTCATGATTCTGGCACAACGAAAGAGTATAATGTTGTGGCCCCATCATGTATTGCGAACGATAGCTCAGACGATAATGGACACAATGGGACTCATGCATAGAAAGCTAGCATTTGCTCAGACTTGATTTTTTGAGTAAGAGCTAGGTATTTTGTTTTTGTAATAAAAACCATAAGTCTAACTATTACTCACCTGATCAAACACTCGAGTTTTAAGAATGAAGCCCAATATGTTTCAGCCGGGCAACTAATTACATTTCTCACAGCGTAGGTGATATAGCTACAAAAAAAGTACCCACTAGTGACTACTGCTCGGCTACCACAACTGAACTGAGCAAAACCCTCAACCATAGACTTATTTTTTCATAAAATCACAGCGCTCAAATTGGCAAAAATATAACATTTCACATGCACGTTGTTATTGGAATCGAATTTCAATTTCAATTGAAGGTGTATAAATTGTTCACTAAATTATTTTTGCAAATCAATGCAACTTTGTTGTATTTGTGCGTATTCGTGCATGTTCGATATATACAAACATACTACATATTTACACGAAAAGTTTTGTTTAAAAAAAAAATCAAGTCTCCTATGGGTTGTATTGCAGCTTCATCGGACTGATTAACACGTACCACAGTGACGCGACTGCATACAAATGATGGACAAAAATAGAATCGGCTGGAACTCACACCTAAAAGTATTGTGCCACACTGATTCCAAAAATGAAATCGGGTTTTCTGTACCGGTTACTCATTTCGAGAAAACCGAGTTTTTCTGGCACTTTTTTATGAAAATAGAAAAAACCGAGTTTTTGTACATAATAAAAGTGAAATAGCATATCATTGTTGGTAAGTGTACAAAAAAATATAATGAATAGTCAAAATTTGTCGAAATTTTACTAGCTAAGCGAATACATTTCGGTGAGTTCAAAAATTAAGTCGGGTTTTCCGTTAGGGTGGTCGAAGTTTATATAAATATATGTTATGTTCCAAAAACCTTCACGGCTTTTCAGTTTTTTGTTACGCTTACGATAATGTGATTAGTTAGACGAACTAAATTATAAAAAGGTTCAATAAAAAAAAAATGGACCACCCTAATTTGCTTGTTTGCAAAATTTTAGTTATTATCTTTAACTCAACACCTTACTTTTGAAAAGCGAACCAAAAAATTGGATTTAGAGCATCCACAAAAGCATTATAAATATAGATCACAAATAACTTCTCTTAGTTGTAGTTTTAACTGTAACTTGGCATCAAAACATCTAAGTTTCCGGAGAGTCGATTTTTGTATTTTTGTCCACCTTCGCGGCACTGTGCGTTCGCATAACCAAATTGCTTTTTTTAGAGAGCCTCAACTTTTTAAACATACCAGTTTTCCTTTGCGGTCTTTGGTTTTACTTATCACGCCGGCATCTCTAATTATTTTTAGTTTGCTATCTCCCAATTGGGGAATATCAAGGAAAATTGCATGAAATAAAATGTTCGCTAGAACAACTTTTTATACAAATTACTTACAAAACGTACAAATTGGAACTCATTGAATTGGCTACAGAACTTTTTTGGCAGGGAACATTTAAAAAAAAAATAGATTTAGAAATTTAATTTCATTATCTATTCTCAAAAATTTTTAAATTTTTGCAGGTACCCTATCTCAACTCCCTGTTTAGCAATTTGTTTAAATATTGAATTCCTGCTGCCCAGGTGATTTTGTCTGTCGCGAAGTAAACTCTTAGTTATCTGTAACAAGTATCGCCTGTGATCGAAAATTCGACCAATAAAATCGCCTATACCTCAGTTTTTTCAATTTCCTTTCCATCGGTGCATATTTCATTCAAATGATTTGAATCTATTCGGTCAAACGGTTCGCTCACGGGAGGTTCCTAAAGTTTTTCGGGTTTTAATTATAAACCAGAAATGTTTTTGTCCGTTGCCGGGAATTCGGACTAAGTCTCCCCGCATTATGCCCGTCTGCTCTACCACTGAGCTACATCGCACACATAAATGTTGTTGGCAAAATTCAATCTTGAATAAGCTTTCAAAAATAAATTTGAATTTTCAAACCCAAAAGTTTAAATTTTCAAACCAAAAAGTTTTAATTTGAAACCGAAAAGTTTTAATTTTCAAACCAAAAAGTTTTAATTTTAAACCGAAAAGCAATTTGTTTAAATATTGAATTCCTGCTGCCCAGGTGATTTTGTCTGTCGCGAAGTAAATTCTTAGTTATCTGTAACTAGTATCGCCTGTGATCGAAAATTCGACCAATAAAATAGCCCATACCTCAGTTTTTTCAATTTCCTTTCCATCGGTGCATATTTCATTCAAATGATTTGAATCTATTCGGTCAAACGGTTCGCTCACAGGAGGTTCCTAAAGTTTTTCGGGTTTTAATTATAAACCAGAAATGTTTTTGTCCGTTGCCGAGAATTCGAACTAAGTCTCCCGCATTATGCCCGTCTGCTCTACCACTAAGCTACATCGCACACATAAATGTTGTTGGCAAAATTCAATCTTGAATAAGCTTTCAAAAATAAATTTGAATTTTCAAACCCAAAAGTTTAAATTTTACACCGAAAAGTTTTAATTTTCAAACCAAAAAGTTTTAATTTTAAACCGAAAAATTTTAATTTTCAAACCAAAAAGTTTTAATTTTAAACCGAAAAGTTTTAAGAATAAAATTAAATTAAAAAAAAATGTGGCACTTGGCAGGATTCGAACGAAAACGCTCAGGAGTCACAGCCGAATGCTCTACCGCTGAGCTATGACGCGCATGAAGTTTTTGTGGGCAAAATTCAATTACATTCAAACAAACAAAAAAAAAAACTTAGACTGCTTTTTCCTTTAGATTTTAAATCGAAACCAAAAGAAATTGAAAATCATTGTAGATATTTGGACGTTTTGAAATATTGTACAAAAAAGTTTGAAAAATTGATTAAACTTTATACGGGTTTAAAATTTAGGTTCATTTTTTTAGCCGTGTATCTGAATAAAATCCTACAGCCAATCGATAAATGTTATTTGATGCTCGTCGTTGCCATTCTATTTAAAATAAGAAATTTTTGCTGCGATTTTGAGATCGCCATGATCACACTGACCAATCAATGCATGCCATTTGTGCGCTTTTACACCAGGCAATTATTGAATTCAACTCTGCCGCGAAATAGGCGAAGGGTGTGAGAAGAGAGGGCAAGAGTACACTTGAAAGCGTACCGTCAACTCGTTTCAAGTTTTTCTTGCTATCTCTTTCACTTCTCCTTGTTCGCCCATATTACTATTACTATTATGAAGCTTTAAAGAAAAATTTACAAGTGTAGTTACGAATGGAAAACACAAAAGGGAACGCCAGTAGAGTTGAACTCAACAATTTCCTGGTGTAAAATGGGACTTTGTTATGCTCAGTCACTCTCTTGGAAGTAACGAGCAAAAACATACGTTGTTGTCTTCGTGGTTGCTAGTGAGCGACGGAGCAAAAACTGGTGGTGTAACTTCATTGGTGCGGCCAAACAAAAAGCGTAATATCTGTGTGAGTTTGGTTCTCAGATTTCCAGTAAATTGCCTTGGCCTGCCCAAGGAGACAAGTACTTCACAAATGTTTAATTACACCGCCCCACAAAAAAAAAAACAGTGTCTGGATTTTTTTTAATCTCAAAAAACATGTGAAATGGTTAGTGGTATACGAATTTTTTGAGGTTAGAAAAAAATCCAGAAGTGCTGGCCCAAAACGGACACCGGATTCGTGTTCAGCGCGTCAAAATACATGGGGAAAGGGTGGTATGATCGCCCAACCTCGACACTTTTTTTTGTGGGGCTGTGTTATCAACAGTGACGTGGCTGTCAAGGCGTAGATAGAAGTTAGGGAGAGAGGGGAAGAGAAAGTTTTAGTTAAAATCTAGGAAAGTGAATTTTGGATTTTAGATTTTTTACCGGTTGGGTAAAAAAGATATTGCCTTGTGATTCAGCACTAACCTGTCATTGTCAGTGCAATTTTAAAACTTAAAAAAATGCAGTTCAACAACTGCAGAACGTGCGTAAAAAAAGTGGTATGTACCCACGCAAGAAAAGTTGAGAAAAAACTGCATAAAAACAGAAAAAAAAAAAAAACAAATAAGTTTTTCTATTGCATGTAAATTCTCTTTTTATGAACGTGTTCAAGTGCTTTTGAGCAAGTGTTTGAAACTTTGCGTGAATGAACTTAATTTCTGGTTCGTTTATTATATATCAATTTTAAGAATATAATCTACATATTGGCAAATCCGCCAAACTTTTACATTTTTGGATACTCGGATGTTACAAATGGGTTAATTAATTAAAGCCGGTAAAACGCATACGGATATTTAGTTTGACGTATTTGATTATCTCCTCTGATGATATGGATGAAAAAATTTAGACAATTAGTTTTCTCAGAACTTTGAAAAGTGAAAAACGTCGACCGATACTCTCGGTGTTTTTTTGGTATGTTAAGGCATCAATGTATCGCTTTGAAATTTTATGTGGGTGTAGTTTGTGAGACGGAGTTTGTAAAAATGTACGCATGGTTAATGTGCCAATAGTCAATGTTATCATCAATGAAAGTAGCGATATTCTATTTTTGGCCATTTTTAATATTTGTGATATTGTGCTTATAAGTTTTCGAGGCAGCAGAGTATACAAATTTTTGGCTGAAGTCATAGTGGTCGGGAAATATCCATTTTATATTATACTATATATTTTATACTATAGTATACAACTAGATTTTTCTGGATAAAAACATACCACTTAAAATATACAAAAATCACTCGTTTCGTTTGCTTCTTTTTTCTCTTATAATTCACAGGTGCTTTTTTGTGAAAGGGTATATATAAATAGTCACTGCTTTCTTAAGAATAAGCATGAAAATAAAGGCAAATGATAAAATATGGTGGAAGTCATGGAAATTCTGGTTGAAATCATACTAGTCCAGGTTTAATGCTTTTTGGACTGGTATGGGGACTAGTTCATTTTATAAAAATCATACACGGCTAAAAAAAATGAACCTAAATTTTAAACTCGTATAAAGTTTAATAAATTTTCAAACTTTTTTGTACAATATTTCAAACCGTCCAAATACCTACAAAGATTTTCAATTTCTTTTGGTTTCGATTTAAAATCTAAATGAAAAAGCAGTCTACATTTTTTTTTGTTTGGCTTGTTTGAATGTAATTGAATTTGGCGCACAAAAGCGTAATGTGCATCATAGCTCAGCGGTAGGGCAGTCGGCTGTGACTCCTGAGCGGTTTCGTTCGAATCCTGCCAGCTGCCACGTTTTTTTTTTATTTTTTGTTATTCTTAAAGCTTTTCGGTTTAAAATTAAAACTTTTTGGTTTTGAAAGTTAAAATTTTTCGGTTTAAAATTTAAACTTTTTGGTTTGAAAATTTGCACTTTTCGGTCTAAAATTAAAACATTTTGGTTTGAAGATTCAAACTTATTTTTGAAAGCTTATTCAAGATTGAATTTTGCCAAGAAAATTTATGTGTGCGATGCAGCTCAGTGGTAAAGCAAACGGGAGTCTTGGTTCGAATTCCCGCCAACAGACAAAAAATTTATTTTATCTTTAAAAAATTGTTAAAGCATTCTTGTTTATAATTGAAATTTAGCCAATTTTAATATTCAAAAAGTCATATCTCGAAAACAACGAATTCTGGCTAATAGGCATTTAGTCAAGTTGAAATATAAACTGTTGACTCAATATAGAAATAATTTCAAAACAAAAAAAATAAACTTTTTTGAGATATTAATTTTTGAAAAAAGTCATAAATCTTTACTAAATACTTGAAAAAAAATAGATTTTTAAACTATATAATATTTTTTATAAATTTATATACGGCGGCCGCCGTGGTGTAGCGGTTAAGTGTTCGGCCTTCTACACCAAGTCGTGTCGGTTCGATGCCCGGCAAAAGTAACATCCAAAATGATTTAGAAAAGGAATTTTTCTAAACGGGGTCGCCCCTCGGCAGTAGTTTGGCAAACTCTCCGGGTGTATTTCTGCCATGAGAAGCTTCTCAGCAAAAAATTCATTTGCTTTGCAAGTGCCGTTCGGAGTCGGAAAAAAACTGTAGGTCCCGCCAACTTGTAGGAAAAACTCAAAAGCAACACACCACAAGTTGGAAAGAGAAGCTCGGCTAAAAATCTCGTTAGAGGTTATGATGACCTGTTGGTATATCGCCGCCATTAGTTTTATATAAAAGTAATAGTAAAAACGAACATTAAAAAAAAAAAATTAGGAGAATCGGTTAATTTTTGACAAAGTTATTGCGAGTTGAAAAAAATGGGCGAAAAAAATGTTCATTGCATTTTAACGGTTTCAACGGCCGATAAATCCGAAAAAAAATTTTTTTCTGGAAAAAAAAGACACGTGTTTCTTTATTTTGACCAAAGAACAACATATTAAAATTTCATCGAAATCAAAAATCATGTCCCGCGCGGACCGGTACTATCTCGAGAAGCGCTTGACCGAATGGGATGAAATTTGGCACATAGAGAGTATGATTGATTCTCAGACTATACATTTTGGGGTTGCCACTTGGGGTGGTATACATGGTTGCCACCTATTTACATTTTTTTTTTTATGGAGCTAGATATGCCAATATGGGTATCAAATGAAAATTATTTTCACTGACATACCAACTAAAATATTTTCAGTTAGGGTTGTCACGTAGGGTTGCCACCTTACCGGAGTATATTTGTATATTTGTAGGTCCGGTACTATCTCGAGAAGCGATTGACCGAATGGGATGAAATTTGGCACATAGAGACTATGATTGATTCTAAGACTATACACTTTGTTTTGGGTCATTTTGGGTTCAAGTTCGGATCGTTTTGGGAACATTTGAGGAACTTTTAGGGATCATTTTAGGATTATTTTAGAGTCATTTTGGGATCGTTTTGGATACGTTAAGTTAGCGCTAAAGTGATAGCACCGAGCAAGCTCGGTCACCCAGGTACTGTAAATTCAATGCAATATCAATGTCAAGATATATTGTTAATATTTTACTATAAAAAACTTGAAATTTTTAATTAAAATTTAGAAAATTTTTATTTTTTATCGGTCTGAATTCATTAAAATTTCTATTACTTGGCAGGGTTGGGCCATTTCGAATAAAAAATTATTCAAATAGAAAATAAAAAATTATTAATTATTTTAAAAATTTGGGTTTTTTACTCAACTCATGTTTCTGGAATGGAATTCTACACACCTACATACGTTTTTAAACTTTAGCTATTGTTCCTTTGTAAAAAGTATCTCCCATAACGATTTGGTTTTTCAATGCTTCATATGAAAGTTTATGCGAAAAGTTACATAAATACTTTTTCGGGCTTTTCATACATTTACATATGTATGTACAAAATTCAGATTTGTTTAAAAACTTCAGTTTTTAATTAAATTTTATTACATCGGCAGCGAGCAAGTTGTTCAACTTTTTCATATAAATAAAATATTTGTTAACAGTTAATATTTATTAAGGAATGACTTTTCGTTATAAATGTACATTCTGATAATGGATACATGTCGCTCCCAACGAAGACTAGCATGGTTCGTTCTTTGCGTGGAACACTAACACGCTACAGTTCTATGCGAACTATGCGACCAGCAAGCTCTTAGCGAGGAACATATTCCTCAAACAGGCAAGGGACAGATAGGAAAACATAGGTACCTGCAATCATACAAAATGGTGTGGCCAGAGATTGTCCCGAGTAGGTCGCAAGACCTGCTCAAGCTTAGAAGGGAGGAGCTCTCATTACTCATGCATGCGAAAAGGCTGGGCATTCCCCATAATGATTTCTGCAGAAGCTGCAGAGACGAGGAGGAGCCTGAAACAGTGAGGCATCTTCTATGCGAATGTCCCGCGTTGAGGGGCAAGAGGTTGAAATACCTGGGGTCGGGTATTTTCTATCACCTTGGCGAGTTATCAAGAGCTAAGCCAAAGGACATTCTGCGGTTCGCGGAATCCACGAAATGGTTCGAGTGGGGGGTCAATCAGATCCATGTGGTAACACAACGGGACCTAAGGGGCCTATGTGTACTAGTCCGTTTACTAGTAGCCACTGCAACCTACCTACCTACCATGCTAGTTGTTCACGCAAACAACGAACCGTGTTGGTCTTCCACGCTAACTGAACCGTGCTAGTCTCCGTTGGGAGCGACGATGTGGGGAAAAAAATAAAAAATAGGAGGACAATTGAACATTTTTAAACAGCGGTATGGCAGACGAACTTGCCAGGCAGGGTACAACATGCAAGCTAATGCTGAAGGAGTACACACTCCGTCAAGCCAACGAAAGATGGCAACAATCCCCATGGTGCCGGAAAAACCTGACCTAAATGGGATCATAAAAGATCTAGAGACATTCACGCCCTAAGAAGGAGAGAAATCTCCATATTAATAAATGTTTTAACTGGGCACTGCCTTATTGGTAGGCACGCAGAAAGGCTAGGTGTACCCTACCGAGCTGCAAAGATGATGAGGAAGGGGAAAAGGTGAAGCAAATCATCTGCAACTGCCCGGCTTTAAGCGGCGCGAGAAGGCGCTTTTTGGGAGTTCCCTTCCTGGATAGCCTAAGCCAGATCGCGGAGCTGGACATAAAGGACTTGATGGACTTCATAAAGTCATCTAAGTGGTTCGAGCAGGAGTAACGGTGTCGGTTTAGGAGTGTCAGCCCCGGGATTGTGCTATGTGGAAAATCCCAACAACTCAGGGATTTCCATATGACCGGGTCCCGGGATTGACTTTCCTAGTGTTGGTGATATCATAACGGGCCTTTCAAAACAAGTCTAAGTGTGCCTCTGCAGCAGCCACTTGATCCTAACCTAATCTAAGCAGAGACAAAAAGTGGCAGTTTCCTCGCAAACAAAAAAAATATACTGTTTGAGCATAAATTTTAAACTTTTTTGTACTACATATATGAACAACCCAAATTTGGTTTCAAAAATAAAATAAAATTAAAAAAAAATTCGGGTTAAAATTAAAACTTTTCGGTTTAAAATTGAAACTTTTCGGTTTAAAATTAAAAAAAGGACGTGTGGCACTCGGGGACTGCCGCGGTAAAGCTATTGCATATCACTTTTTATCAACTTATGCAATTATAATATTTATGAAAACTCAATGAGCATATTTATGACTTTAGAACAGTACAGCCTTAACCTGTTAACAGTATAGCCTAAAAATAGTCAGCAACCTTTCTTATGTAGTGTACAGCTCCAATTTTATGTAATCGGCCTGCTACTAACATGAGTACAACGTAATAATGTTAGTACTATGGCCTAAATGTAGGCAACGCTTACAGATCCAATTTTAACGTAATGCAATGTACAGCTCCATTTTGCTGTAATCGGCCTGCTGCTAACATCAGAACAACGTCACACAATTAGTAGTATAGCCTAAATGTAGGCAACGCTTACAGCTCCAATTTTATGTAATCGGCCTTTAATGTTTATGTTCGTGAATGCGATTGAACGAGAGTGAATGTTTCCATACCCTGGGTAAAACTAAAAAATCAACTCTAATTTATCCAGACCAAAGTAATCATAATATGAAAATTTTAGCAAGTAAACTAGCTATTTGAGCGTGTAACAATAGCTTTTAAATAATAGAAATTGAAATGAGTTCCAACCCCTTTGCACTAAGCCAAATGTTAAGCTTGCCCTTTCTTCCAAATCCTATAATAATTTTCGTCTATATCTAAATTGAAACTTCAAATCCGAAGCCAATTTTATATCTACTGACTGCCTTCGTACTAACTATCTATACTTCAAAATATCGTATCAACCATTCCTGCTTAATATATGCACTTAAAACTACTTTTGTTCACTGTAGAATTTTAAGTTTTTATAAAGGGCACAGCTGTTGTTGTTACATTTTGCACTTCAACATTGCTACCATCATTGCATCGTAGGGTGGCAATAGTGGCACAAAAGTATGGGATCGATGTTGAGTATTTCAATTGTTCAACAGGGGCGTCAATGCGTTCAAAGGAAGGAAGGAAGGAATAAAGGAAGATATAAATGAGTAAAGGTTGAGAGTTACTTACTTCATATAAATATGTATGTATATATGTATATACAAAAATAAAATTGGTATATGTTTGAGTCCTTTGAAAGATATATATTTATTTCTTGATAGCGCTATAAGAAGTTGGTTTTTATTGCAACAACTTGCATTTGCATAAAATTGACGTTGGTTTTAAAAAGCAATTTTCTGAAAATTTAGTGCAGTTCACATTTGCATTAGTCGATATAAACGAGTATCAACTTGTTGCTTGGTACGCCTTAAAGTATGCAAAAAAAAATACTTTTTCAACATTATATAGTATAAGGACTCTTTCCATGAACGCCATAGAGTGCAAGGTACTATAGGCACGAAACTTATAGCCAAATTGTGTATTGCGAACCATAGCTCAGACTAACGATTCGTCTGCTCACAAAATCGCTTAGCCATCGCATTATCTTTGATTTTCCTTTACTCCGTAGATTTTTTAAAATAATTTTTTTCACATAAAAAACAAAAATGAAAGAAAATGTGATGTTGTGAGCAGACGAATCGTTCGTCTTCGACAGAAGATGCATTTTTTATGAGTAGCAGACCTGATAGGCGTTATTCCCTCAGCTCTGCATTATTTTCTTTCCTTCTTTGGCTTCAGCATTTTCATCTTCCTGCTCCATCACCTTCGCATGCCTTTTTATATCACGGCTGGCATTTTTAAATTATTACATGCGAGGACGCTCTATCCTTTGGTTTCCCATTTCTGTTCTCATTTTCTTTCCCTCACACTTTCTTCTATTTCTCTCCGTCTCTATCATTTTCATGCAATTCTCCCTTTCTCTTTCCAATTCTCTTTTCATCTTCCTGTCTCTCTCTATTTTTCCTCTCGTTCTCTTTTCCTTTTTTCCTTTCCTTTCCTTTCCTTTCCTTTCCTTTCCTTCTTCCATCCCTTTTCCTTTTCCTTTTGCGTTCCTTTGTCCTCTCCTTTTTCCATTCCATTTCGGCATTCCGTTCCCTTTGTTTTTATCGTTTTCTTTTTCCTTTTCCTTTCCCTTTGTCTCCCTCTTTCCATTTCCTTTCCTTTTTCCCCTTTCTTCCTATTTTCCCTCTTCTTTCCCTTTTTCTAATCCCTTGCCCTTTCCCTTATATGTACATTAGAGCGTATCACCAAAAAAAGTTGAAAATGTTCCCCCCCAGTTTGAACACTTACCTTATGAGGTTTTCAAAAAAAATTTTTTTATTTTTTTGTCACCCTGTAAAAACAGCGAAAATTGTTTTTTTTTCTATAACTTCTATATTTTTAGTTCGATTTTCAAAAGTGATACATTTTTTAGAAAGGTATTCACCAAGGCAATATTTCATCAATAGAAACTTTGAGCCCTTTTTTTCTTAGTTTTCCGGAAATTTTTATTTTTTTTTCAAATACAGGGTGTTGGTTTTAGTAAAAATAGAATAAAAACTGAACTTGGCATGAAGGGCTAAAAGTTTCTATGGATGAAATCTTGCCTTGGTGAATACCTTTCTAAAAATGTATCATTTTTGAAAATCGAACGAGAAATATAGAAATTATAGGAAAAAACAAATTTCGCTGTTTTTACAGGGTGACAAAAAAATTAAAAAATTTTTTTTTGAAAACCTCATAAGGTAAGTGTTCAAACTGGGGGGGAACATTTTCAACTTTTTTTTCCTCCATACACCGTGATACGCTCTAATGTACATATCTATCTTTTCCTTTCCCCAAGGGTGTCCATTTCACTTTCCATTTAAGTTATCGTTCCGGTTTCTTTTCCATTTTTCTTATTTCCTTAGTTTTTCACTTTTCTTCCCCTTTTATATTTTTTACCACTTCTTTTCCCTTCCAAACTCTTCTACCTATCCTCCTCCTTCTCCTTTCCTCTTCCTTTATCTTTTCCTCACTGTTTCCTTTATCATTTGCCCCTTTAATTTTTTTCACTCTTCCCCTTCCTCTATCATTCTCTTTCCACCTAACTGCTAGTAAGAAGGGGTGGCGCAGTCTACTTTTTCAAAACTATATAAATCGTATCGATTCAAATTAAATCGACTTTCTTTTAGTTATTCGAAACGCGTTATAAACAAACTTTTTATCATTCCAGACGGCTTCTTTTAAAACAAACTTTCTGTCTCATTTCACTAAATTTTTTTCGCATATATTTTAAAATAGCTTCTAAGGTCATTCAGTTGTGCGAGTACTTGAAAGTATCTTTGTCATAAATTCGTGTTGACTGTTTTGACAGGCTTTCAAAATATTTGGCCACGCGAAAGTTGAGTTGGAAATATACAGCAATAGAGAGTGGTGACGTAGCGTTAAGCAAACAAAGAGGGCGATAAAGCGATTTTCAATTGGTTCAACGAGGCAAAAAAAAAAAATAATAGAACTTGAAATACTTTACAAAGAAATGAGTGACGCGAACAGAATACAAAGTAAATTCGGGAAAATCTACAATAAATAAATTTTGAAGTGACAGAGCAAATATGCAAATCACAGGGGAGTAGGAAGTAAAAGCATCATCCATTTCCGTTTGAAATTTAAAATTTTTTATTGAAGTGTAAATGATAAATAATTGTTAACAAGATGTTGTTCCAGGATATTTAAAGGCAAACCGGGACTGAAAAGATGTGCAGAAATTCAAATTTGAAAATTGTTCAGCGTATTAAAGCCCAAGGGCTGCGCTGGCTGGGTCATATTATGCGAATGGAAAAAGAAGCTCTAGCAGAGAAGGTTTTCCTATCGACACCCGAATTTGGCAGCAGAGACAAGGCGGACCCCGACTGAGATGGAAACAACAAGTGGAGGATGACTTGAACTCCCTTGGTGTTTCCACTTGGGGGCAATTATCGTAAAAAGGAATGACTGGCGTGCTTTGAGACGAAACGGCCAAAATCGCCTAGACGGTTAAGCGTCAATAAATGACGCATGCCAAGATTTTTATACTATTATAATTTAAGCAGGAATGAGGGTCGACCTAATTTTTAAATATTTGCACACAGCGGTATAGGTACAGTGGTTACTTTTGTTGAATAACTTTTAAACAAGTCCAAGGACCTGCATGCGTTCACAACAGGTTGCATAAAATGAGGCCAACAAATCGACCAAACAAGCAAAACTTGGAGCTTCCTCATGTGTTTAAAGATACGTAACGAAACGACTATTTTATTTTAGAGACAGCTGAACAACGGCAACGTTAACAAGTTAGCAAACACTTTGGACTAAGTTTTTCAAATACGCGTTAAAACAACAAAAGAAAATCATAACACAACACTGCTGTAGGCATCAGCAAATTGAAAACGTTTACTACTTAGACTTCAGCAAGGCTTTAGTTTGTATTTTATTGAACCAACTACTTTCTTGCGGTTTTATGGCCTGATTATGTTTAACTTTATTTAAGTTAAGCTGCTTATGAAACTATTAAGAAAACGCAAGTTTATGAGATTTTGTAGTGATTCATAAAGCGTTCTCCTTGTGAATGTGAGCGTGAAAAATTTTATATTTTTATATCATACTAGCTGACTCGGCAGACATTGTCCTGCCACAAATTTATTTCCCTTCATGTTTCTCTAACCCAATCCCTATATCTATTTTATTCCATATCCCTATCTCCTTCGTATAAGAGGAACTACGCCTACTTTTTCGTTATCCCCATTTTTTATGAAGGTGATAGGGCTCGATCTCATACAGCCCCTCACCAAATTTCAGTGGTCTAACATAAATCATTCCAGAGATACTTGAATAACTGAAGGTCATTATTATTACTCAATCCACCTCAGTCACGGGTCACAGAGGGATCGATTGTAATGAGAGGGCTGATGAGCTAGCACGGGTGGGCTCATCAGTAGAGAAATAAGAGGTACCTAGACTCGAATTTGGGGTACCCCTGGCAGTTAGCTTCAGCATGAATCACTAATCAGCTAACATTTAGATCTAGCGCAGTCGCTTTAACACTACGCTAAACACTCCATTTCTATTGAGTGAACACATTTAAATGCCCAAAAATTCAGATGTGAGTGTGGGAATATCATGATGCCCAGCAATGTCTGCTCATTCACCCATAATGATTTGACCAGTGACTTTTCTGTGAATATTCTTTCAGTTTTACTTTTTATTCATGCGAAAATCGATCGACTGAAAAATTTTTCACTTGACTTAGTGATGCTTAAAGCATATGAATGTATGTACATTCATTATTCGGAGGAAAATGCAGAGATTAATAATATGAGCCATTTAAAGCACAAGTAGTTCGTTTTTTTTTTTTAGTTAGGCTTTAGGGGAACTCCTAGCTCCCATAGAAACCGAAAAACTAACTTGCTAAATCAAGGGTACCCCCTATTTGTTGACAACACAAAACCTTCAATATCTCAGTTTGAGTAAAAGTGGACTTATACCACTTGTGATTTAAGGGGCATATTATAAAACACAAAAAAGCAGCCGAAATATTTGCTTACAAAATCAAAACCTTTTATGAATTTCAGCAGCAGTCACGTTCAAAGTTTAATTTCTGCTTTTTCTTAGTCCACTTTCATTTGTTTATATACGGCGGTGGTGTAAAGTTTTTCTTTCACATTCTTGTGATCTTTTGTTAAACCTAAGCTTTTATGTGAAAGATTTCATTATTTCCATTAGTTGTATAATATTTAATTAGGTTATCTATCGAATTCCGATAACTGATTTCTAGTT
This sequence comes from Campiglossa producta, assembly GCA_964058755.1. Taxonomy (NCBI): domain Eukaryota; kingdom Metazoa; phylum Arthropoda; class Insecta; order Diptera; family Tephritidae; genus Campiglossa; species Campiglossa producta. The sequence continues at coordinate 21,404,277 of CAXKVI010000002.1, read as the reverse complement.
ATCGTGTTTCGACGGAATCGTTAGAAATAATAAGTCACTGGAAAAACGTTCTCGACAAAAATGGCAACGTTATTCCCGATGATGCTTCAGTTAGAGAAACCTCGTGATCGTAGATCTGCTTGCACTTGGTCCTTCCATCGTAGTGGTGGTATAACTCTTCCTCTACTTCCAACGGCAGATGCCGATCGGAATACCTTCTGAGCCGGAGCATCTTCGTTTATTCGCACCACAAGTTCATTCGCTGAACTACATATCGCACCCTAAATCAAAAACCGTCACAACTCAAAATTTTTTTAGGTCGGTTTCTTGGCATAGATTGTGTAGTAAAAAGTAATACAGCCAGTACATATATTTTTTTTCTTTTTGACTATTATCGTTACTCTTTAAAGAGAACAGTGATGTTTTGATTTAGTGTGCTAAATGTTGACGTCTGCGTAAAGCTTATACAGCTCATAATTAAAACTTCTTCGGTACCCGTGGTTGCCAACTTGTAGGGGTCCAAAAATGTAGGGGTCCAAAAATCCTTCGAAGAATTTTTCAATCGAATGCTCTCAATCATCGGATGCTGTCAGTATCCATGCTTCTGCACCATATATAGTAGGACGGGTACGATTAGTGACTTATAGAGTGTTGTTTTTGTTTGTCGAGGGAGGGCTCTACTTCTCGATTGCCTACTCAGCTCAAAGTGGCATTTGTTTGC
>CAXKVI010000002.1:21396077-21398577 GCA_964058755.1 Campiglossa producta | reverse complement strand
GAATTTGCCAACAGCCACTTGCTACTTTATGTAATTAAATTTTGTTTTTGTGTTTTACGAGTACAAGCTGATAGACCCAACAAAATTTTCTACTTTCTCTAGCATAATTGCTAACAAGCAAATATGCTATGCAACAACACTTAGCCATAATATGCATAGGCAAGTGTGTACCAAGTAGTAGCGCAAGTGCATAAGTGAGCAAGTGATGCATATAGGGTTATGCACATATGTGTGTGTAAAAACATGTGGGTGTGTGCAGATAAACGTTTGTTCAAATGCAATTTATGGAAGATTTTTTAAACTTGGTCATAATGTGTGTAATGCGCTGCGGATTACGACCAAAAAGCTAAAAAAAAAAATGTCACAAAATAGTTACTAGTCCCTATCTAAATTTGTATGGGTATATGTACGACTTATATAGGTATAGTTACCTGTGGGAGAGCATGTTTGTAAACATATTTGCCTTAAATTACAGTAAAAACCCGCAAAAAAGTGGTGTCAAAGTGAAATAGGAGAGAAGGGCCAACAATGCATCCAAAAAACCTTCAGAGCAAACTAATGCACAAGCCGTTATGCAAATATGTTTCTTATATACAGTGTTGTGAAAAACTACTTTCGGCCCCTACGAAACCATAACTCGTTCAAAACGAATTAATACACGCCGGTACCGGTACCGGTTTCTTACGAAACTCAAGTTGACAAAAGGAAGACGAAAAATCCTTCCAGTGTAAATCTATTCTAAGTTATCATTTAAAGAAAACTTTTTAAACAATAGTAATACATGGCCCAAATTTCAGTCAAATCGGACCATAAATGCGACTTTTGCCGGCATAGCAAACCACGCCGCCCCTGCCGGAACTATTTTTCCCTTATATTGGTTTGCCATCGCGACCTGAATTATGGTGAACCCTTCAAGACCCTAGCTTGCTGGTAAGTTTGTTTAAAATCGAATGCAAAAATCCACACCACAAAAACCACCAAAGCCACATAATAAAAAAAAACATTTCAAAACCTTAAATTTTCGGGGCAGCAATATTTTGCTCCACACTGTAAATTTTGTACTACTTTATCTACATGTGCGCTAGTAGTGAAAGTGCAGATAATGAAAAACAACGGATATGGCAAGCACAAAATGGCAAACAACGCAAAATGTCAAGCTTGTCGTGCATCCTTGAAGTCAAATATTCGCTGAAAAATTTTCGAAAAACTAAATGTGGCGGCGAAAAGTGTCGTAGTGGAAACTTACGACCATCTACAAATTCGGTTTCACTAAAATTGCTCCGTCGAAAGGAAAACACACAAAACTGTCGACAAACTGACAGCAAAGCATATATTTACTTCCAAGCAGAGACCGTAAAGAACTTTAATTATAAAACTTACTAAACGCCACATAGCAGGTCCTATTTTTTTTTTAACCATTTGGAAATTGATTAATTAATACACTCGCTAAATATCAGCCAATTCGGCCCATAGTTAGGATTTTCAGTTTCAGCTCCACCTAGAGGAATTTTTTTAGTGAAATATTTCACTATTCAACCAAATCGTACCATAAATGCGATTTTTGAAAGTATAGCGAAACACGCACCCCCTACCGGTTCATTGTATTAAAGTGTCATCGCGACCTGAACTGTGGTGAAAATTTCAAGACCCTAATCCAACAGGAAGTTGGTTTTAAATAAATGAAATTTGGCATATAGATAGTATGGTTTTACAGGGATGCCACAAATATTTTCAAGTATGGGTGCCACCTTACCGCAGTATATTTGTATATCCCGTACTATTTCGAGAACGCTTGACCTATTGGGATGAAATTTAGCATATAGATAGTACGATTGATTCTAAGACTATCCAAATCGGGGTTGCCACTTGGGGCGGTTTACATGGTTGCCACGTATATATTTTTAAGTAGGGTTGCCGCCTAGGGTTACCATTTTACCGTATTGTATTTGTATATTTTGAGGTATCATATTTGGATTATTTAGGGATCATTTTGGGGTCACTTTGGGTTAATTTTGGGGCTCTTTTGAGATGATTTTGCTACAATTTTTGGGTCATTTTCGGGTTTGGGATTAATCTTTAATCATTTTGGGATCATTTTAGGGTAATTTTTGGGTCATTTTGGGTTCCATTTTGGATCATTTTGGGTAAATTTAAGGGTCTTTTGGGGTCATTTTGGAATAATTTTAGGATTATTTTAGGCTCGTTTTGGATAGTTTTGGGTACATTTAAGGGTCTTTTGGTGGTCATTTTGGAATCATTTTGGGGCTGTTTTGGGATTGTTTTTGGATCATTTTCGGATCATTTAAGGGTCATTTTGGGATCATTTTGGAACCATTTTTAGGTCATTTTGGGTTCAATTTCGGATCATTTGGGGAACATTTAAGGGTCTTTTGGGGATCATTTTAGTATATTTTGGCATTATTAACTTTGGGTTCATTTTGCCATAATTTTGGGTAAGTAACTAACTAACTAATGGCGGCGATATACCAAAAGGTTATCA
>CAXKVI010000002.1:21368577-21391077 GCA_964058755.1 Campiglossa producta | reverse complement strand
TGGGCTGAGTCGACAATTGAGAAGTAAAGTTGGTGAAGGCGAGTACGGAAGAACATATAATGCTGAGCTGTACGAGCTATATGCAGATGTCGACATAATTCAGCGAATTAGAACCCAGCAACTACGATGGCTAGGTCACGTTGTGTGAATATACCAAGACGCTCCGACTCAGAAGGAACTCTTATCGGCACCCGTCGATGGAAGTAGAGAAAGAGGGAGACCACCACACCGATGGCAGGACCAAGTGGAGTCAAATCTAAAAACACGCGGTGTCTCCAATTGGCGCCAGTTGGCTGAACAAAGAACCGACTGGGGAAACATGCTGGACGGCAAATCGAGAGACTTAAAACCGTTAAACTTACATAGAATATCACATTCGTATAATTCGACGTAAGCGATCCAAAGCAACCAATATCTTTGCCAACAGACTCAAATTACGTATTAATACCCACATCAAGTTATTACCCAAGTCGAGCCAGAAGCTGAAGTACCGCTGAAGATGACACAGCACCTAAACTGGTTGAGTCTGCAAAATCAGGTCATCAGAATGGTTTTTCCTCCCGCCAGGTATAACTCATAGATCGTGATCTTTGTTCGTCGCGAGACCGCACTTTTTTTTCAGTTGCCTACTCAGTCCCAAGGAGGAGATGAAATTGAGGCAGTGGGGTAATGAGAGAGAGAGGTGTGTTGTTGTTTCGTCATTCTCATTGGCAAGCAACTCCCATTACCACACAGAAACAATTTCCTAGTTGGCGAGGCCCAGCAAAGTCCGTAATAATCTGTGTGAATTTGGCTCTACGAACTTTGAACAGTTATCCCACTAAGTGGTGAGGCCTGGTCCAAAGTGCGACTTAAGGTGCGTTAGTTGATAAAAGTGGTTCTCTATTTTAAATCAACGGCATCATTTTCTTCGCAGTGGCGGTAACTCAGACACAATCTCCTGCACGCAAGTTGTATTTAGAATCAAAAGGTTCATTGATTTTTGTGACATAAACAATTTCGGCAATCAATAGGTCTCGGCTTTATTACAACTGTTGCGGGGGCAAGTTTTTTGACCTCGTCGGCTGTACATTTACGTTGGTATTTTCTAAGCATCCTTACCCGCTGGAGAGTTTTATAGCACTTCACCATATTCGGCACTTTCTGAACTTTGCGGAATGGCCTCATCGAGGCTTCCTAGTTTACACACAGAATAATTTTTTTCAACCATGTTAATTGATGAAAATTTAACAGGAAGTCGTGTTAATTTAACAGAGAGTCATGTTAATTTAACAGGAAGTTGTGTTAATTTAACAGAGAGTCATGTTAATTTAACACGAAGTCAAGTTTTTCAACCATGCTTGATGTTAATTTTACATTAAGTCATGTTAATTCAACAAGAAGTGAAGTTATTCAGCATAAACTGCATGTTAAAATAACAAGAATGATAGTGTTGAGAAATATTAACCTGAAAAAGTTTCGATTTTACATGAAAATTTTTCTGTGTGTATGTATGATATTTGTTTTTCTTTAACAACTTGCTTATAAACGAGCTTTTGCCAGCTCTTAAGCTTTATAGAGTATTGCAAGAATTTATCTGCAGCAATAAACATCTTATATTTCGAACAAGCAATAATTTCAAGTAATTTCTTTAGTATGTTTCCATTTGAAAATCAAATCGTTCTCCAACTTTTGCATTTCCGCACGATTTAAACCCTATTTGCAATTTCTTGCACAACTGATCCCAACTGGATTTTTCTTATATGTAGCTTCACAGCTAACACCCCCCTCATATATGTAGATACATAAATATGTATTCTATAACAGTGAGTGTGTGTCTGAACATGTCAATTTTTCTGGACTCTGCTGCTTGTTTGCTGAAAAATTTAAAAAAGGAAAAAAAAAAAATCAGAAAACTTTTTTATAGTTTGCGTTGTACGCTTGAACTGAACTATAGAAATGGCGAGTCATTACAAGCCATATAAAATTTTACAACAATAATACACAAAATATAAGCGAGCTTGAAATTGTTGAGGGTTTCGAGGTGGAGTAAACTATGTTGTCGTCGTTGGCATCTACATATTTATTTGTTATGTTGCACTCTTGTTCAATTTGTTTTGCCTTTGGCAGCCAAGCAGTCAGAAGTGCAGTCAACCTTGAAGCATGCTTCAAGCTGATTGCGCATACATTTGAGTACTTCAGTGGCGTGTAGGTGGGTTTTTTTGTAAGTATGCGTGTGGGTGTGCGCTTGAAAATGTGCAATGCTAAGAAATATGTAAGCTTTTATTTGTATGGATGCAACCATTCAAAAACGCATGCAAGAATAAGGAACTGTGGCACGAATACCTTTATTCATGCAAAGATATGTTCACATATAAGCCGTGTTCCAAAAAAAGAGTTGGGCGAAAAAGGATAAAAGTTTTTTGTTAAAAGATTTATTAATCATAAATCAGAGACACTTTTTTCCTGATTTATTTATTTATGTTATAAATAAATTTTATTTTTTTTTTTTCATTTCATTAGGTTTTATTTAACTTCTGTTCACTCTAATTTTTTTTGTGTATTTTATTCAATAAAATTAAATTTTATTTCATTTTTTTTTTTTATTTTATTTTATTTTTTTTATTTTGTTTTATTTTATTATATTTTATTTTATTTTGTTTTATTTTGTTTTATTTTATTTTATTTTATTTTATTTTTTTTTATTTTATTTTATTTTATTTTATTTTATTTTATTTTATTTTATTTCATTTCATTTCATTTCATTTTATTTTATTTTATTTTATTTTATTTTATTTTATTTTATTTTATTTTATTTTATTTTATTTTATTTTATTTTATTTTATTTTATTTTATTTTATTTTATTTTATTTTATTTTATTTTATTTTATTTTATTTTATTTTATTTTATTTTATTTTATTTTATTTTATTTTATTTTATTTTATTTTATTTTATTTTATTTTATTTTATTTTATTTTATTTTATTTTATTTTATTTTATTTTATTTTATTTTATTTTATTTTATTTTATTTTATTTTATTTTATTTTATTTTATTTTATTTTATTTTATTTTATTTTATTTTATTTTGTTTTATTTTATTTTATTTTATTTTATTTTATTTTATTTTATTTTATTTTATTTTATTATATTTTATTTTATTTTATTTTATTTTATTTTATTTTATTTTATTTTATTTTATTTTATTTTATTTTATTTTATTTTATTTTATTTTATTTTATTTTATTTTATTTTATTTTATTTTATTTTATTTTATTTTATTTTATTTTATTTTATTTTATTTTATTTTATTTTATTTTATTTTATTTTATTTTATTTTATTTTAGTTGATTTTATTTTATTTAATTTTTCAAATTTTGTTTTCTTAATTTATTTAATTTAGTTTAATTTATTTTTAATTTATTTTATTTTATTTTATTTTATTTTTTTATTAAAATTTTGTTTTCTTAATTCTTTTTATATTTTGTTTTTGTATTTTATTTTATTTTTTTATTTTATTATATTTTATTTATTTATTTTTTTAATTTTTTTTATGGTATATTTTACGCTATTTTATTTTATTTTAAATTTATTTTATTTATTATTTTTGTTTTTTTTTGTATTTTTTTTTTATCTTACTCGATTTTATTTTAATATTTTTAATTTGAATTCATATTTTTTACTCTGAAATCTTTTACAGGAGCTCTGCATACAAGTATTGCAGAAGGTAAACAATAGTCTTATGTATTCACATGTACATATGTATGTCCTTACTATAGATACAATGTGATTGTGTGTAACTATGTTCAGGATTCGTGGCACTTATCAAGCTGCAGTAACTGAACTATGGCATTACAACTACTTGTAGATGGGGTGGTAAACCTAAAGCTTACATATAAAAAGGAGCGCTCAAGCAACCAAATACTTATCGGCATAAGCAAACAAATTCTCACACACATGAAATATATATGTAGAAGGTGGAAGAAAAATGGCTCTTGGGTCATGCAATAATTTAACTCAATTTGACAACATCTTTAATGCAAGAATGTTTTGACAGATGCTGATGTTCTGTTTAGTTTTCGGCTTCTGCTTCTGATGTCAGTTTTCTTCATAAGGATGAAGAAGCGAATATAAAGCCATCAATGATAAGTAATAATAATAATGATGACGATCATGATGATGATAATGTTAACAACTTTTCAACAAATAAACCTTCTGGGAGATAAATTCTAAGCACTAACATAGCTTTCAGGAGATGGTCAAATTTTTCCTATAATTCCGACAGAAAGAAAAAAATTCTAAAGCATACAAAAATTCACCCTAAATTAAACCAAACATATTTTGGCTATGTGCCTATCATCGAAGCAAAGGCGCCGCAACAGACATTTATATTAGCCACCGTTGAAACCGCACAACAAATATCACAAATTGTGGCAACTTGACAGTTGTTGTGATATACACGAAAATAGCAACAATGAAAATGAATATGGCAAACTGAGCGAATTCGTTTTTCTTGTAAACAAACAAATTATTAGCCATTGTGAGGAATCAACAACAATGCAACACGTCAACTATAATGAACAGCTGCGAGCAAAAAATGTGAAATGAAAATCATCTTGAATAAAACATTCAAAAAGTGACAGATGAACTCAGACTACAGTCTGTGTGTGCCCTATGCTAATATTAAACCGTTGTTAACAACAGCGCACGCTTTATATTATAAAACACGAAATCGAGATTCCTTTTCAGGCCAGATTTCATCTTTTTTACACAAAGAAAGCACACAGTTACAAACACAGATTTATAACATTTGTCATGTCGCCCAACCTCCCACCATTCAATAGCGCACTAATGATGGCTACATATTGAGGAAGGAAAAAGTACTTTGTATGTATTTGTAAAACGCTCGTCTGACTAAAAGTCATTTCACGAGTCAAACAGTATGGGATCAATCATACGCCATGTCGTACCAACCGTTTATTGCAGTTGAAATTTGCAATTCAAAGCGCGCTTTTAGATAATTTTGCGAAAACGAATTTTTTTTTTTCTGTCGAAATCGAGTGCATATTTCTTTCGAGTGTTGTTGTTGTGCTGGAAGTAAAGTGTTTTCAACTTGACAAACGAAAAATGGTTGATAGTCGTGAAAAATTTCTGCATCATTTTAGCGAAACGTAACGCTACCGCAGAATACGAAGAGCATATTAGAGTGGACCAAAAATAAAAAAATTTCGTTCTTTTTTTCAAAAATTATATTGATTTTCTTTTTTTCTTTCAAAAATTGTCAAAAATGCAAATATCCATGCACAAAAAAGATAGATACGGATTCTTTTAGGAAATTGAGCGGGCTACAAAAAAGATTAAACAAGTTTTTTTTGTAAAGTTACTCTTTCAATACTTATTTAGTACTAAATTTAAAAATTCATATTTCCGTCTATTTTGGTGTTTTTGATCCATTTTTTTGACAAAATTTGGTTTATTGATATTATACATGATTAATTATCATTATATACCAAGTATACCAAAAATATACATTTCTCATATATGTTCAAACATATTTTTGCTTAATATATTGGTGATTCCTTGGAAACTGATATATTTGTGTTGTACTTTTAAACACGAAAAGGTTCGAAAGGTGTTAGCAACAGGCCGAATACATAAAATTGGATCTCTATCACAAAGTTAATGTTAAAGTCAACCTCAACTTTAACTTTAAATTTAACTTTGTTTTTGACTTGGGTTTTGACTTGGACTTTGACTTCGACTTTGACTTTGACTTAAACTTAAACTTTAACTTTGAAGTTGAAGTTGAAATTGAAGTTGAAATTGAGGTTGAAGTTGAAGTTGAAATTGAAGTTGAAGTTGAAGTTGAAGTTGAAGTTGAAGTTGAAGTTAAAGTTAAAGTTAAAGTTAAAGTTAAAGTTAAAGTTAAAGTTAAAGTTAAAGTTAAAGTTAAAGTTAAAGTTAAAGTTAAAGTTAAAGTTAAAGTTAAAGTTAAAGTTAAAGTTAAAGTTAAAGATAAAGTTGAAGTTGAAGTTGAAATAGAAGTTGAAATTGAAGTTGAAGTTGAACTTAAAGTTAAAGTTAAAGATAAAGTTGAAGTTAAATATTTTAAAAAATTACAAGTATCATTTATTGGCGCTTAACCACCTAAGCAATTTTGGCCGTTGCCTATCAAAGCACGTCAGCCATTCCTTTTTAGCGATAACTAACGCCAATTGGAAACCCCAAGGGAGTTCAAGTCATCCTCCACCTGTTGTTTCCATCTCAGTCGTGGCCTCCCCCTTCATCTGCGGCCAAATTCAGGTGACGATAGGAAAACCTTCTGTGCTGGAGCTTCTTTGTCCATTCGCATAACATGACCCAGCCACCGGAGCATTTGAGCTTTAATTCACTGGACTATGGTCAGGTCTGCGTAAAGCTCGTACAGCCCGTCGTTAAATTTCCTTCGATACTTCCGGAGAACTTTTCCCTCAAATACTCCAAGGGTCATCCCATCTTCTCTTGACATTGTCCATGAATCTGAGCCATACATCGGACAGGTATGATGAGAGACTTATGGAGAGGACTTTACTTCTCAACTGCCTACTTGTCTGAGAAAATTTTGGTAAAAGCAACACCCTGACCCATCCAACGCATCGCAAAAATAAACACAAATCTTCCAAGTGCTATCCCATATTCTTTCGACAATGTTCACTCGTGATGTGAATTTTATTTTATTGGGTAGTATTCAGTTGCCTACTTAGCACAAAGTAGGATTTGTTGGCTTCTCCATTGAATAGTTAAGGACATTTGGAAAAAGTCACAAAAACTTTCTAAACCGATATTTATTTTCGAAGCTATTAAACTTTCAACCTTTAGCGCCAGTATTAAAATCCAATATTGCTTTTGGCGTTTATTAGAACCCTTTGCTACTTTTGTAATCTCAACCAATGCTGTAGAAAGTTGTGTCATTTGCTCTAAAATCAATAAAAAAAAACGCATTAGCAACAAAATGTTCCAAAGTTTTTTTTGAACTCATTAAGCCTGCAAACAGGCAGTCCTAGCCATTTTGGTAGCTTGGAGAAATGAAATAAAGACAGAAAATCCACTTTCGTTTGAGATAAAACTTTACATTCTGTGTTTGAAAAGGAAAATGGTATTTAAAAAAAGAAGCGGATAAAAAGAAAGAAGCGCTATGGAAAATATAAAATATTTTAATTTTAATGGCCTCATTTTATATGGCGAACGATAGCTCTGATCACAATATCGCATTTTCTTTCATTTTTGCTTTTTTTGTCGAAGAAAATCGAAAATACTTAAAAAAAAAATCTATGGAGCGAACGAAAATGATGGATAATGCGATGATTAAGCGATATTGTGAATAGACGAATTGTTCGTCTGAGCTATCGTACGCCATACATAATAAGGCCATAATTAACGATTTTGTTCTCAATAAATTACCTTAAAATGAAGTATACAAAGTTCCGAAATTGCGAACTAATGGAATCTGTAAAATAAAAAAAATAAAATATTTATTTAAACACTTTTACGATGTTCAGCAAAAAATTTCATCTAATTTCCTAAAAAATAAATATTTAGCACATACAAAAATTTAACACATAAATTCATCATAAACAAATATTTCAAGCCCTAAAATTTATTTGGCGTTCGCGTATCACCTGCCAGGCGTCAGTCTGACTGCCACCAACATTTTTCTGTTCATCAACAAACTGTGTCAAAATATGAAACTTTTCATATTAACACATTCGTGATAAGTGAACCACAATTTGTATGGGGAAGCATGCTGTGTGCAGATATTACAGTTGTACATAAGCGGTTTACATAATACCTAGGGAGATTCGGGTGTGCAGTGGCCTTCAAATTTGTGAATATTTCTACAGGCAAAGTTTCTATGATGAGCAGTAAAAATTAGAGAATGGATTACGGAAAAGGAAAAATAAAGCAACAATTTCAATCAGCCAAGTTTTCTTTTAATTTTTTTTTTTTGGGCTTACTTAGTACGAGCCACAAATAAATTTTTGATATATAGAAAATCTCTTGACTATTTCTAGGTATGTTAAGACATCAACTGAAATTTACTAAAATTTAAGAGCTTGTAGGAAAATATTTATACGAAGAAGGTTGATAACTAAGTGTTCGATTTTTGCAAACCAAGTAATTTTTTGTTTTTGAAATATGGGGTCACTTCTAATTTTTTTTTTTTTTTTTTTTTTTTTTTTATAATGGTTAGTCTCAGTGGAGACTACCCCATTCCTGTTAAGTAGCTAGGTTAAGATTACAAAATTATACAATTTGCTTATTGTCGTGAAGATAGATTGCGATTGCGAACAAAAGTATACAAAAAAAAAAAAAAAAAACCAAAAAAATTTTAAATTTTGGATCACAATTTTTGCAACCAAACAATTATGAAGCGACGTACATACTGACTTTTACTACTTTTATATTAAGTCGCTTTCTCGTTTGCATACGCAATTTCGGAATGCTACAAAGTCTTTTTAGGTAACTTCCCGTGACACTTGAAACCTTTGGAACATAGTTCCAATGAAACCAGTACATTAAATACCTAGCGGTAGTTTTCATATTATTTTCGAAATATTCCATTTCGGAAGTGGGCGCGGTTGGGAGGCGATTTCGTCCAATTACATCAGGTATACTCCCTATTATGTTAGTATACCTTGCACCAATTTCATCGTTCTACAGTAATCAGTTTAAAAGTTATGACCCGAGAAATTTTCAAATATGCCTCACTGAAAAGTGGGTGGTTACACGCCTACTTTTAAAAATTTATCAAAAAATCATAATAGAATGAATAGGGGGCTCATACTACCAAACTATATCATTTTAACCATTTCCGTTACCGAATTATATCAATTTAGGTGATTTACGAAGCTTTCGATATCGAAAGTGGGCGTGGTTGGAGAGCGCTTTTATCCAATTTCATCAGGTATACTCCCAACGATTGTAGTATGCTTTGTTCCCAATTTCATCTTTCTACCCTAATCAGTTTAAAAGTTACGACCAGTCGAAAAAGGGGGCGTGGTTATCATCGGATTTCCCAGTTTCAATAGCAACGTACCTTGGCCAGAAGGTAATCTGTATTCAAAAATTCATGCAAATATCTAATATTTTACTCAAGTTATCGTGTACCCGGGCAGACGGACGGACGGACAGACGGACGGACATGCCTTAACGAACTCCTCTTTACAACCTAAGAACTTTCATATATGGAACTCTACATCTATCTCGATTATTATGTGCCGCTACGTAGTACCGTTATGTGGACAAAATTATAATACCCTTGTACTGGTACAAGTACGCTGGGTATAAATATAACCGCTAGGTGGCTCACGCATTGAGATATTCGGTAAATTGATTAAAAAATTTAGATTTAAGTAAGTTTCCGATAAGCCAGATTACCAACTAGATGAACAAGTAAAGACAATACAATACGTTTTAGGCGAAATTCCGCTAGATGGCGCACTGATGGATATAATTTAAAATGCTTCAAAAAGAGGAGATTAACTTATCGATAAGCTAGAGACTTAAAACTTTTCAAACATTTTTCAGAACCCGGCGAAAATGCAAATCCTCATCAATAAACTTCCGATAGGTGGGGCATGGATGGAGCTGTTTCTAAAATTCGTTTCAAATAGGAAATCTTGTGGTGGGCTTTCAACTATTCGTGGTAAATGAGGGACTTAAAACTTGGCAAATTGTTGGGGACACGATGACAACATAATTTGCAGAAATCAAAACTCCGATAGGTGGCATATGAATCACAGGGGGAATCTAGCAAACGATTTTTTGGGAAACTTCCCGATAGGGGGCGCACGGCGCGAGCTATTTTGAAAGTTTGGGGGCTTGAAACATAGCATATAAATATTTGAATTTCAAATAATATACCTAAGAAATCTGATTTACTTATTAAGTACAAATTCGGAAAAAAATTGAAATTTTTCTAACTAGTGAAACAAGTTCTGAAATTTGAGCAAAGGAAAGAAGGATGTTCTATTTCGAGGTGCAGTACTTCAAAATACACCACAGTGCGCGGGTACGCTGCTAAAACATAAACAACTAATAAATTTTTAAAAATTTCGAAAAAACGTGTCTAATAGAAATTCCACCAAATCGTTAAGTAATTTGAAGATTCGTTAAAAAATTTAATTACCGGAAACTCTTGCCAAAATATTTATTTTGCTTCGAAAATATTTCATGTTGCTAACTTAATTATGGCATGTTCAAATGTTCATTAATAATAGAAGAAAATAAAATGCTGTCTTTACTTCTCTTTGTGTAAAATTTGCCACAAAATAATTTCCAAAGTAAATTTACCACTACAATATGATGTAATTTGCAAGCATTCTTGAAAACTTTGCAATGCAGCAGAATATGTAAATATCAGAATTGAAAATAATGTAACTATGGGTGACAAGAAGGCATGCGAGGACTGCAGTGAAGCTTTAAATTTTATACAGCATTTATTATGAGGAAAATATTAATAATGTCTTGGAAAACCAGAAAGAGATAAGTAAATTTGTCGTTATGCACATTAGACGGTTTTGAAAAAACGTTAACATTTTTTTAGTCACTATGTATGTGTATTATAAGTCAAGATAGAATATGTGAGCAGGGGAGGCCCTTTTGTTTTGGAATTTTCAACCATAAAAAAAACTTTTCAAAATAGGTTTAAAAAAAAAGTGGCAACTTTATAAACCACCTTAAGTGGCAAATCCAAGTAGAAAATCTAAGAATGAAGTATAGTATTCACAAACAAAATTACATCCAAATCGGTCAGTGGTCGAAGAAATAAATAAAAGGCAGTAAGGTGGCAACCCTAGCTGCCAACTAATTTTTAAGGCATCATGGTTGGTTGGTTGGGCGATAAGTACCCTTGATTTGATACCCACATTCGCGTACCTTGCGTAGTATTTAAGAAAAAGTTATATAGGTGGCAACGCTGTATACCGCCCTAAGTGGCAACACGCAAATGGGCAGTGTTAGAATCAAGCATATTATCTCTATGCCAAATTTCATCGAAATCGGTCCAGCGGGCCATTATGATCCCAAAGTAATCCCAAAATAATATCAAAATGACCCCAAAATTATGTCAAATTGACATTAAAATAATTCCAAAATTATATCAAAACTACCCCAAAATGTTCACAAAATGACACTAAAGAAGACCCTTGAATGTTCCCAAAATTATCCGAAAATGACCCCAAAATTTTCACAAACTGGCCCAAAAATGATCCCATAATTGTAGTAGAATTTCATATCAAAGAGCCAAACACATATTCTCGAATTTGAATAATTCCAAATTAGGTGGTAACTTTGTAAAAAAAAATACTCGATAGCAACTTTCCTCCAAACATCAGACTGGAATTTACAAATTTCTCATATAAAAAAGCAGTAACTTTTTTTTTTTATTTAATGAACAGTGCTGCGTTTCTGTAACTCAATTTGATCGATCGTCTCGACTGAATAGTCGATTTGACGTCACATTGATTTTGTGTTGTGGTGACAAAACTTTTTTTTTCAATTTTGAATCGAGTCGAGTGTGACGACATCAAAATCGAGAATTTCGTCGATTTTTTACAGAAACGGGGTACAGGGATATTGTTATGATAGGTGAATTTTGATACAGGGTTGACATCACTTTTTTGTGTATATTTGGTGGTAGGTAAGAATGACTTTTCTGAAGCAGTCTAGTTTGCTTACATATTTCAGTAGGAACTTCAAATGAAAATAAATACAATTAAAAAACATTTTCAACAGCATTCAAATGACTAAGTTAATTGTAAGGGATTTTAAGGATATAAATAATTTAATATGTAGTAAAAATTATATTACATTCAGAAGATAGTTTTAGAATTTTTTATACCTTTCATGAACATGAAATGGTATTATAACTTTGGTCCGATGTTTGTAAGTATGAGAAGAAGAAGAGATAGACCCATCAATAAGTATACCGAAATGATCAGGATGACGAGATGAGTTGATTTAGCCATGTCCGTCTCTCCGTCTGTCTGTCTGTCTGTCTGTCTGTTTGAACGCAAACTAGTCCCTCAGTTTTTGAGATATTTGCCTGAAATTTTGTATGCGGCCACCATTTTCCAATATAGGAATCATTTGTCGGAACCAGCAAGATCGGACCGATATTACATATAGCTCCCATACAACCGATTATTCCGATAAACGGATTTTGGGCTTTAACTCCTGTAATTAAACACGTAGGAACGTGAAATTTTAGAGGTATCGCTATTTTTATATGTGAAATATCGATGTTGAAAATCATTGAGATGGGATAAATATTTCACATAGCCCCCATACAATCGATTGTTCCGATAAACGGATTTTGGGCTATAACTCCTGTAATTAAACACGTAGGAACGTAAAATTTTAGAGGTATCGCTATTTTTATATGTGAAATATCGATGTTGAAAATCATTGAGATGGGATAAATATTTCACATAGCCCCCATACAATCGATTGTTCCGATAAACGGATTTTGGGCTATAACTCCTGTAATTAAAGAGGAAGGAACGTGAAATTTTGTAAGTGTTGCTGTTTTAGAATGTGGAACGTCGATGTTAAAAATCAATGAGATTGGACCAATATAACACATCGCCCCCATATAATCGATAGTTCCGATAATTTCGGTATGAGCGGAAGTTAAATTCACACAGGCTGTACTGGGATCAAAGAGTGAAAATCGTTACGCTTATTCATGAAAGGTATTTAGCCTTCGGCACAGCCGAAGACAGCTTTCCTTACTTGTTTTAAATTGGATTAATTAGACGAATTTTCAATAATCTTTGGAAAAAGATCAGCCAAGTTGTAAGAGCTCACTTCAACTGATAACAAATCAAATGAAATAAGAGGCAGTACTTTCTTAACAAAAAGGAAGTACCTATATAATTAGACTTGAAAAAAAAAAACTAATGGCGGCGATATACCAACAGGTTATCATAACCTCTAACGAGATTTTTAGCCGAGCTTCTCTTTTCAACTTGCGGTGTGTTGCTTTTGAGTTTTCCTACAAGTTGGCGGGACCTACAGTTTTTTGCCGACTCCGAATGGCACTTGCAAAGCTAATGAATTTTTTGCTGAGAAGCTTCTCATGGCAGAAATACACCCGGAGAGTTTGCCAAACTACTGCTGAGGGACGACCCCGTTTAGAAAAATTCTTTTTCTAAATAATTTTTTATGTTACTTTTGCCGGGCATCGAACCGCCACGACTTGGTGTAGAAGCTCGAACACTTAACCTCTATACCACGGCGGCCGCCAGTTGGTATGAGCTAAAGTTAAATTGACACAGGTTGTACTGGGGATCGAACAGTGAAAATCGTGACGGTTATTCATGAAAGTTATATAGTACTTTGTGTACTATCTACCAAATTTTTTACTTTATTTTTTGCGTATTTTTTACTTTATTTTGTTTTTGCGTATTTTTACTATATTTTTGCATAACTGTTACTGTATTTTTCGTGTAATCTTTACTGTCTTTTTTGCGTTAATTTTACTATATATTTTTTATAATTTTGAATTTACTGTATTTTTTTTACTTTATTTTTATGCAATTTTTACTTTCTTTTTTATGTAATTTTTAATATATTTTTCGCCTATTTTGTACTGTATCTCTCGCTTAATTTCTACTATATTTTCTGTGTAAAATTTTATTATATTTTTTTTGTTTTAACTGAAAACCACACACTTGGATCCGCCCCTGCTCTGCGCAAACAGTTCATGTTACTAACCCATTCATTTTCATTGTACCCATACCAGTACACCTCTTCAAACATCGAGAACATAATATCGTCGCTCGCTTGCCAGAAGCATGAATGTGCCAAAATTAAAATATTGCGAAATAGTATTTGAAAATTTATTGCTCTCGCAAAATTTTAAATTTTTTGGGTTTGACATAAAGATTTTTTTGTTAGTTATATTCTCATTATACTCTTTCCACTGATATAGTTTTTAAGTTGATATTCTTTCAATTCATCGAGATAAGGCACATTAATGTTTTTTTAATTTCCTAGTAAGATTTTAAAAATTTTCGTTGCGCCAGAAGCATGAATCTGTAGCACATTCATGTTATTGGCGAAACGAAAATGTTAAAAATTTGAATTTCTAAAATTTTTAAAATTTTCGTTGTGCCAGAAACACGAACGTGTAGCAAAGTTGTTACTTATACGCCTTGTTGTTGAGTGTCGCATATTCATACTTCTGGCAGAACGAAAATTTTTAAAAATTTCGAAATTCAATTTCAAAAAGGTCTAATTGTTGCACCATACACATGAATGTGTCTTCCTGCAAGCGGATTTAGTACTGGGATTTAATGGTCTAATTTGCTCATATTTACTATTTTTTGTGCTTACTCCAACTACTTTTGCCGACATTTAAGTGCATTTTTAAGAACAATGCAGTCAAACCAACGACCTTTAAACTATCCTACAGCAAGTATCAACCACAAGCCAACTAGTTAGTTGAGCCACCTTTTTTGATAACATTTAAGCAAGTCTTTTTTTTTAAGTTAACTTCTTAGGCGGCGATATAAAGTTTTGATTGAGAGTAAAATTTGAGAAAATGGCTTATGATACAACGGAAATCATGCAACGGATATTATTATGTTGCAGACTTTCAGGCGTAGGCGATTTTCACCA
Source organism: Campiglossa producta (assembly GCA_964058755.1). Taxonomy (NCBI): domain Eukaryota; kingdom Metazoa; phylum Arthropoda; class Insecta; order Diptera; family Tephritidae; genus Campiglossa; species Campiglossa producta. The sequence goes on along the minus strand of CAXKVI010000002.1, from coordinate 21,376,435 downwards.
CGATGTTTAGCTGCGCAAATCAAATAGGAGGTGAAATTCTAGAATCTAGCTAACATTGCACAAATTGTAATAGCTAGGCCGAGCAGAATTTATGGATGTTGCCACTTATGGCGGCTTACAGGGTTGCCACCTATCTCAATTTTTTTAAATATAGAGCTAGATATGCAAATATGGATATCAAATGAAAGGTATTTTCGACTGTATTCCAACTATGCTCATTTTAAGCAGGGTTGTAACTTAGGGTTGCCACCTAACCGAAATTTATTAATTTTTTCGTATATCTCGGGAACTGATGGACCGATTCGGATAAAATTTGGCGTATAGACAATATGATTCACTGTAAGTTTATATACATGGGTGTAGCCACTAAGGGCGGTTTACAGGATTGCCACCTATCCAAATTTTTTTTTTAATATAGAGCCAATATGGGTATCAAATGAAAGGTATTTTCGGCCGTATTCCATAAAGGACAATTTCGCGCATGGTTGCCACTTAGGGTTGCCACCTAACCGCAATTTACAAACAAAAAAAATTATTTTACAAAACTTTGCATTTTTGTGTATGCAAATCAAGTCGTTTTCGGACAATTTTGAAATCTGTTCAAAAATGTTACTTGTGAACTAGTATCTTTTGGAACTAGTTAGCTATTTCATTGTCTACAATTTAAACTCACATATTTTTTGTAGTTCTTTTGAGGCATACAATTTAGTTATCTTGTATTGTTGTCTATTGAAACCTGAGTAAAACAACATTAAACAGAAAAAGTAAGTCATTAAAATTGTTATAAACTTTTTAGGGCTTCCAGTGAACTTCTCTTTATTTATAGCTGAAATATTTTTGTTGGTCAGCATTTTAGTTATAACTTTTAACTAAGCATAAAGTTGCGAACATATGTATGTAGGTATTTATTATCTACATATTTACATACATATGTACATACTTAACTACTTATTTAGAAATTTTTTGAAACTGTTTACTTCTTTTATAGATAAAAACTGCTGATTTCACATCAACCTTCATCTTCATTGCAATCCTTAGACAACAAATAAATGTTTATGTTTGATTAACGTATAAAGTTCATCTATTCGTCACAGTCACAAAATAAAGTTAGAAAACAAAAGTTTTTAAGGTCAAATGTTTACGAAAATGTTTTTCGCGCACTAAGTAATGTTATTTGTGCATTAGTGAAAGAATTAATTCTAATCAATTTGTTTGGGTGCAAATTTCATTACTTAAGCGGTCACCTAGGCTTTTGAGAAGGTCGCCCAAGAAAAACAATATGCACAGAAGCAGCGACAAAATAAATCCTATATTTAAGGGCAGACTTTCAGTGAAAAAAGTATTCAATTTCATGCAGTACTTTCTCACTGATGTGCGTACAAAAAAACTTACAGGCAGATAGGCAAAACTATTGAAGCTGCTATGACACGTACAACATGTTTGACAATCATTCTGGTACGTGTTGGTACTGGACCATGGGTCGGCAGATTTGCAAGTGCAGGTGTATAAGTGAGAGCGCTTATACACGGGCTGTGATCGTCCGAAATATATTTTTAACATTCGCTGACCAAACAAGCGACACCTCCACGCGATGTGGTTGCGCCCCTTGCTCAGCGACGACAAAATCATTTGGTAAATAAAGAGCGCAACGTGTCTGTGTGATGAATCCAACTTGTTTGACTGATCTTAAGATCTATGGGGCGCCGATGCTTGTACTGGACTGATAGGTGATTTTCACTACCCACCAAACTTTCCTCCATTATCTATATTAATTTTGTGTGACTAGTAAGTAAAATTTTACAGTAAATTTTTTAATTCACATATCGTCGCTCGCTTGCCAGAGGCAAGAATGTGAAAATTTTCCAGATTTGAGTTAATAGGCTCATGTGACTCATCTCTTCTTTCTCTGCGATTCACAAAAATCCTGGGTTTCCAAAGTACAAGGAACCCCCGGTAATTTGCAATGCCATTTTCATTAATGTGTAGTTCATTATCTGAAAATTGTGCCAGAAAAACGAATGTGCTACACATTCATGTTTCCGGCGAAACGAAAATGTTTAAAAATTTAGTTTCTAAATTTTTTTAAAATTTTAGTTAGCCAGAAACGTGAATGTGTTGCACTGAACCACAGACACCATGGCGTATACGTAACAATTTTGCTATACATTCGTGTTTCTGGCGCAACGAATATCAATAAACTTTCAAAAACGATTTCCAGAATTTTAATTTTTGCACATTCATGCCTCTGGCTAGTGAGCGACGGGTATTTCCGAAAATGTGTCAACCAAAGAGAAAGATTTGAAAATGAATCTAGGTCAAACTTTTTGATACCATTATGTACGCAAGTATGTATGTATGTCACATTAGGGTGGTCTTTTTATAATGAAATGTAAAATTTTTTTCAGACTCACCCATTAGATCATTTGCCCCACGGTCAACTATATCGCACACAAAATTGTATTCCGATAGGAGATAGTTTAGGCGTGTCGCAGCGTGGTCAAAGTTCAAATTTATCTATTTAGACTCAAGAAGCGCCGAAGTCGTGCGCAGGAGGATTAAAGTTCAGACTCAAATTGAGTTGTCTCTATGCAACAAGTCCTAAAATTCTGTGGAAGACAAGCATTGCGCAGGTCCACAAATACAATTACTACACCAAGTTTTCGGTAATCGCAACCCGGTTAAAGCTACATACATCAAAAATTGTTTAGAAAACGTTTTTCTACACGGGGTCGCCCCTCGGAAGTGACTCGGCTAACTCCCCGAGTGTATTTCTGCCATGAAAATCTTCTCAGCAAAAATTCATCTGCTTTTCAGGTGCAGTTTGGACTAAGCAAATAACTATAGGTCCCGCTGATTTGTAGACAAAAATAAATCAAAAACAGCACACCAAAAGTTTTTAGAGAAGCTCGCACAAAAATTCCATTAGAGGATCCTTCGATAACCAATTTTCTATGTAGAAATTTTCGAAAAACGTAGAAAATGAAATAACTCACATTACGGTAAGAATTTCAAACTTCAAGTCCTAATAACTTCAGAACCATTTGCTCTAGAATAATGAAATTTGCTTTTCGATCACTTCCACCTTTTCATAAAAATGTACAGAAAAGTAGCTCACTTTTTTCACCGTGTACGTATAATACACAAAAAAGAAGAAGATTGTCTCTTTGAACAGCTTCGAAGCACAAAAAGAGGCCAGAAGTCAGAAACGAAGATATTTCCATGGAGATTTCTTCTTATTCTTGGGAGGTAAATCTTTTAATTTTATTTAAAAGTATACCTTCTTCGACGCTATCAAGCATAAGTACACGATAGCATCATGATAGAGATCTCCGTTAAGCAGTTAATAATTCTTAGTTCGATTCGCGGTGAAGGCAATATGGCAAGTGCACATATGGTGAGGCAAAAAGAACATTTGACGTTGGCAAGTTATGTATTCAATGGCCTGGTAGTATAGATTAGACTAGACATCTGGGTTGAGCGTGCATTTTTTTTTTTTTGTAATTTGAAATATTAAAAAAAATCGTCTCAATATGCTGAGGTTTCTCTTTGAAAACAATAATAAGATGTTCTCTACAAATATATGAAGCCAATCTTCTTAAAGAAAAACTATAGAGATATCTCCTTACTTTTGTTCTATTTTATTAGGTGGTATATTAGCAATCCACCATGTAACGTACTTATCTGTAATTCTACATATTAAGTTATCTATTCGAGCATATTTACAATGAAATTAGCTAAATTTGCATGTAAAACTTCGGCGAGTTTTAATATTTTCATCAAAGTTGTTGGTCTTGTCAGTGGCCTATTATTTTTTTTTTTTTTTGTTAACTTTTTCTTGGTACTTATATTTATATTTTGCTTTCCCCCGGTATTATGTTACCAGTATTTATACGTCGGCTTTAAAGCACAAATAGTACAAGTCCAGTTTTCGTTTTGTTTTAGTTAGGTATGACGAGATGTAGAGGAAAATGTGTTATATATAACACGCTAACGGGGTTACTCCTAGCACCCATAGAAACCGAATAAATAGTAGTACTAACTTGTAAAATCAAGGGTACCCCTTATTTGTTGACAACACAAAACCTTGAATATCTCATTTCGAGAAAAGGTGGACTTATACCACTTGTACATTAAGCAGCTCAAATAAGCAAACAAAGAGGACTCCAACGAATATGCCAGCCCAAAACATTAAGTAGATATGTACAAGCAAAAATAATTATCTGGGAAAATATCCATGATGTCGCTGCTTTTCTAGGTAAAAATATACTCATGCAAACATACAAATGTGCTTTTAACCGTGATGATGCGTTTAGTATGCGCTGTCATCACGAGGACAAAATCACATGGGCTATAATGGTATATTATGAAGAAATTTGGCACAAAATTTTGACTACGAATTAAGCTACTGCAGGGGATCAAAAATTAAGAATCAAATTAGTAAATATTGAATTATATTTTAGTGGAGGTAGGGAACCAGGTCGCAGTTATTTTTCATTCAAGTTATTATTTAAGCATGCAACCGCCATTCATTTTCCAGATTATTCTCACTTCTTTCATATATCTTATCTCCTCTCTTCCCAGTATCGTGTTCAACTTTACAGTGTCTTGTTCAACTGTATTACTACTCTTAGCTGTATCTGTTGCCTAAAGATTTTTATAAAAAATTTCTTCATTATATCCCACATTGCACCACGGGTAGGCAGTTTTAATGGATTTAGCGCTTCCGTAATTTTACGGCACAAATGCACACACGTGGATTTGTAATGTGTTTTTGTGTAACATAAAGCTCTCGCCATAATTTCGAGTTCAAATTTAGTAGCTAAGAGGAGCATAAACACACATTTGTCCTAATGTGAGTGAATAGGGTAAATGCGCCAGTGCACGAACACTGAAGATTGTGTTACATTGAAGCATTGAACTATAAGCGGGTGTTCTGTCAATTTCTGACTAACCACTTTTATGAACTTTAACTGCCAGTTCGCATAGGAATTAATGACAAGCTTGGTGGCCACCTTTTGTATGAAAATTCTTTTAATTTCATCACTTCGTAGAACACGAATTTGCCCACTGGGGGGAAAGTTCTCGTTCTATGAAATGACAACCCCCGCCCAGGGGGCAAATTAGTGTTCCATGAAGTGATAAAAGGAAAACAATTTTCATACACAATTTATGAAAATAAACTTCAAATTCATACAAATTTTTTCACGTTATTATTTTTTAAAACCAGAATCTCCCCCCTTGTCCATATTAATATCTTTTCATAAAATCACAATATTTTTCATGAATACTCAACTGGATTTGACATAAAGGGCTAATTTAAAAATGGACGTCAAGTTAAGAAAAGTTCAAAAGGCCAAATCTTTAGTATGCTACAGTAAATATACATAAAAGTCTGAAACCTTTGAGAAGTGACAAAAAGAGAAAAAAATTTCAGAAAAAAAAAGCTTAAATAAAGTACAGATATGTTACAAAAAAAGCTTCTCCTGAAGTTGTAAGCTTTTTTGGAAAATTGACTCACTTACCCTAAAATATGTGGACAAGAACTATTACCTCGATACATACATGCATAAGAGGCTACTCTAATTTATGAAATATTCCGTTGATGAAATTAATTTTCTACATTAAATTTTGACTCATTTGGCTGGTCTAATTTAGTTATCCCTTATTTAGATTATCCAAGTAATATGAGTATTAATTAAATCATCTCAGAATGCCTCACTCATGAGCTTTGCTAAGGAATGTGCTCTTTTGAGTTCTATTTCATACATACCTACATACGTATGTATATGTGAGAGCAAGCTAGGGATATTGCTTGCATCTTAGGTCCGGTTTTTCAGTGCAAATTTAAACCACAGACAAAGTTGAGAAGAGTTTGTCTCATACAAGTCGGCCGTTTAAACTTGCACTGAACTTCAGTTCGTATAGAACTGAACAGTGTTAGTCTTCGACGCAGAAAACTGAAGCGTGTTAGTCTTCCACGCAGAGAACGAAGTGTGTTAGTCTTCGACGCAGAGAACGAACCGTGGTTAGTCTTCCACGCTAACTGAACCGTATAAGTCTTCGTTGGGAGCGACGATATATTCAACGAATAAGAGATTCGGAGGCTCTTTTCGCTTTTGTCGGTATTTTTTTCTAATTCAATATTTTATTTTTATTTTACATTTCTTTATTTTATTTTACTTAATTTTATTTTGTTTTTGTTTTATTTCATCTTATTTTATTTCATTTTATTTTATTTTATTTTATTTTATTTTATTTTATTTTATTTTATTTTATTTTATTTTATCTTTATTTTATTTATTTCTTATTTTGTTTTATTTTATTTTATTTAAATTTATTTTATTTTATTTTATTTATATTTTTTATTTCATTTTGTTTTATTTTGTATTCCTTTATTTTATACTATATTATATAACTAATTTTTTTTTTTTTTTTTTTTTTATTTTATTTAACTAATTTTTTTTGTTTTCACTTTTTTAATTTTTTTGTTTTTTTTTTTTTATTTTATATATTATCGACTCAGTATATTTTTTTATTCATCTTTTTATGCAATTTTATTCCATTTTTTATTTTTTTTTTATTTTATTTTGTATATTTTTCTTGAAATTCAAAAAAGAAAACCCAATAATTTGCAATCAAATAAATTGTTTCCTTTTTTTATTTTGTAAATAACCGCAAAACACTTAAAAATCAATTAACAACAACAACCAAAAAACAAACTATTAGACATAATGATACTTTCTAGAAACGACGTCTGTAAACAACACGACGAATAGTCTTATAATGATAACCATCTGAGCCATGTGAAGAGGATGGTGGTAAGTAAGTGTTTTGAGGAGCAGCAATAGGCTCGGATAGTACAGCCTGGTGAACTGGTGCTGGAGGAACATATGTGTTTTGTGGTGGCGGTGGTGGAGGAATGTAGGTATTTTGTGGTGCAATGGGTTCGGAGAGAACAGCTTCATGAACAGGTTCTGGTGGAATGTAGGTATTTTGTGGTGGTGGTGGTGGTAAGTAGCTGGGCTGTGGTGCGATTGGTTCCGATTTTACTTCTTCATGCACTGGAGCAGGATAATTGTAGCCTTCATGACCGCCGTGGCCGCCACCAAAAAGATGAGAAACATCAGCAGCAGCAAAAGCCAAGACGGCAAAGGATACAGCAACGAAGAGTTCTGTGCAGGGAAATACAAATTTTACAGATTAGTATAGTTAAATTTAAAGGGTGTTTATTCTGAAAGCACAATTGGTAGTGAAATATTTTTAAAAAATGTTTGGTTCTTTCGCTAATACACTTTTAAATTAACATATCCTTAATAAGCTCCTTATTAGCTATTTTGTTAAATATTTGAATTTTTTATTTACGCACCATTTTTTTGTTTTCTTTATTATTTCTCAAGCTGCTTACACCACAATGGTCAAAGTTTGATAATATCTTAGTTGGTAAACGGTACGGTATTTATACGATTTTACTTGATAACGCGGGCTGTCAAATGCAGGTCATCTTCACTTAAGAGTTATCAAGAGCGAATGCACAAATGCTTTACATAATGAGCAGCACAATGACATTCAAGAATTAAATATTCAAATATGGCTATGAGATTTTTACTTGTATTTTTTATGTATGTACCTAAGCATCTTGAATTTGTGTGATATTATCGACTAAATAGTCAGCATTAGCTATGCAAAAGATATATTTCCTATTATCGCTTTGTCGGCATTGATATCTTCATTATTTTTTTAATTGCCGCTTACACAGCTAATAGATTGAATCTGAGTTCAATAGAGTCAAGGAATCATACGTGCTTTGCATTACTTGTCGACATTTAGAAGCAGGCAAAGTGCGCACTGGACTTTTCCC
>CAXKVI010000002.1:21326513-21368377 GCA_964058755.1 Campiglossa producta | reverse complement strand
CACGATATACGTGGATAACGATCTGGCCTACGCTGTAGTGTACTAGGCCATTGCACCTTTTGAGGGGCTCGATTGACTCTTTATTCATGGTGAACACCACCTGTCTGTCGGGCCCTACCGCATCCCCGACCAGATTGACACTCCAGTCATGCGTTGGGAGGGACGGATTCATTAGCCGTAGCATCCCGAGTATTCTCTCGGGTTCGTCAGGGATGGCCGGAATCCACGCCCTTGCCCTTGGACGAGCTGGAATGTCCTTCCAGTCGACGACCTCTATCTTTGCGCCCTGGTAGACTTCACCCAGTTTAGCAGCTGCTGCCTTGTACAGTGCTACGGTTTTTGCATCCTCGCATGCGAGTAATTTAATTTGACCCTGGTGCCAACCCGCATCCGTTACTCGTGCCGAACTACCCGGAAACTCCGGAGCAACGTTGAGAAGAATGTTGCCGAGTTCATTTCGCACGTAACGCCACCGGTCCTTGGGGATGGCCAGACGGTCATTGCCTCGGTCAAGGACGCCTATAAGGATCCTGTCCTTGGTTACCTCAGCAAAGCTTAGTTTGCCCGCTCCAGAGGTATTCTGATGCCGCTTGGGAGGGGGAATAAACTCCAGATCCGATCTCTGGCGCTTGAAAGGGTTAACTTTTAACCTCTTTGGCATGTACGAATTTTGGAAATCCGGTATCACAGCTTTCGCTAGCTCTACAGATTTACTGGAATTCGGCGACAGTGATTCCTGCGGTACCCCTTCATACCTCTTCAGGATCTTTGCAGCCAATCTTTTCTCGTAGTATGTGAAGCGGCGGGGAGATGTCTCCCTGGAGTGCGGACCCGTAGTTGCCATCGCGGTCGCTTTCCTTGCCGACATCTCAGTTGCAGCTTCCTTCTCCTTCGAAACTCCGAGGCCAGGTCGTGAGACCGCTGCCACAGACGTAAAGATACTGGTTTTCATATCAGCGGTTGATGGGAGTTTAGCATCCGCCGTTGTCCGCTTAGCTGCGTTGGCAACCGCACTGGTGCTAGCTCCCATCAAGTCAATCTTATTCGATAGAGGGTTGGTTGACCGACTCGTAGTTGCCATCGCTGTCGATCCCCCCCTTGATTGTGGAACGGAGGTTGTCCTCCGGCGTTGTTGTTGCTTCCTCGCCTGCTCCTCCATAGCTCTCCTTTGCTGAGGAGTGAAATTTGGCGTTGTTTGTTTTTTAGATTTTTCGTTTTTATTCAGGTTATTCGAGTTCATCTTGTTCGTACGACCCATCGCCGGACAAGGCCAGCTTAGGGTCAAGGGAAGAGTAGGGGAAAATGTGTCGTCCGCCGCGGCAGAGCCCCGTACCGCGGTAAGGCCATGCTTACTCTCTGAGGCGACCCGGTGTCAGAGAGGCTCCGTTCAAATACAGCCACGATTTGCCTCCCGGCTGCAAACGTCCAATGGGCACGGTTTCGCATAACACCCTGGATTGGGAGGGGGAAGATCTTTGTCGTCGCGCCAGAGAGGCTAGGCTGCTCTCGTGATGAAGTGCCGTACGGAGCTATGATCACAAGGGCAGCGTAGCCCTGTGGCTATCGACTTAAGCCCTCGTACCGCGGCAAGGTATCCACCCTTCACGAGGGTACTTGTTCTTAAAATATGTAAAGAAATCCTAAGAAATCATGAATTCACTCATAAATTTTAAAATAATTTTCTTAGAATCTATGATTTTTTATTCTAAGAAATATCTGCTTGGTTCAGTGTGCTATAAATTGTAGAAACAGCTTGTCGTCAATGATAAGTAATTGATATATATGACTTGACAGTGACGAATAGTCTGCCTACTTAAAATTTCATTATCGATTAATAATATTTTAATTCAGACCCCAACAGTTTAGTATCACTTAACGTCTAGAAGAGAATTTCTTCTTATATTGCTCACTTCCGTAACCCTCTCCGCTCTGAAAAGGGAAATGCTATACATATATATTATATATCCGTAGCTATGCAAATTAGACTAGGTATTAAAACTTTGTATCAATAAGACCAGAAATATGTAAACATCAGATATAAACTTCTATACAGAAAAATGCTCAGTATCACGAGAGGAATACATATATTTTTCTATATCCGTTCAAATATGAAAATGTCAATGCGCTTCCAAAGTTAGGGTTTTCTCAAAAAGTTTTATCAGAATTTGGGCGAGTGGAGTATTTGAAACTTTTTAACGGCTGGCTTTATGTAAAAAAGAAAATTTGATATGGATATTAAAGATATAGGTGTGTTTAACAAAAAATAGTAAGTTAATTTTTGTTATTTGTTTTTATATAAAGTTTTTTGTTGTAGGCACTTTTGTATTTTATTTTATTTTTTTTTTTTTTTCTATTTTTTTTCTTTTTTTTTATTCTATTTTATTATTCTTATTTATTTTTTATTTTATTTTTTTATTTTTTATAATTTTTTCATTTTTTTCGTTTTTTTATTTTATTTTAATTTATTTTATGTTATTTTATTTTATTTCATTTAATTTTATTATATATAATTTATTTTATTTTATTATATTTTATTTTATTTTATTTTTTTTATTTTATTTTATTTTATTTTATTTTATTTTATTTTATTTTATTTTATTTTATTTTATTTCATTTAATTTTATTTTATTTTATTTTACAAAATATTTTCTTGAAGCTGGCTCTAGGTCCAATGTATTAAATCACGTTGTTTTTATTTACTTTCCGTTATATTTCAATCTCCAACGGAGATCGTCATCAGGGAATCAGCTCAGATGTTGGAGCAACAGCGTCTAATCAGTTTGGAATGCTGATTCCCTGATGAAGATCTCCGTTGGAGATTGAAATATATCGAAAATTAAATAAAAACAAACGTGTTTTAATGCATTGGACCTAGAGCCAGCTTCAAGAAAATATTTTGTTAAATTTATGATACATTTACACTGCACTACATGCGTCGCTTTTGGCGAAGTTTTTTCGAGAATGTTTGTCCGGAGAATGAATTTGTTTGCCAAATTAGACGAATTTAATTTAATTTGACCTAATTTGGTGATCAATTTCAATCTGCGGATGAACGGTTTCGAAAAAACTTGGCCAAAAGTGACGCATTTGATGCAGTGTAAATGTAGCTGCAGTAGTGTAATGTAGTGTAAATATATCTTCATCTAAAGCAAAAAGTACCTCGCTGCACTTTTGATGCACGAAGTTTATGCGCTCAGTCACCTGACAGATTGGCATCATAAAAATAGCAAACATTTCAATTAATGTTTTTAAAAGTGTCTGATAGAAATCGACGCCTGCGGTGGTTTGTCAGATTTGATGCTATGATCAATCGTCACTTTAATCGTTAGGCGCGTAATTCTAATGGTCATTTGGACATATTTAACAATTAATCACCGCTACAACTTGTTTTCATAATTAGTGACAGCAAAAATTCCAAGCAAGTTAGCAACAGCCGTGAGCAACTTGGATGCAATAGCAAGTTGAACATTTGTCAGTATGGAATTATTCAATGTACGACTGAGTGTTTTAGCATATGGCCAAAAATTAATAGTTAAAATATAGAAATATTTTTATTTGTTTTGCATATTCTTTAGTTTTATCAATATCTTCATCTTCCAGCTAATGGGATGTTTTCTGCTTAACACAGCTGCTAAGCGTTGTTTAACAAATTAAGAACAACACAAGAAATAGGAAGCTAAAACCTTTTGTGTTGCCAAACAAAAATTTTTACTTCCGCATTTGATGCTTAATTATGGCTTTGTTTGAAAAATAAATGGCGCCAGAATGAAATTGCGAAACTTTATGGATTTAGTATTCGTTTCATACCGTATAAATAAGGGCGGGAGAAACTTTATGTATACAATCAACACGAAAACTTTGTAGTGTAAACATTAAAAAATAAAATTAAGGAAACTATGGTGAGTGAAAAATGCAATAAAAGCAAAAATGCAAAAAACTGCACAAATAGCAATAAAAATGGAAAAAAGTGAAGGTTTAGCAAAAAGTTCCAAACATAATTTTGTGATTACTCGTTTAAAAAACACCTTTAAAGGTTGAGATGAAAGTTGTGGTCTTTGATGGTAAAGAATTCCAATATGCATAAACCTGGAACAGCTATCCTTGTGTTCATATAAAAAAAATTCCCTCCGAACTGCTATTAACTAGTTTTTAATTCTCGAAGTTCGATATCGGTCTCGGCTACAGTTTCGGTCACGGTATAGTTGCTGTTCCAGTTCCAGTTTCGCTTAATATTTCCGAACCAGTTTTTTTTCGGTCTAGACCCAGTTTCGGTCTCGGCTGCAATTTCTGGTTGATTCAGTTTCTGTTTCGGTTACAGTTTCGGCCTCGATTCAGTTCTGTTTCGGTTACAGTTTCGGTCTCGATTCAGTTTCTGCTCAGGTGCCAGTTTCTGTTTCGTTGGCGATTCAGTTTCTGCTTCGGTTCCAGTTTCGGTGTCGGTTTCATTTCTGTTTCGGTTCCAGTTTCATTCTCGATTCAGTATCGGTATCGGTTCACTTTCTGCTTCGGTTCCAGTTCCAGTTTCGGTCTCGATTCAGTTTCTGTTTCGGTTCCAGTATTGGGGTAGATATCGGCTTATGTTTCGGTTCCAGTTTCGTTCTCCATTCAGTATCGGTATCGATTCACTTTCTTCTTCGGTTCCAGTTTCGCCCTCGTTTCAGTTTCTGTTCCAGTTCCAGTTTCGGTCTCGATTCAGTTTCGGTTTCGGTTCCAGTTTCGGTATCGATTTCATTTCTGTTTCGGTTCCAGTTTCATTCTCGATTCAGTATCGGTATCGGTTCACTTTCTGCTTCGGTTCCAGTTCCAGTTTCGGTCTCGATTCAGTTTCTGTTTCGGTTCCAGTATTGGGGTAGATATCGGCTTATGTTTCGGTTCCAGTTTTGTTGTTCTGTTCTACTTTGGTTGCAGATTCTATTCTGACTTTAGTTTTCAAATTCTGGTCCAGTTTCATATTCTGTTAAAGATTTCCATTTGTAACAATTTCTATTTCAGCTTCAGGTCTGCTCCCAACTAAGTTTTTGGTCCAGATTCAGTTTCTGTTTAAAAGATGGACTCTAAAGGTATACATTTCGTTCTAGTTTCTGTTTCAGTATTTAATTTAATTGGGTTTCAGGTTTGGTTGCGGTTCCAGAATTGGTTCTACCTTTAGAGTCCCTGTTCTATATTTTGATCCGGTTCCAAGTCTCTGTGCCGTTCCTATTTCTGTTACGAACTTAGGTCAATCTTTGGTTATTGTATAGCTCAGTGTTAGTTCCGTCTTTCGGTTTCACTCGCGTTATTGGTCATATTGGCATTCTTAATCATATAAGCTCTGTTTCTTGAAATCTCCAGCAAAGAACTGTCAGCAGAAGAGAGTCTTGTAAAAAGCTGTCAAAATCTCATTTCTGCTAATTTTTCGTCGAACAGGGTTCAGCAGAAACTTGCAGACAAAACAGCTGTTACGTTTCTGATTGGCTAACAATTTGAATTTACATTTTTTGTTGTTGTTTTGCTATGTCACCGATCAGCTGTTCCTGCTTGCTGGTTTCTGCTGGACGAAAAATCCCCAGCAATAACTTGCAGCGAATTGGCGCTCTCTCTCTCAATTAAATGTCAAAAAGCTGCTGAATTCGCTGCTAATTTTTTCAAAGAACACTTTTTTAGGAATAATTATTCATAATTATTCATAATTAGCAGGAAAGAAACAAAGCTATATTTATAAGCACCTTAATCACAGCTGAAATCGGGCTTCGAATTTATAGTCATATATTCGTATATGAATTCCATAAACTCTTTAACCCATTCGTTTTTTCTCTTTATTTACAGAAATTATTCTTTGCCGCCTCCTTTGCCTTGCTGGCGTTCGCAGTTGCCGATGTTTCTCATCTTGGTGGTGGTGGCGGTGGTTACAATTACCCAGCCCCGGTACATGCAGCTGTGCAATCACAACCGATAGCTCCGCAAAACACTTACGTTCCACCACCACCTCCTGCACCAGCGCCAGCACCATCTCAGGGCTACAGCTATCCAGCACCAGCGCCCGTTCACCATGCCGTACAATCCCAGCCGATAGTACCACAAAACTCATACGTTCCACCTCCAGCACCTGCACCAGCACCATCTCAGGGCTACAGCTATCCAGCACCAGCACCTGTTCATCAGGCCGTTCTCTCACAACCAATAGCACCACAAAATAGCTATGTCCCACCTGCACCAGCACCAGCTCCAGTACATCATGCTGTACAATCGCAGCCTATTGCTCCGCAAAACACTTATGTTCCACCTCCACCACCCGCACCAGCACCTGCTCCATCACAGGGCTACAGTTATCCTGCTCCCGCTCCAGTGCACCAGGCTGTGCAGTCAGCACCAATAGCCCCACAGAACACATACGTTCCACCACCAGCAGCACCACAAAACACATACGTGCCACCATCAGCTTCTCTAGGCCCAGATGGATACCACTACAGGACTGCTCGTCGTGTTGTCTATAGACGTCGCTATTAAACTATCTAGGACTCTCTTATTTGATTGTTGTAAATCGATTTTGTTATACTTAGAATAAATGTATTGATATATAGATATAGATATTCGCATGAAATTTGGTATACAAATTGGCCAAGGTAGGTTGCTATTGAAAATTGGCGAAATCGGATGATAGCCACGCCACCTTTTTCAATATCGAAAGTTTCGAAAATCACATAAATTTACATATCTCGGTAGCTGAAATGGCTAAAAAGTTATAATTTTGAAGATGAAAATTTGACATTATAGATAGTAAGATTCATTCTAAGATTATATGCGTGGGTGTTGCTACTTGGGGCAGTTCACAGGGTTGCCACTTATCTCAATTTTTTTTTAATAATGAGCAAGATATGCCACTATGGGTATCAAATGAAAGGTATTATCAACCGTTTTCCAAATATTTAAATCTAAAGCAGGGTTGCTACCTAGGGTTGCCACCTACCGCATTTTATTTATTTTTATTGATATCCCGGGAACCGCTTGACCGTGAAGGATAAAATTTGGCATTATAGATAGTATGATTTTTCCTATGATTATATGCGTGGGTGTTGCTACTTGGGGCAGTTCACAGGGTTGCCACTTATCTCAATTTTTTTTAAATATTGAGCAAGATATGCCACTATGGGTATCAAATGAAAGGTATTATCGATCGTTTTCCAAATATTTAAATCTCAAGCAGGATTGCTACCTAGGGTTGCCACCCTACCGCATTTTATTTATTTTTATTGATATCTCGGGAACCGCTTGACCGTTAAGGATAAAATTTGGCATTATAGATAGTATGATTCTTTCTATGATTATATGCGTGGGTATTGCCACTTGGGGCGGTCACGTTCGCGACGTATCCTCTGGATAGCCACTGAACATCCGTTCGGTGGTGAACTGATGTGAGAAGGCGACAACGTGACAAGGCCACTCCGACATTATTGGTTTAAGGGCTTGCCAGGGGATTTCGACAGCAGAGTTTTGCCATCGTGAAGTGCGGCTGCAAGCATAAATGTGTAACTTAAATCCAACTCCCCGAGAAACGGGTTGTGCGTAGGGTTTGGGATCTACCACATAAAACAAAATTCCAATGACATCCATTAGACGCCCAAAATCGCCTAGGCGCTTAAAGGCTATATTAAGTAAGTAATAATGCTCCTATTAGAAAAAGATTAGGGAAAAAAAATCTACCGCAAACTTAGAATTGGGAGCAGACGCTGTTGGTAAGCCCGCCCTAGACTTTATGAGTCATCCACTTGCTAACTAAACTAAAACTTCCCTCTTGGAATTCAGTGTTATTAATACAGTTAGTTTCCAACATTTTTCATCATCATCATCAACAACTTCCTGAACTCCTATTGGAGGAAAGGGTCTCGTTTTTACCATAAAAAAACTTCAGTCCAATGCGCCCCCGAAATTTAAGGATGGAAGGTACGGGACTGCGAGCCCACGACCCCCTAAAGATTTTATTGGTTTTCGATCACAAGCGATGCTAGTTCTAATAATTAGGTACCTAGTAATCCTAATACGACATAATAACACATTTTGAACATTAAAAGGCCATCAAAGCTTAACCCTTACTCATTTCTGCTTTCCTTCCTTCCTTCCTTCCTTTCTTCCTTCCTTGGAATTGGCACCCATGATGAACAATTGAAATACTAAACATCGATCGCATTCTTTTCTCCACTACTGATATCCCACAACTCAACTTCAATGGTCAGAATGAAACAAAAACTGTGCCCTATGCAAACAAATATAAAACTCTACAGAAAGTAAAAGTAACTTGAAGGAACTCAAGCAGGCAAATATAATTGAGGAGTGGTTGATACCATTTTTCGCAGTATAAAATTAGTTGTTAGTTTGCTTTTGAAGTTCAGTTCTTAAGAGCCAGTTTGACTTTATTTTTTTTTTTTTTTGTGCAAAAGGTTTGAACCTTGGCAGAAATCAAAAAGCATTGAGAGCACTCTCCTCTTCAACTAGTTCATTTTAATGATCTCTAAAAGCCTGCTAGAACAAAAATTAGGCCAGCTTTTCAATCAATTAATTTTATTTCGAATTTTTATGACAAGTTCCGGTGCGTTTCCTGAATAGGAAAGTTGTTTACAATTTAGAAATGACTTATGTACGGAAACGGTAAGCGCGACGTGCAGTCTTGTAATGGTAGCCATCTTCGGCAAGTACAGCAGTGGGTTCTTCTTCGGGCACTGGAGCTGGTGCAGGTGCTGGTGCCGGTGCAAATACAGGTGCTGGTGCCGGGGCAGATAATTTAACCGGTGCTGGTGCGGGTGCTGGAGGAATGTATGTGTTTTGTGGTTTTGCTACTGGTGCTGGTGCGGGCGCTGGAGCTGGTGCAGGTGCCGGGGCAAATACTTTAACTGGTGCTGGCGCTGGTGCAGAGACTACATTGTGGTGGACGGGTGCTGGTGGTGCGGGTGGGATGTATGTGTTTTTAGGTGCTGATGGTACTGGAGCTGGGGCGTGGTATACTGGTGCTGGCGCTGGAGCTGGGGCGTGGTATACTGGAGCAGGAGCGTGGTATACTGGTGCTGGCGCTGGAGCTGGGGCGTGGTATACTGGAGCAGGAGCGTGATACACTGGTGCTGGCGCTGGAGCTGGGGCGTGGTACACAGGGGCTGCTGGTGCCGGAGCTGGAGCGTGGTAAACTGGAGCTGCTGGTGCTGGAGCTGGAGCGTGGTAAACTGGAGCTACTGGTGCTGGAGCTGGAGCGTGGTAAACTGGAGCTGCTGGTGCTGGTGCTGGAGCGTGATGCACTGGTGCCGGTGGGATATAGGTATTTTTGGGCGCTGGTGGGGGTGGAACGTATTCATTTTGTGGTTCTTCTGGTACCGAAAGAACTTCCTCATGAACATGAGGTGGTGGTGGATAGTCATAACCCAAATGGGATACATCAGCTAACGCGCCAGCCAATAAGGCCAAACAGATGGCAATAAACAGTTTCTAGGAGATAAAAAAGGTAAATGTTATTACTTTTGTATAGTCACGAAATTGATTATGTTATAGCTTACCATTATTTAATTTCTTCTAGAACTCTTTACACTACAAAGACTAAAGTTGGGATGATGCTCTATTCGTGGCTAAACAGGCTATTTATACATCTGAACGATGTTCGCTTAAACTAGAACTTGTAAGTTATTTTCGATCAACGATTAGTATCCGGAAGTCAAATGGAATATATTCTGATACAAACATACACACATACATACTTATTTACATTAGTGCGACTCTCTAATTGATGTCATACCCTAGTTGGACTATCAAATTATAATACAAGTTAGGTGTAAAGATGAGTTTAAAATGGTGACTAGTTTGGGATTTTTCGTTAAGGGAAGTCTAAGTTCTGGTGAAAGCTACAATTATATACCCAGATGTTGACTTTAAGGGCAGATCATATAAGGCAGGGACATATCGCCTTTCTGTCCCTATTACCAATCCTCTCCTCGTCTTTATTAAGGAGTCAAAGAAATCGCACTCAATTCAGTAGTACCTACTATCTCTAAAAGATGTTAGTATCTTTTTCTTCATCTCAGATATTCTATTTAATAATTTTCCATCCCTTGTTTACTATCTCATCCTCCTCCACCTCATCCTACTTAGTCTCCCCATCTCTGCTTCCCCTACTCTCCCTCTCTTCCTTCTTTCCTTCTCTCTCTACTGATTTCTATCCTTCTCCCAATCCTTCTCACTTTCTATGCTGTTTGTTTCTTCTTATCTACCTCGAGATCAGCACCATCTGTTGGAGTAATGATTTACAGCTACTGCTGGGTATATGCAGTCACTCTCGTGTTCGCGCTTAATAAAGTGAATGTTGTCTCCACAAATTTACGCGTCATATTGTCCCGTTTCTGTCTTAATAAAGTATCTACAAAATAATAATATTTCAGAAAACAAAGAACCCAAACTAAAATTCTTAAGTTTTGCATGAAAATGTAGATACGAGGTCACTTGGCGCACCAAAAACTAAGAAGGGTTATAGTTTTTATCAAGCTGATATCAATTCAGGTTTCCCTATGCCTTAAGAGCATTTCCACATTAAAAACTAGTTTTCTCAAAAAGTGTAGTTACGTGGTTAAGACAAAAACTGAACGATATGTTAGTTCTCAAATGTACAAGTTTTGTATATCATAAAATTTTGCTACAAAATTAGTGAACTCTAAAGCTGTTTGGCAAACTTGAATATTTTGATATGATTTCGCATAAATTATTCTACATAATTTCTAAATTATTTACTGACGACCCTGCAACGAAACCTCAAACTAGTCAGAAAAATACTAGTATACAACTATAATTTCCTGGCTGAACCCATACTAGTCAGGAAATATCCATTTAATACTAGTATACAACTAGATTTTTCTGTATGAAATTATACCAGTTGAAAAATACAATATTCATTCGTTTCGTTTTCTCTTATAATTCACAGATGCTTTTTCGTGATATGGTAAATACAAAAAGTCGCTGCTTTCTTAAGAATAAACATGAAAATAAAGTCAAATGATAAAATGAAGGGTAAGCCAGGAAAATTCTGGTTGAAATCATACTAGTCCAGGTTCAATCCTTTTTGGACTAGTATATTTCATACTAGTCCTTTTTGGACTAGTATGGAACTGGTATTTTACAACTAGTATGAAGCTGGTATTTCCTGACTGACATCTCGTAGGAGATCAACACGTAAAAAATACCAGTTGCTTATATGGAAAAAAGCAGAAACTGACTAGTTGGACCCCGTGCATTAACTAGTTGTAAAGTAGTTTTCAACTAGTTGCTTTCGCTGCAGGGGACATTTGATTTTATTGAGTTAGCATACGTCATTTGCGGTGAATAAGTTGTGCCTATGAAACCGCAATACAGGGTGTGTCAATATTTCTCATTTTAACTACAGGAAAGATTAAAAATTCTTAAAATAAAATCGATATTACGATCATTTCCTAGAAAGAGACTGAGTTCAACTTCGGATCGATGCACAGCATATTATTTTTATTTATTTACTTTACGTTTTAAAATTTTAATTTTTATACCCAGCGTACTAGTATAAGGGTATATTAATTTTGTTCACATAAGGGTTGTACGTAACGGCACAAAATAATCGAGATAGATGTAGAGTTCCTTATATGAAAGTTCTTAGATTGAAACGGAAAGTTCATTAAGGCATGTCCGTCCGTCCGTCCGTATGCCCATGTACACGATAACTTGAGTAAAAATTTAGATATTTACATGAAATTTTGTATACAGGTTACTTTCCAAGCCAAGGTAGACTGCTATTGAAAATGGGCGAAATCGGATGATAACCACGCCCCCTTTTTCGATATCGAAAATTTAGAAAATCACACAAATTTACATACATATCTCGGCAGCTGAAATGGCTAAAATGATACAATTTTATAGGTGATTTTTCCATAAATTGTTTATAGTGTGCGTGACACCGCCACTTTTAAGCGGGGTATTTTTGAAAATTGGACTGGTCGTAACTTTTAAACTGATTAGGGTAAAACGATGAAATTTGGCACAAAGCATAGTAGTATTGTTGGGAGTATACCTGATGAAATTGAATAAAATCGCTCTCCAACCTCGCCCACTTTCGATATCGAACGCTTCGAAAATCACCTAAATTGATATAATTCGGTAACGGAAATGGCTAAAATGATATAGGTTGGTAGGATGAGCCCCCTAGTCATTCTATTATGATTTTTTGATAAATTTTTAAAAGTAGGCGTAGCATCGCCTCACATAAACTGACATAATTCGGTAAATTAGGTACCGCTGGGTATTTAATGTTCGGTTCACCCAAACCTAGACTTCCTTACTTGTTTTTATTTAATTTTGTTTCAGTCTTTTTCATTTTATTTTTTTTTTTCTTTATATTTTTATAAGATTTTTTTATTGAATTTAGATCATTTTATTACTTTATTTCGTTTTATTTGGTTTATTTTATTTAGTTTAATTTATTTTTTTTAAATTTATTTCTTTTTTTAATTTTATTTTATTTTATTTTATTTTATTTTATTTTATTTTATTTTATTTTATTTTATTTTATTTTATTTTATTTTATTTTATTTTATTTTATTTTATTTTATTTTATTTTATTTTATTTTATTTTATTTTATTTTATTTTATTTTATTTTATTTTATTTTATTTTATTTTATTTTATTTTATTTTATTTTATTTTATTTTATTTTATTTTATTTTATTTTATTTTATTTTATTTTATTTTATTTTATTTTATTTTATTTTATTTTATTTTATTTTATTTTATTTTATTTTATTTTATTTTATTTTATTTTATTTTATTTTATTTTATTTTATTTTATTTTATTTTATTTTATTTTATTTTATTTTATTTTATTTTATTTTATTTTATTTTATTTTATTTTATTTTATTTTATTTTATTTTATTTTATTTTATTTTATTTTATTTTATTTTATTTTATTTTATTTTATTTTATTTTATTTTATTTTATTTTATTTTATTTTATTTTATTTTATTTTATTTTATTTTATTTTATTTTATTTTATTTTATTTTATTTTATTTTATTTTACTTTATTTTATTTTATTTTATTTTATTTTATTTTATTTTATTTTATTTTATTTTATTTTATTTTATTTTATTTTATTTTATTTTATTTTATTTTATTTTATTTTATTTTATTTTATTTTTATTTTATCATTATTGCTTTTGGTCTTTAATTTTTTTATTCTATTTTATTTTATTTATTATACTCACTGTTTTATAACGCTAGCGGTCTCGAGCCGCTTGTTGAAACACCCTTAAAATTCCAGCTCTCCCTATTCTTAAGTACTATACACATCATGTATTTTAGCAAATGAGGCAATTTGTAAACAAGTCAATCAACTGTCAAACTTTGTGTATGTGAACAAGGAATGAATTGACATTATACAGCTGCGGTCAGATGAAAACATTATACCCACCAAAAAATGGCTTTAGGTAGTTATAAAAAGCAGGAACTATGATTACAGTGCTGATTGCTCGGTTAACTTTAAATACTTTTTATAAGGTCTCTTAATCGCTTAAGTTTTGCATTGGCACAGTTTTGGTGGGTTGCAGCAGCTCGTCGGACTAACACGTAAAAGACCAAGTATCGAATATTTGTGATTTTTTTACTTCTGATTTTATAATTGTAAACACAATTCTTAATGGTAATCAATTGTAAAGTAATGTTTTAGAATGAATCAAAATAATCTTTCTTTATCGAAACAAGATAAAAGTCAATATATGTATTACTTATCCAAACTTTAACAGGTATGTCCAAAAGTACTGCTACCATCCAACATTATAAGCCCTACATAAGGTGCACATATTTTTGTTCAAGTACAAATGTATGTACTTACATATTTTTTATCCAGTATAAATACAATCGAAAATATCCAGAACTATGTTGTTTGGATATGTTTATCATAAAGCAGCATATCATTGAGTAGATGTTCACATTCGCTTATTTTTTTTATTGCAAACATGATTTCGCAGTATGTATCGAATAAATCTGAAATGTCCGTCATTAATTTATAATACGTTAAAAAGTACTCAATAAAAATGATTATATTAATAGCAGAAAAGTACTTGAACACAAACAGCCGTTAAGTACATACAAAATAATACAAATTTTGCACTGAAACAAAAAAGAGTCAAACCATGTCAACTGTGTGAAATTTTTTTTTGATGATTTTTAAAAACCATAATTTTGTGTAACTTAAGACAGAACAAAAAAATACTTTTCAAAAAAGTTTTTGCAAAAAAAAATTAATTTTTAATAACAATTATTTAAACAAATTAATTTTTAAATGCCTTCTATAGCTACTATTGCAGTGAACATTTTACACAATTATCTTCGAACACTTACTTATCTGTTCCAAAAATAAAAAAAAATTGTAGATCCTATTCAGACAGTTGGCATCGAATTTTTTGTATCAAAGCACATAGCATATTAAGCGCCACCAGGGCGCTAAGGACGGCATGGTTTGAAAATTAAAACTTTTCGGTTTAAAATTAAAACCATTTCGGTCTACAATTTTTGTTTTGTTTCATTTATTTTTGAAAGCTTATTAAAGATTAAATTTTGTCTACAACATTTATGTGTGCGATGTGACTCAGTGGTAGAGCAGACGGGCATGATGCTGGGAGTCTTGGTTCGAATCCAACGGACAAAAAATTTATTTTATCTTTAAAAAATTGTTAAAACATTTCTGGTTTATAATTGAAACCCGATTCATTAAGCCAGTTTTCTTGAAAACTGGTCTAGATTGAATTTGAAACCAAATTTGTTTGGTCATACATATTATGTAGTCCAAAAAAGTTTAAAATTTAGGTTCAAATTTTTAACCGTGCAGTATGATTCTAGTATATCATGACTAATAGATGACTGTTATGTTCTGGTCGAAGTCTGACAATTGACATATCGTAGGACATCAACACGTAAAAAAGACAGTTGCTTGTACGGAAAAAAAGGCGTGAGTACCAAGTACTCGAGAATTTTGATGCGTAAACAAGTGTATTGTGCACAATTTTTTTTTATGTTTTTGTGTTTTTCCCTGTCCTTTCGTTTATTTATTTCTTTTGATATCTCTTCTATAAAAAGACTCCTATAAGCCAAATACATATGTATAGAACAGTAGCATATGACTCAAAGACGAGTGACAAATGGCTCATAGACGAGTCACAAATGGCCATGGATAAATCATAAAAATTAGTCAAAAATGAGTCATAAATAAGTCAAAAATGACTCATAGATGAGTTATAAATGACCCATATAAGAGTCAGAAATGACTCATGGATGAGGTACAAATTACTCATAGACGGGTCACAATTGACTCTTGGGTGATTCAAAAATGACTCATCCATGAATAATTTATGTTACATCCATGAGTCATTTGTAACACGTCCATGAGTCATTTATAACCCGTCTATCAGTTATTTATGGCTTGTCTTTGAGTCATATACACTACACACTACTGCATACTCACTAAAGCCAACACACTGCAGCACGCACCCTACACCCTAAAACCTACAGCCTATAACATACAGCCTACAACCTACAGCCTTCAACCTACAGCGTACAACCTACAGCCTATATTCTACAATCTACACACTACAGCCTACACCCTTCACCCTTCACCCTACAGCCTATACACTACAGGCTACACACTACAAGCTACAGCCTACATACTACACACTACAACGTACACACTACACACTACATAAAGCGTGACTCGTTATGAAAGACCCCCAGCGCATTGATGTTTACACATCAACAATCCCGAAAATGGTCCCGAAACAATCCTGAAACAATCCCAAAAGGATTCCAAAACGATCCCAAAACGATCTCGAAACAGTCCCGAAACGATTCCAAAACCATCTCGAAACGATCCCAAAACGATTCCGAAACGATTCCAAAAAGATCCAAAAACCATCCCGAAACGATTTCGAAATGATCCCAAAATAATCTCAAAACGATCCCAAAACGATCCCGAAACGATCCGAAAACGATCTTGAAACGATCCAAAAACGATCCCAAAACAATCCCGAAACTACAATGCCTATACAATACATTCGACCCTGCCTACACCGCCTACAATAAAGACTGGTTTTCATGGAACACAGCGAAAGAAAAGTTATAAGATGAAGGAAGTAATAAGATGAAAACGAGAATGATTTAGCAACGGCAAACATCACCTAAAAGGTAAGGCGGCATTGAATGAATGATTAAAACGGATTTCCAAAAAATGATGTGATATTTCTAATCTGATTGCTTTGGCTTTCCTCAGGCTTAGTAAATACACAACTCAAGAAAAATATGACGGAAAATACATATGCAAGTACTAACTTTCGGCGAAATGAACCTCATTTCCATAGAGTACCAATACTTCAATACTTTATCAAAGGGAAAAGTCTGGACAAATTCCTAAAATAGCAAAGAATATTACTTTTCTAGGAACTAAGCAACAGTAGAAATAAATGGTGCTGATAAGCTTTTGTGACCTCTAAGTGACCTTTTCTCACTGTGGCAAAATGTAAAAATGAAAATATTCCACTAAAAGTGTTGTTAACGTTTGTATGTATTCAACAAAATCTCACGGCATTAAAGCAATTTAATTCTTGCAAGTGCCAACAACACTTTAATAATAACAGTCAAGTGCTTTCCAACGTTGCCTAAATTGTATTTTGGTTTTTGGCTTTTTTGCACTATGCCCAGACTAATTACTGCCTTAAAGAAATTTGATTCCCTATAAAAGTGGAAATCAAGTGCCCTTCGCCATAAGCTGCTGAAATCCTTTTTGTTTGTCTTTTTCCCCCTTCTCTTTTTCTCTGCCGCAGCTGAGTGGCCACAAGGCGCATATAGACTTTTTGACCATCGTTCTTGAAAGAGTCATTAACTTGAAAGCTTTAAAAGTGTTAACCAAAAAACTAAGTACATGTTTATGGCAAGTCTGAGTGTGAGTACAAATATATATTAATAGTACTTAAGTGTCATTAGCTACTGTAGTTACCAAAAAACTGCTTATAAGTACTTTTGCAGATATATGTATATAGTAGACTGGACCGAAAAAATTTCTTTCTTTTAAATTATGATGATTTTTTTTTTAATAACCATTTAGCAGTTATTTCCCCTTTAAGATTATCCTTGTATCTTTATGGTATATTCATCTATGGTCAATTCTAGAACAAAACGTGAAATCAGTAAACCAATTCTGGAACTAATGAAGAAAATTTTCATTCAGAACTTTTTTGTCGAACATTTTTTCCCTTTCAGCTTATTTGGTTAATTCAAAAAGTACCTGAGTGGCCGATCTTGCACGGTGCTATTAACTTAGCGCTAACTTTAATTACCCAAAATGATCCTAAAATGACCCAAAAATAATCCCAAAATAATCCTAAAATGATCCCAAAATGATACGAAATTGAACCCAAAGATGGTAAGATGGCAACCCTAGTTGGCAACCCTACTTAAAAATATTTTAGTTGGCATGTCGCTGAAAATACCTTTCATTTGATACCCATATTGGCATATTTTGCCACATAACTTTAAAAAATTGAGATAGGTGGCAACCCTGTAAACTGCCCCAAGTGCAATCCCCCATCTTAGAATCAACTATACTATCTATATTCAAAATTCCATCCAAATCAGTCAAGCGGTTGCCGAGATAGTCTGGATATACAAATATAAATAAGGTAAAATAAATAAGCGCGTTCAGGTGGCAACTCTAGGTGTTACTCTGCGTGAAATTGACATATTTGGAATACGGTTAAAAATGCCTTTATTTGGTACCTATATTGGCATATGTCGCTCCATAATTTAACAACAAAAAAATAGATATGTGGCAACTCTGTAACCCGCCCCAAGTGGCAACCCCCAAGTGGATAGTCTTAGAATCAAGCGGTTCCCGAGATAGTATGGATATACAAATAGACAATATACAAATATACAAGTTTAGCTCGTTTAAAGTTATAGGCTTTGCCAGTATTGAGCAAAAATTGAGATCAGTCCTCAAAACTCTAAACATTGCACAAAGAAGTCTATAAATTAATATTAGAATCCGAAACTTTTACAGTATATTTTCCTGCCATACTGAAATGTTTCAAAAAATTTATAATAATAATAATTTGGCCCAATCTAATGTACAATGTATGTTAAGGCGCAAATTAATCACGATGGTTTGATCAAAAACCACGACAATAATTTAACGTACATAAGCTGGAACTTTTAGCTGAAGCCGAATACCGAAGCCGAATACGAATACGAAAAACGCTTGCATGCATTTATCGGCATACTTGCATATTAAATAATCAGCATAAGTTATCGTGGAAATATTAAGAATGTTCAATGACAAAAAAAATATAAAATAGTCGAAGTTGTGAATTTCTGTCACTTCTTATATAAAAAATCAAAAATTCCTCAAGTCCATTAACAGTGTTTTTGTTTTTGAACAGACCTTTTTTTCGGCATCGTTTATTCGGCTTTTTTCAGCCAAAAGCAGTAGCAGGAGCCGAATATAAAATATTAGCTGAATAGGCCGAATACCGAAACTTGGGCGAACATTCGGTCGAACACTACTACACAGTGATGATTAGTTAGACAGTAAAATAGTTTCTTCCATTTTCTTTGCGCTTCACTTAAAGTCATTAGTCATTGTTATTAATTAGGGCGTAAATAATTGTAATCTTAAGTGCACCCTTACCAACAAGTTAAGTAAAATATTATTGAATAAAACAATCAAATACATTTTTTAAGCTATGTTTACACTACTGCGTAAATTACTTACTTTCATATAAAGTAATGTCATAGATATTAGGTAACTACATGACCAAAATGATTCCAAAAATTTCATCCAAATCGGTCAAGCGGCTCTCGAGATAGTACCGGATATACAAATATACTACGGTAATGTGGCAACCCTTGCTTATAAATCTCACAGCTGAGAATAAAATGTTAGTTTACGCCAAAACTTTAACTCTCTTATTTGCTTCATATTTGTTTTTATCAATTTAATTCAAACTACTCAAAAACCGACCGGTGTTATTTCGTCCAAAGTTTGGCCGATAACTCCGAAGTGGGACGATAACTTCGAAATCGGTAGAGCTATCAAAATAAAGTATATATATGTTCTTATAGATATCTTAAATTTTATGTTAGACGTATAGTAACGCAACAGTGAAAGTTTCATTCAACTCCATTCGAGTGATACGTCTACAAAACATACAGACAGACAGACAGAAATTTACATTTTTATTATATCGTCGATGCCTGTGCAAAACCACCTACATATCTACCAGATGCAAAACCTTCCAAAAATGACGAAAGTGGCAAAAATGAGATTTGATAACCCCGGGTACCAGGCATCGAGTTTCATCAATTAAAAAATATTAAATTTCGCATTCCAACAAAAAGTTACCTAAAAAACGGAAAACTGTCTAGCGAATGTAAGGGGGGATGTAGTTAAATTTTAGCTTCTAAACCACCCATTGCTAAGGAAAAAAACAGCAATTTCGCCTAAATTATTTGAAAAACCGTCTATAGGCAAAATAATTTCACAAAAAACATAGCTTACTACTTGAAGCTTTATTTCAATTCCAGGTTATTCAAATGAATATCTCCTTCTAAAAAACAGAAAAAAAACTCAATACAAGATTATACATAGGGTTAAACGGAAATTATTTTTTTTTTTTTGCTCTCCTGTAAAATTTGATAGCTTTCAGATAGGTGGTTTTGCATAGACATCGACGATATGTAGAGATATTCCTAAACTAAGCAAAACCAATACTAACAGGATTTTTTTTTTTAAATTAAGTAATTTGTTTTTTGTTTAATATTTTCTATACTTCAACATAACCAGTTTTTTCCACAACAACATAGAAATTTCTAATCAAATTCTCAAACATTAATTTATTAAAATATTTCAATGCGGATGTTTTTTTGCTTTTGTGAGTTAAAATATTTGCATTATTTTTAGAATTCTATATTTATTTACCACTAGAAATTGGTTTACAAGCTAAGCAATGAAAATAGCCAAATTAATTTCCAATTAATTATAAATTCCTGCAAAAATGATAATACCCTTATAGTACATTTACATCGCATTAAAATTTGGCCCTTTTTTCCATAAAAATCTCATTTTCCACATTTGGAATTCCATCACATTTGACCTCATTTGCCGAACAATGCAATCCACAGTTCCTCAAAATAGCAACCCTGCAAGTGTTCCACATTTAGAATTGCACAGCAAGAACCTTAATGGGTAAATAACAATTTCAACTAGTTTTTTTTTTTTAAGAAAATGTGCCAACTCTACCACGAAAAGACAGACGTTTTCTTGACTCTTCTTTTATTATTAGTCTACAGGTGTTTAAATCATCACTGTAATGCATTTTCTTTCGGTGGCTTTTTGTCCTGGTAGAAGGTTCTTGCAGGGAAGGTGAAGCCAAATACAAATTTGCCCCTTGTAAACGGTGCCGAACTGGCTCATTTGAATTCGCCAAATTGCAGGTACAGTGTAAATGTACTATTAGTTAGATTTTAATATATGAGAGCATCGACCTATTCACCAACATTCACATGAATTTCAGTGTTTAAATATTCAACAGATATAAAAAGCTGTGATGCGCTGCTGTTTCACTTTATTAAAACAAAAAAACGAAGATATCTACAAAAATTCGCAAAAACAAATCCTAAACTCTTAAAAT
This sequence comes from Campiglossa producta, assembly GCA_964058755.1. Classification (NCBI taxonomy): domain Eukaryota; kingdom Metazoa; phylum Arthropoda; class Insecta; order Diptera; family Tephritidae; genus Campiglossa; species Campiglossa producta. The sequence goes on along the minus strand of CAXKVI010000002.1, from coordinate 21,347,679 downwards.
CTTCATGAATGAAATATACTCCTATTCCTTGTACCAAAAATTAATATTAGCTAGCCATCCTATATACAATTTGTTCGTGATTACTACTTACAAAACTTTGAGATCTACTCCTATGGAATTCATATTTGCTTTTGAGCTTTTTAATATGGCTTCCCCTGCAGCGAAACGTCAAATTAGTGAGAAAAATACTAGTATACAACTGCGACTATTAATTTCTGGTTAAACTCATACTAGTGAAGAAATATCCATTCTTTACAGGTATACATCTAGATTTTTCTCGCTGAATTCATACTCGTAAGGAAATATCCTTCCATACAACTAGAACTTTCTGGTCGAAATCATACCAATCAAAGAAAAAAACCATTCTACTATTTGTATTTACCGAATACGAAAAGGTTAAGTTAGGTTCAAGTGGCTGCCGCAGAGGGACACTTAGGCCAGTTTTGAAAGGCCCGTTGTGATACCACCAACATAAGGAAAGTCAGTCCCGGAACCCAGCCATATGGAAAATCCCTGAGTTGTTGGGATTTTGCACATAGCAGAATCCCGGGACTGACACTCCTAAACCGACACCGTTACTCCTCCTCGAACCACTTAGATGACTTTATGAAGGCCATCAAGTCCTTTATGTCCAGTTCCGCGATCTGGCTTAGGCTATCCAGGAATCGAACTCCCAAAAAGCGCGTTCCCGCGCCGTTTAAAGCCGGGCAGTTGCAGATGAGGTGCTCCACTATTTCCTCCTCCTCATCATCTTTGCAACTCCTGCAGCGTCATCGCTAGGGCACACCTAGCCTTTCTGAATGCCTACCAATGAGGCAGTGACCGGTTAATACCCCTATCAATATGGAGATTTCCCTCCTAGTTAGGGCATAAATGCGTCTAGACCTTTTAAGATCCCATTTTGGCCAGGTTTGTTTCGATATCCGACACCCTGGGGATTGCAGCCATCTTTCGTTGGCTTGACGGAGTGTGTACTCCTTCAGCATTAGTTTGCATGTGTCAAACGGCACACCTAAGCGCTCTTTATCCTGAAGAACCTGCTTGGTCGTGCCCTGCCTGGCAAGCTCGTTTGCCTTACAGTTTCCCTCAATGTCCTTATGTCCCGGGACCCATATGAGGTTTACGCGGTTCTGTTGGGCCATCTCCTGCAGAGATCTACGACAGCTGAGCGTCAGTTCAGAGTTGAACGTGTATGAGCCAAGGGATTTGATGGCCGCTTAGCTATCGCTGAAAATAACGATATCTTCTCCGATAACACGTTTGCTTATCCAGGCCGCGGCGTCCAGGATTGCCGAGACTTCCGCCTGGAAGACGCTACAATGATCAGGTAGTCTGAAGGAGAGCTCAAGGTCCAAATCCCTTGAATAAACCCCTCCTCCAACTCTGCCGTCCATCTTCGAGCCGTCGGTGTATATGGAAGTGCCACCATTTGTTTCGGGACACCAATCCGTCCTCTCCCAGTCTTCTCTGCTGGGAATGTTTATTTTGAAACAGCTATCCCCGACTGTGGTGGTCGCACAACGATCTGTGCTTAGAGGGAGAAAGCTGTAAGATTAACGATTTTTGTAAATTTTTCGTCTGCTTTTTTTTTCTGTTATAAGCCGCAGATGCTTTTTGACGTTTGGGTTAATACAAATAGTCGCTGCTTTCTAAAGAATTAATTTGAAAATTAAGGCAAATTATAAAATAAAGGGTAAGTCATAAAAATAATGCGACTATTAATTTCTGGTTAAATTCATACTAGTCCAGTTTTGACTAGTATGAGGACTACTGTATTTTATACTAGTCCAAGTGACATCCTTTTTGGACTAGTATGCGGTTTAGTTAATTTTATTGAAATCATACTAGTCCAGGTTTAACTATATAGTATGGAACTGGTATTTTACAACCAGTCTAATTCTAGTATTTTATGACTAGCAAAAGGCTGGTATGTTCCGGTCAAAATCTGACAATTCTCAGAGGACATCAACACGTAAAAAATATCAATTCCTTACGTGGAAAAAAAAAAAACAAAAAACTGACCAACTAGTTGTAAAATAGTTTTCAACTAGTTGTTTTCCCTGCAGGGTAATTGCTGTTGAAGAAAGTTTATCACTTGTTTGTTTTCGATTTTACTTTAACGTTTATAAATTTTTCATTTCAAATTCATTCCTTTCTGAAATTTCATTATGTGGTTTAAAATAATTTAATTTAATTGGTTTTTGTTCATTACATGATGCCCTTAGGTGGCATGAAAGATTAATCAAATACGGAGTCATCATCTATTCCGGCCTTATTATTCTTATTATAGGTAACTAAAATTATAAGCAACTTTTACTCGCTCTTATTACTCTGCTCACAAAACTTTCCAGCTAACTTTGTTACCACATGCAACTTTTTAACAGAAACCAGGTTCTGATCACTTGATTTTGGTAACAAAGCTTTTAGATTACACCATTATTGGTAATAGTAGGAATAAGCTTCAAAGTCAATGCTGCTTCTATAAAAAACAGCCATAAAAAAGTCATTATAAGTGGGCCATGAAAAATGGCATCAAATTTAGTATACATAACATGGAGTTAATATTTTATTTTGCTTTTAAATATTTTATAGTACTTACTTATTAGTTCACTTTAGTTTAACTTTCTGACTTTTGTAATAATTTTAAGTTTTTTATGAATAATTTAATGCCACGAAGTGTTTGTGATATTGACGTAACCAGACTTAAGTTTGGTCAATTACCAAATAAGTACTATCTATTAGACTGGGAAAAACAACATTTTCTGAGTGGGTAAAAAACTGTAAAATTTGTATAACTTCCTATTCATTTTTAAAGGCAGTCGCGTATCCAGAAAATATTTTCGGGGGTTTCCATTTTTTTTTTTTTTCATAACAACAATTTTCACTGGCAAAAATAAAAAAATTTGGCAGGCAACGTCGGCCAAGTCAGCTACTAATTTATAAAGATAATTTTACAATCTCACAACTAGTGACTCTTATAGGGCTGATACATTAGCGCAAATTCCGAATTAACTGCGCTTTTGGGAGTTAACTTGAGCATAATCTTCATTATAAACTCCAAAAAATTAAGAAGATTTGAGCAGTTTTAAAAAATTTGCACTGGCAACACTCTGTACATAAATAGACAACAACAGCAAGAAACACTAGGAAATTAAGGGTAGCTGATAGATAGGCGTCGCGCTGGTTTGTAAGATCCGACTTTCGACAGCTAGATGTCGCCGAGGTAGGTAAGAATATGGTGCAATAACAAACAAAGTAGGAATTCTCAATGCTGTTAATCTTCAAGAAGATTTATTGGAGATAATCTCCGTGTATGTATCCATAGCATTAGGGTCATAATGGAGGTTACTGTGTCCATTTTTCTCTGGAGGTGTTAAATATTCTCATTTTAAAACTAGAAAGTTTTTTATTTTCAAATGATGTTTTCCTATTTTGATTTGAGGTTTTTTTATTTTAAAGTGAGTATTCTAATTTTCAAATGAAGGTTTTTTATAAAATGTTTCATTAGGTCGTTTCAATCTTGTGCGTGGATATTTGCAATCGATTTTAAACCAACTTCCTGTTGAGCTGAGGAACATTTTCACCATAGTTGAGGTCGCGATGACAATGCAATGGAAAAAATCCGATAGGTGGTGCGTGGGTCGCTATATATTCAAAAATCGCGTTTATGGTCCGATTTGGCTGAAATTGGATCGGGGTAATAAAAACTAAAAATCCTTATTATGGACCGGCTTGACTGATATTTAGCGTGTATATTACTTAATTAATTTTCAACGATTGCCACACTTCAAAATATGAAAATTGTGACATCTAGTTGAAAAGTCGATTTAGAAATCGAAGGGAAAATCAACTAAGCGCATAAGTATTTCAGCAGCATCTATGCCTCACCAGCTTATTTAGCATTTTAGTTTAACTAAAAATCTACTTTAACGACACAACACTTTACTTCGTAAAAAATATAATGAATAAATTTACATAGTAAATGATTTAGTTTACTAAAAATATCACAAAAGTGCTAAGTAAACGCCATTTTCGTGTTTTTTTCATAAACAAAATATAAACTCCAAATTCTAAGGTCACGAACTTGCTATGAAACGTTAATTCATGCATATAAAAACTTTTAGACTCTTTGATATTTAAATTTTTGGTATCATAACAACTAATCGATTAAAAGCCTAAAATTAACAAAAATAACGTTAATATTTTATCAAAAGTGTTTGACTATATATAAAATGTATTCTTTATAATTAGCATAAGCTTTTGGTCATTAATTAGAAACAAAACAAACAAACTATTAGAACCAGTTCAGTTCAGTGTGATTAACATATTAGGCATTCTTATTTTGAGAGATTTGAATCAAATCAGTAAATGCGTCATACGTGTTTTAGTCAATTATCCTATCAACTTAACCCTCTGAATTTTATATGATATTTTGAATTTTTATACCCGGTAGTCCTTAGCACGGAAAATTATATACAACTTATATTATAAACAAACAAATATTTCCAAATTATTTTTTATAAGTTCCTAGTCTAGTTCAATTAAAATAAATACTCTTTTATATAAAAATGTTATATCTTTTTTAACCTATGTATAAGAAATTTTTCATATGAAATATTATTATTTATGTGCTATGTTGCCAACTGTAAGAAAAAAAAATCCTGTTAAATTTGCATTAGATAATAAGGCAGATAGTGTTGTTTTAACAGGAATTAATGTTAATTTAACAGGAATTCATGTTAGTATAACAGGAATTAATGTTAATTTAAAAGGATATTATGTTAATTTAACACGAAGTTAAGTTTTTCCACATGAGCTGCAAGTTAAAATAACCTGATCGATATTGTTGAAAAATAATAACCTGAAAAAGTGTTAAAAAAAGTGTTGATTTTACATAAACATTTTTCTGTGTGTGAAACTAAAGCTGCGATAGGGCATTCTTGAAACACACTTCGCCAAACGGAATGAAATTTGGTGAAAGTGATCTGCTATGTAAAAAAAAAATATATCACTAAAGGTTGCTTACACATATTGGATGGTTACCGAGATATACGGGTTTTAATTCGCAATATTTTTTGTGTATGCTTTTTCCTTTAAATTAGAATTATGGAAACCTAATTCTAAAGTTTTCTTCCGTTCTTTTCGAATATATGTAAATTAAAAAAAAAATCTATTGAACAATTTTGGTAAAAATTTTATAGAAAAGAATTTTTATCAATTTTTTTTTTTTCAAATTTGGACATTTTTAATATTTGTTTTTAATTTTAATCAATTTTTTTTTTTTCAAATTTGGACATTTTTAATATTTGTTTTTAATTTTAAAACAAAGCTTGATCTTTTTCCTTTGATATGATACCTTTTTTTTAATTGATCTCGAAAATGTCTTCAATATTTTGTTATCTTTATTTTTCCTCATGAAATAATGTGTAATACGGCTGATACATTAGCGCAAATTCCAAATTAACTCCGCTTTTAGGGGCTAACTTGAGCATAATCTTCATTATAAACTCCCAAAAATGAAGAAGGTTTGAGCAGATATAGGAAAACGAGCTAACGATTTGACCGCTACTGTCATCGATAAATAAATAAAAATAGCAAGGACAACTACCAAAATTATGAGTTTACCGCTACTGGACACTAGAGTCACCAAAAAATAGCGACATCTAGTTTTAAACCGCAAGTAAATACTACAACCAAAGCCATCTAGTGCGCCGTTTGTTAATCTTCAATTTTGTGTGTGTCAGGGTAAAATTTGGATCTGCTTAAAGAAGATTTATTGAAGATAATCTCCGGGTGTGTATCCATAGCATAATGGGGGAACTTTGGTGTAAATTTTTAGCAAGTAAATTGGACACCATATCAAATCGGAAATTAAAAAAAAAAAGCAGCTCATTAAAGAAATGTTCGAGGTCCATTACAAAGAAAGTATTATTTTAAAGGAAAATGTTCAAGCTTTAAATTAAAATTATAAAAAATATTAAAAATATCCAAATTTGAAAAAAAATTTATAAAAAAATTTATATACATTTTTTTTATAAAATATGTACTAAAACTTTTCATCAAATTTTTATTTTAATTTATTTTCGAAAAAATGGAAAAAATACTTTGGAAAACGGTTTCCATTTTCCTTCTTAGGACGTCATTACATGACTTCTAATTTAAAGAAAAAAGGCTTACACACAAAAAATTGCGAATTCAAAGCCGTATATCTCGGTAATATTTATATATACGCGACCTTCCATTCAAATTGAATTTTTGGGTGGTTCGCTTGAGGAATCTTACCCCATTATTGAAAAATATTCTGACATTACTAGGAAGTTTTTGAAAAATATTTTTAAATAAATTTATCAGAATAAGCTAGCATAAAAAAGATCTTTTTATACCTTTCATGAAGATTAAATGGTATTATAACTTTGGTCCGATGTTTGTAAGTATGAGAAGAAGACGAAATGTGCCCATCAATAAGTATACCGAAATGATCAGGATGACGAGATGAATTGATTTAACCATGTCTGTATGTCTGTTTGAACGAAAACTAGTCCCTCAGTTTTGGAGATATTTGGTTGAAATTTGGTATGCGGCCACCATTTTCTAATATAGAAATCATTTGTCGGAACCAGCAAGATCGGACCGATATTACATATCGCTCCCATACAATCGATTGTTCCGATAAACGGATTTTGGTAGATAACTCCTGTAATTATATAGGTAGGAACGTGAAATTTCGTAACTATTGCTATTTTAGAATGTGGAATGTCGGTGTTAAAAATCGATGCGATTGGACAAATATAACACATCGCCCCCATATAATCGATATTTCCGATAATTTCAGTAGGAGCTAAAGTTGAATTCACAAAGGCTGTACTGGGGATCGAACAATGAAAATCGTGACGCTTATTCATGAAAGGTATATAGCCTTCGGCACAGCCGAAAACAGCTTTCCTTACTTGTTTCTATCAAAATTTATCGATACATACATACATATGCCTGAACATCGAAGCATTCACAACTCACTTCACGCAGAAAATATTAACTCATTAAGCCAATAAGCTTAATTGGCGATTGCTTTAATGAATATAAGATAATTAAGATTATTTAAAAAATGCCATAGTTAGTAGCTAAAAGAATTAACATAATGGCAGACGATATAAAAGGCGCAGCTTCACAGTGATTGCTTTTCATAAACTGCTCAGCTGTCAGCGAACAAAGACAGCTACACGGAGAGAATTGTGTGCAGAAATTATGCGGTATGGGCACAACTTATGCACAAATTGCTCACGAAAAATGACCAAGAACAGTTGTTCATAATCTATGCACACTTGTTCATAACTTAAGTTCAGTACTATGACCATGTTTTATGAACAACTGGGCATAGATTATGAACAACATTTTCATTGATTCTGAACAACTGGGAAAGACTATGAACAACTGGGCATAGATTATGAACAACATTTTCATAGATTCTGAACAACTGGGAAAGACTATGAACAACTGGGCATAGATTATGAACAACATTTTCATAGATTCTGAACAACTGGCAAAGACTATGAACAACTGGGCATAGATTATGAACAACATTTTCATAGATTCTGAACAAATAGGAAAAATTTTGACACCTCCTGCTAATATTAAAGAAACGAAATTTCATTTTATTTTCAAATGTCTTTATTTCAAAGTACAATTGCTTACTAACTAATATTATATATACATATTAAAATACAATAAATCATATACTTCAGCATGTTTATTTTATATAATTTATAGTCATTAATTTTTTTACATTTCTATAAAATTCTTATCATAAAACATAGTTTAGTGTTTAATATTGGATGAAGCTCAAAGGGTTTAGGAAATTCAATTTCTGTAATGGATTTTAATACATAGTTTTCCGTTCTTAGTTTATACATAGTATTACATATTACATACATATTTGTATGTACCGCTACCCGACTCTGAAAATGAAGAAATCGAGTCCGACTGACTGATTGAGCCACTAGCTGAAGATTGGTCTGAATGTTTGCAACAACATGTTGAAATTGGGGCCAATTGCTGCGATTAAAAAAATTCAATATATTATACTATAATTCATATATAATTTGCTTTCTCACATTTGCAATTCGCCAATCATTGACTAGGCCACGAAACTTTATGCGAGTGCCAATTTCATCATTAAAAATCTCTTTAATGTCAGCTTCTGTCCTTGAAGCAGTCGATATTTATTTTGCTCTTCTAGTCCTTGTTTATTTAATAATTAGATTGAAAAGTTCAGAAAAGATAAAAAGAAATGTAATAAAAAACCAACCCGTAAAAACATAAATTATTACCTTCTAAATTTGTAGAAAACAAATATTCACTGCTTTGTTGACCTGAGACGTTTTCCATATTTAGCACTTCAATGAATGTACACTATTTCGTTATTAAAAAAAAACCATCCTTAAATGTCATAGCTGCAGTGATAAATATGTATAAGATAATAACTCAATGAGCAATGTTCACAAACTGTGCATTTTTTGTGTATAGCTTATGCACAATTTTAATAGATTGTGCAGAATCTATGATTATTAGGCATAATTTATGCGCAAAGTTGCATATTCAAAAATGTCCCTCAACAATTTATAGTTATGAACAGCTTGTGCATAAATAATGAACAACAGTTTTCTCCGTGTATTGAGAGTTAGATCAAATAAGTTCACTTACCAGAATTATTCTGAGTCAGTAACCAGTCACAGCTTATCCACAATTTTATTTTATTGTTAAGTAATATATTTGGTGATTAGGTATACATTTGCACAGTTGTAAATAGGTCAATTCAGTTTTTTTTTTTTAATATTGAGTTGTAAATATTCACAATTTTTTATAGTATAAATATTTTTTTTTTTATTATAGTTTGTTAAACAGTCTCTCTATTCTATCTCTTTCTCTAAGTGCCCTTTCACACTAAGCAACTTTTGAATTCAAGTCGGGCGCGACTCAGGCGAAGGAGGTGAGAAAGCGTACCGTCAACTCGTTTCAAATTTTTCTTCCTATCTCTTTCACTCCTCTTTGTACGCCGTATTTTGTTTCACAATTGCTTTGAAGAAAAATTGACAAGTCTAATCATGAGTAGAAAATACAAAAGAGAACGCCAGCAGAGTTGAATTCAAGAATTTCCTGGTATAAAATGGAACTAACCAAACTAAATTTTTTAAGACTGGGCCGTATTCATAGTCGCAATAAAGTAGGCACTAAAGTTAGCGTCAGCTTTTTGACATTAGTTCCAACGGACTATCTGTCAAAAAAGGTGACGCTAACTTGAGTACCTACTTTATTTCGACTATGACTACGTGCCTTTAAGTAAAGCACTTTTTGCCAAGCAATAAAAGAGTTTCAAAATAAAGGTCTCGGTTTAGTATACACTTAAAAAAAATACAAAAATCTTACACAGGGTGGATAAAAAGAAAAGATATCCGGTCCTATAAAAAATTCGTGAAAATATGTTGCTAATGGCATATTTTCACGCTGTGAACTGAGATATATGGCACTCGGAGTATTTGAAAGAAAAGTTCTCCGGAAGATCTATGGTCCTTCCCGTGAAGCCAACGGCGAGTATCGAAGGAGATTTAAGGATGAGCTGTACGAGTTTTACTCAGATCTGACCATAGTCCAGCGAATTAAAGCCCAAAGGCTCCGCTGGATGGGTCATGTTATGCGAATGGACAAAGAGGCTCCAGCACAGAAGGTTTTCCTATCGTCACCTGAATTCGGCAGCAGAGGAGGGGTGAGGCCTCGACTGAGATGGAAACAATGGGTGGAGGATAACTTCAACTCTCTTGGGGTTTCCAATTGGCCAAAATCGCCTAGGCGGTTAAGCGTCAATAAATGATGCAAGCCAAGATTAGATTAGGCATCAAAAATGTTTGATGGTCTGCAACTTAACCAAAAAAGAGATTTTCAGACGGAGCTTTTCTCAATTTGTAGTGTACTACTTTGAAATTCGCTCTTTGGCGACTGTGAACAGCATCTGCAAATCAGATGCATTTTTGCTGAGAAACTTTCCACGACAGAAATACATTCGAAGAGTTCAAGCCAGCACGGTTGCCGTTTTGGCTGAAACGTACCATTTTTGGAACGCATTTTTTCTCCGGGTACCTTGGTACGTAACTTCCATATTTGGTACGTGCTTATCATTTTTTCTTCAACGTAACTCCAAAGACATTGCTACAAATATCAAACCCACATTTGAGTGACTTTGATACGTTTTGATACAGTTAACGCTAACTGATATTCCGTTAAGGAAGCGGTATCCCACAATGCTCCACTGCAAGCCTCGGCAGCTAGTGGAACAATTGTCCGAAAATATGAGAACGAATTCCCATATATTATCACGCTCTTTGCTTGATCTCTTAAAGAAATAAATTGTTGCTGCGCTGGTGAGAGTGCGGTGGTTGCACTGCCTAATCAATGGCTGTCGTTGGTTATGCTCAGTTGCTCACTTCCAAGCAACGACTCAACAACATACGCTGTTGTTTGATAATTGCTAGTGCGGGAAAGAGCAAAAAGAGATAACATAATTTGATTGGTGGAGCCAGTTCTCGATCCATAGGGGCAAAATCAGTGGTCATATTCCTTAACACTTGCTAAGCAAGTATAATAAGTGGCAGAAACGATACACGCTTGTAGCTTTATAAAATTAATAATAAGATCAAATGAGTATCAAACTGCACGGTCAAGGTAGAATAAAATAAATTTTTTAGAAACCCCTTCTCTGATTTCAAGGATAATACACCAGGGTTGGACCGCCTTCGAATAAAAAAATATTCAAATAAAAAACAAAAAGTTATACATCATTTAGAAAATTTTGAGTGATAAGTGGCAGGCAATTTTTTTTTTTTTTTTTTAATTATATGTTACCAAAATGATCCCAAAAACATCTCCAAAATGATCCCGAAAATGGTCAAAAATGATCCTAAAACAGTGCGGAACTTTTCCGGAAATAGTCGCGAAATCATCATGAAAACGTTTCGAAATAATCCCGAAAATGGTTATTTGGTTGTTTTTCCAAGGAGTGAAATCAAAACCCAAACCGTAACCGTAACCGATTAAAACCGATTCATTTTTTAAAACCGAAACCGTAACCGATACAGTAACCGTTATTTTGATATGAAAAAGAACGAAACCTAAACCGTTTCAAAAGCCGGAACCGGTTCCAAACGGGTTTAAATTTTTTTAAAGTCTCACTTCTTTTAGTTGGCACATATGTACATTCTTTTACAAACCGGTACCCTGAAAATTTTCATGGAAGATAGTCGAGCAAGGTTACAAAAGACACCTTTTGGCCTAAGTATAAAAATTCTGAAAGAGGAAGTTTGACTATAGTTGAATGAAGCGATCGAAAAAAATTTACGTGATCCGAAAAACAAATGCTCAGGCTTGTTTCAGAAAGCATGATGGCAAGGAAAAAAGTTATGAAAATGCGGAGCTATTTCGAGGCTACATACATAGGTACTTGAGTATTTTAGTAGTAAAACTTATTTTGTTCGTGTTTTTATTTGGAAACCGAAACCGAAATAAATGTTGAAGAACGAAACGGGAACCGAAGCCGAAATAAATGTTGAAGAACGAAACAGGAACCGGAACCGAAACCGAAATAAATGTTGAAGAACGAAACGGGAACCGAAGCCGAAATAAATGTTGAAGAACGAAACCGGAACCGGAACCGAAACCGAAATTAATGTTGAAGAACGAAACAGGAACCGAGACCGAAATAAGTTTAAAGAAGAAGACTAGAAGAGTAGTAAAATTTATTTTGTTCGTGTTTTTATTTGGAAACCGGAACCAAAACCGAAATAAATGTTGAAGAACGAAACCGGAACCGAAACCGAAATAAATATTGAAGTACGAAACCGGAACCGAGACCGAAATAAATGTTAAAGAAGAAGAGTAGAAGAGTAGTAAAATTTATTTTGTTCGTGTTTTTATTTGGAAACCGGAACCAAAACCGAAATAAATGTTGAAGAACGAAACCGGAACCGAAACCGAAATTAATGTTGAAGAACCGAAACATTATTTTAATCGGTTCATACCATGGCTTTTTCAAATAACCAATAGCCGATCAGTCATCACTCAACTTTTTTGGAATTTTTTTGAAAATTTATTTTTTATTTTTTCGTCGCTCGAAAATAAAATAATGCCCATCCCTGCAATACACATGTTCAAACCCCACAGAATTGATATTTTTGCAATACTTTTCATTGGAAGCCATGTCATTTTGAAAATCATGGTTACGATATCATTTTCATATCGCACATCTAGATTTAAAAGCGGTAAACTTAAAAAATTAAAATGTTCAAAAAATCGAATAACTGGCTGTCGGCATTTAAAAATTTTAGCATCTCATTTCTCGGTGGGTATTGAATTGGAGAAGTCGCAGAAAGCGTATCTTCGAAATTTCAGATATCTTAGTTAACTCCCCTTAGATCTAGAAGCGCATATGCTTTTATGTAATTTTAATATATTTTCTTTTAATTTTTTCTTTGTTTTTAGGTTTTTAAGATTTTTTTTTTATTTTGTTAACTTACTTTAAATTAAATTACAAGTTAAAGTTAGCTATCTCCCTTTAGATCTAGAAACGCGATATGCTTTTATGTAATTTTAATATTTTTTTTTTTTTTTAATTTTTTTGTTTTTTTGTTTTCAGGGTTTTAAATTTTTTTTTTTTTTTTTTTAACTTACTTTAAATTAAATTACAAGTTAAAGTTAGCTATCCCCCTTCAGATTTAGCCCCAAGATATACTTTTATGTAATTTTAATATTTTTTTTTTTCAATTTTTTTTGTTTTTAGGTTTTGAAAAATTCCTTTTTTTATTTTTTCTAACTTTTTAAAATTAAATTACAAGTTAAAGTTAGTTACCTCCCTTCAGATCTAGGCCCACGATATGCTTTTATGTAATTTTAATATTTTTTCTTTTAATTTTTTCTTTGTTTTTAGGTTTTTAAGATTTTTTTTTTATTTTGTTAACTTATTTTAAATTAAATTACAAGTTAAAGTTAGCTATCTCCCTTTAGATCTAGAAACGCGATATGCTTTTATGTAATTTTAATATCTATTTTTTTTTTTTTTTTTTTTTTGTTTTTAGGTTTTGAAAAATTTCTTTTTTATAATTTTTTTTAACTTTTTAAAATTAAATTACAAGTTAAAGTTAGTTACCTCCCTTCAGATCTAGGCCCACGATATGCTTTTATGTAATTTTAATATTTTTTCTTTTAATTTTTTCTTTGTTTTTAGGTTTTTAAGATTTTTTTTTTATTTTGTTAACTTATTTTAAATTAAATTACAAGTTAAAGTTAGCTATCTCCCTTTAGATCTAGAAACGCGATATGCTTTTATGTAATTTTAATATCTATTTTTTTTTTTTTTTTTTTTTGGTTTTTAGGTTTTGAAAAATTTCTTTTTTATAATTTTTTTAAACTTTTTAAAATTAAATTACAAGTTAAAGTTAGTTACCTCCCTTCAGATCTAGGCCCACGATATGCTTTTATGTAATTTTAATATTTTTTAAAATTTTTTTTTTTTTGTTTTTAGGTTTTGAAAAATTCCTTTTTTTATTTTTTTAACTTACTTTAAATTAAATTACAAGTTAAAGTTAGCTATCTCCTTTCAGATCTAGGCCCGCGATATGCTTTTATGTAATTTTAATATTTTTTTCAATTTTTTTTTATTTTTAGGTTTTTAAAAAATCACAATTCTTCGTTATTTTTCAAATTACCATTTATTCAAATATTGTTTTATTTCAATTTCAATTATTATTGAAACACTTTCACTTAAATCGTTTCCTTGTGGCTCATAACTCAATCCAGTTACTCCATTATCATTCGCCGCACAGTTTCACTTTCACACTTCACAAACACTTTCTTTCACCCTTCCGTTTTGTTTTGTTGTTTCTAAACAGCATTAAATTTTCATTTCATTTGACTAGCATGCATTGGATTGTAAAATTAAATGGCTTTTGTCATTATTATTTTTGTAGCATCGCACATTCTTTGTCGTTGAACACTCATACGCCATGTATACACTCGTCAATCTACTCGTCGTGTGTTATCAATCGTTGCGCGAATAGAAAATTGTGTCTACCAACTTTTCCGCATTTGACATTCGCACTGCATCAAGTCACAAAATCAACTGAAATACTTTCTTTGTGCCACATTCAAATGTATGGCGAACCCAGCGTCCGTTTAACAGTAGCTGAAATGCACACACACACACATAATTGCATGGGGGCGCTAAGGAAAATTGTGTGTAATAGAGAATGTGTTGGTTAGAAGGCTCGTGTTATCGGCAATGTTGCTTTTGATTTTGTTGGTGTAGCTTTTTTGTTTACATTTTATCATAACAACTTGGTTTCGCTTTCCTTTGCTGCTCGTACCAGCTGTTTGCTCCCATACAAAACACTTTATCACTCATTTACGTTCCACAAAAATAAGTTCTCATACTGTGGGTAGGGATGTGCACAGCTGATAAGAATGAAGAGAAATTTTAAGAGATTTGAAATGGAAGTAAGTTTTGAAAGATAAAAAATACCTCAATAAGAAGGCGCTTATGTAAGGCTGGTCCTAAGAAATTTTGAAAGTCTCATATCTTGAAATGAGCTATTCTTTCTCGGTCCTTCCACTTTTTATCTAGGTCCTTCCAGTGAGGAAGTTTTTACGTAGCTGCCACCTATCTGAAATTTAAATAGCTTATAACTTTATACGAACTAAACTTTTATATCGTCGCCCGGATAAATGATTGTCGTATGTTAAATGTATATTTGTATATCCGGACTATCTCAGGAACCGATTTGGATAAAATTTTTAATATAGATAGTATGATAAGACTATCCACTTAGGGGTTGTCACTTGGGGCAGTTTACAGGGTTGAAACCTATTTCAATTTTTTTAATTATGGAGCACGATATGCCAATATGGGTATCAAATGTAAGCCTTTTTCGGCAACATACCAATTAAAGTATTTACAAGTAGGGTTGCCACCTTAACGAAGTATATTTGTATATTTGTATATCCGGCAATATGTAGGGAACAGCTTGACCGATTTGGATGAAATTTGGCATATAGATGATTGATTCTAAGACCATCTACTTGGAGGCTGCGACTTGGGGGTTGTACAGGGTTACCACCTATCTAAAAAAAATTAAGTTATAGAGCGAGATATGCCAATATGGCTATCAAATTAAAGATATTTTCGCCGTCATACCAACTAAAATATTTTTACGTAGGGTTTCGGCCCAGGGTTACCATTTTACCGTATTGTTATGTATTGTATATTTTTGGGATCATATTTGAATTATTTTAGGATCATTTAGGGGTCACTTTAGGATAATTTTTGGGTTATTTTGCGAACATTATGGGTTCAATTTCGGATTAATTTGGGACAATTTTAGGGTAATTTTCGGATCATTTTTGGATCATTTTGGGATAATTTTGGATTAATTTAGGACAATTTTAGGGTCATTTTCGGGTCATTTTGGAGTTATTTTGGGATTATTTTTGGGTCATTTTCGTATAATTTTGGAGTGATTTTGGGATGAGTTTGGGATCATTTTTGGTTCGTTTTGAGTTAAATTTAGGATCATTTTGGAACATTTGAGGGTCTTTTTGCGGTCGGTTTCGGACTATTTTGGCATTATTTTAGGTTAATTTTGGGATCGTTTTTGGATAATTTTGGGGTCGTTTTCGGATCATTTTGCGTACATTATGGGTTTTTTGGGGTAATTTTTGAATCATTTTTGGATCATTTTGGAATCATTTTTGGATTATTTTGAAATCATTTTGGGGTAATTTTTGGCAAATTTTTTGTTCAATTTTGGATCATTTTGGGTACATTTAAGGAACTTTTTTGGCTCGTTTTAGGATTATTTTAGTATTATTTAGGGATTATTTTAAGGTCATTTTGGGATAATTTTTGGTAATTTTCGGATCATTTTGGGTACATTTAAGGGTCTTTTTGGGATCGTTTTGAAATCTTTGTTGGACCATTTTTAAATCATTTTTGGATCATTTTGGGATAATTTTTGGGTCATTTTGGGGTCATATTGGGATCATTTTCGGACCATTTTTGGGTCGTTTTGGGCACATTCATGTTTCTGGCGGAACGAAAATGTGAAAAAATTTAATTTCTTAATTTTTACAAATTTTTATTGAGCCAGAAACAAGAACGTATTGCACTGAACCACATACAACATGGCGTATACGTAACAATTTTGCTACACACTCGTATTTCTGGCTCAACGAAAATTTTAAAAACTATAGAAATTCAATCTTTAAACATTTTCGTTGCGTTGAATATGTGTGGAAATTTTAAAGGAGAAATTGAAGAAATATTAGCCTAAAACCTAAATATGTATATCAGTGGAAAGAGTATAATGAGAATATAACTTGCAAAAATATTTTTATGTCAAGAACTAAAATTTCAAACTCTTAGGGGTGTCTTTGGAGATATCATATCGAAACCCTAAGATTCAGTTAGTTCTTATCATCCTCAAGGACGGCTTCAGTATATGGATTTGCTTGCACTCTAGCCGGCTTAGTCTTAACACCTTGCTAACAAAAAAGTATGCTACAAAGTCTCATCCGGCCTCAAGCATGTCTTATTTATGCATGTAGGTGTTGAGTCTTCTGTGACCTATGAGAGCACCTGTTATGATCCTAAGATTCTACTTGGGGGGAGTGGTTACTGCATGACTCTGTTCCTCGATGGCGAGAATCGCGGCGAAAGCGTAAGTATTTCCGATGCTTTTTATAATACTAAGGCCAGGGAATTTTCCCAAAACTTCTGAAACTTTGAAAAGAGTTTTGTTTACACATTCAAATAAAAAAAAGCTACGAAAATATTCTTTTGAATTTTCGCTACGTGTTACCTATTTAGGACGATTAATCTCATCACGCGATTTTTTTTGTTTGATAAGCTCGAGAGCTACATTCCAAATCTTATTTATGTTGTGAGAAATTACTGCATGACTTATTGCGGCTGTCTTTGTTGCGGCTCATTTTAAAGCAAACACCCCAACTTCGTTATAGACAAGTTCCTTTAGAAACTGACCTATCACAACTTTCTGTTCTATAAGCTAAGGTGTACTACAGTTTTTAAGAGCATCAAAGAAAAAGTTATTTATATAGTGAAGGGATTTAAAAAAAACTCTTTCAGTTGACGTACTTGTAGCTATGTTTGTACTCGAATACCTTCCACAATGCTATTACAGTTCTCTTTTATCAATTCATGTAGGTCTGCACATGCGCATTGATATTTTCATGTTTTTATACCTTTCAAGAATATGAAAACTTTGGTCCATCGGTGAAATATAAGAGGAGTTCCTTCTTAAGTTCAATGGTCTGTTGTTTCTGTTGTTAACAATGCATTGCCCTGCCCGCAGTTTCAACAGGGTTGGACCAGAGGGACAGAGGGGTTAGAATAATAGGTTCAATTGGACAATTGAAGAGATATAGGGTATCATGGGGGGTTCTACCACATGCAGGGCATTTGTTTGAAATTGTATCATTCAGTCTGGATAAGGAAGAGTTTAAACTCACACTGTATCCAGACCTAAGCTGTGCCATGGTAATTCTCCCTTGGTAAGGTGCGTTCTTCTTCAGCAATATCGGGCGGAAGACTGTTTAGAACCGGGTTCACAGGTAGAGATCTGGCAAAAGTGTCAATCGACTCGGTGTGGATGTCGGTTAGAGCCCGCTTATGATTCCGCAGATCAAACGGCAAGGTAATATGATGCCGGATCTCGTCATAAAGGAGATGACTCCTTATGCCTCTCGGGGGGCGGTTCTGTGTCCAAAAGATGACGGTTTTAATATCCTGGCTTATGGCAGTTCAGAAGGAATTGCCTGCTAAGCATTTGCGCCTACTCTCTTACATTGAGCAGTTGTGCCTCTTGATGGAGGTGTCACTCTGGTGACATGAGGAGAAATTCCGTGGCAATTCTGATAGCGGTATTTTGGCAGACTTGTAACTTAGTCCAGTTGGTGTTACGTACGTCAGGCGACCATATGGGTGCGGCATAGACTAATGGCCTTATATGTAGTCAGCAACGTTTCTTTGTCTTTTGCCAAGTACTGCCAGCAAGTGACTTGAGGATCTTGTACCTTTAAGACCATTACAGACACATGACCAGCAAATGAGAAAGTATTATCCAGTGTCACCCCCAGTAACTTTGGGTGGCTAACAGTTGGTAGCTTAGTGCCATCAACGTAAATGTGTAATTCGTTTCTCACCTGGTGCGTCCATGTCATGAAGAGTGTCGCCGTGGATTTAGTCGGAATATCGTCAGATCTCGTTCAGTGAAATGGTCTAGGTTAACTCCCTGCAGGTTAGCGGTTTAGAATATGCCCCACTTAGGCATATCGGTCGTACGAGGAGGTAATGACGTACTAATTCGACGGCTGATCTACGTATGTGATGGCTCTCACCTCTCATTGCCCATCCTCCTCATTCCTCACGGATGGAGTGATAACTTGACCTAAGAGTTTCTACTGGTCATACCAAATTGCCAGGACGACAGTCTAAAGATATTTTCCCCTTCAAATGGTTAATGGAGTTACTCAAAAAAAGGACTATTAGAGTATAGTTCAGTTTCTTCGTAAAAGGTATAAGGCCACCTGTGCAGCCTAATACAGTCCCCGCTTGCTTGTTTTGTTTTGCTTTGTTGTGTTTACAAGTGTTCAGCTGTTTGTTTCCATTGCTGGGTCGCCTGTTCGCCTCCATCTCACTGAGTGCTACATTTAGCCGGTGATATAAAAACATATTTTGGTTTTGGTGTATGGATTTTACAACAACTACATGCATGTATTCATACATTGTTTATATGTTTTTGTTATTTTATACACGTATTTATTGTTAGTGCTTTTGTTTTCATTTCTTTTGGCTTTGCTGTTCTGTCAAAGCAAAGTCTGTTCAACTAGTTGTTGCTGTAAACTATGTTTGAAAAGCTGTCAATTACATTTGGGACGATGCTCTATGCACATTATTCTCTTGCTCTTGCCACACAATGTTGCAAATATATACATACAAACATACATTTTTGTGGCTGCAACAGTAATTTTATGAATGAAAGTATTTGACACCGATATTTTTCACTGTAGGGTTTGTGGGTGCTCATACATATTTTGTAAGTGGATGTTTTAAGTTTTTCTGATTTGTATGTTTCGTGAGCGCTTTTGTTCTCCTCCTGATTTTTGGGAGATATTCCTTTGTTTTTTTTTGCGCTATGTTATTAATATTTCTTCTTGTTTATGGTTGGGATAGGCATATAGCTACTTGCACTTATGCACAACTGTAAAAAGGTTTTTGTTTTTATTTTGGTTCATTTTTTATTTTATCTTTTTTTTCTTTTTATGGTCGCTTCCTTAACTTCTTTCCTTTACTCCAATCATTCAATTTTCTGGTCCGTATTTTTCTTTAAACTAATTCTATTTTTTAAGTTTCATTGTATTTTAATTTATTTACATATTTTTCTAATTTTTTTGTTTACTTTTTATTATAAGTTTTCAATTCAATTTAATTTAATTTGACTTTGTTTTTTTTTTATTTTTTTTTATTTAATTTTGTTTTATTTTACTTTATTTTTATTTTTTTAATTTAATTTTATTTTATTTTATTTGTTTATTTGTTTATTTTATTTTATTTTATTTTATTTTATTTTATTTTATTTTATTTTATTTTATTTTATTTTATTTTATTTTATTTTATTTTATTTTATTTTATTTTATTTTATTTTATTTTATTTTATTTTATTTTATTTTATTTTATTTTATTTTATTTTTTTTTTTTTATTTTATTTTATTTTATTTTATTTTATTTTATTTTATTTATTTTATCTTATTTTATTTTATTTTTTTTATTTTTTTTATTTATTTTATTTTATTTTTTTTTAATTTTTTTATTTTATTTTATTTTATTTCATTTATTTTATTTCATTTTATTTGATTTTATTTTATTTTATTTTATTGTATTTTATTTTATTTTATTTTATTTTACTTTATTTTATTTTATTTTATTTTATTTTACTTTATTTTATTTTATTTTATTTTAGTTTATTTTATTTCATTTTATTTGATTTTATTTATTTTATTTTATTTTATTTTACTTTATTTTATTTTATTTTATTTTATTTCACTTTATTTTATTATATTTGATTTTAGTTTATTTTATTTCATTTTATTTGATTTTATTTATTTTATTTTATTTTATTTTACTTTATTTTATTTTATTTTATTTTATTTTACTTTATTTTATTATATTTGATTTTAGTTTATTTTATTTCATTTTATTTAATTTTTTTTATTTTTTTTTTATTTTATTTCATTTTATTTTATTTTTTTTAATTTTTTTATTTTATTTTACTTTATTTTATTTTAGTTTATTTTATTTTATTTTATTTTATTTTATTTTATTTTATTTTATTTTATTTTATTTTATTTTATTTTATTTTATTTTATTTTATTTTATTTTATTTTATTTTATTTTATTTTATTTTATTTTATTTTATTTTATTTTATTTTATTTTATTTTATTTTATTTTATTTTATTTTATTTTATTTTATTTTATTTTATTTTATTTTATTTTATTTTATTTTATTTTATTTTATTTTATTTTATTTTATTTTATTTTATTTTATTTATTTTATTTTATTTTATTTCATATTATTTTATTTTATTTTGTTTTATTTAATTTAATTTAATTTTATTTTATTTTATTTAATTTTATTTTATTTTATTTTATTTTATTTTATTTTATTTTATTTTATTTTATTTTATTTTATTTTATTTTATTTTATTTTATTTTATTTTATTTTATTTTATTTTATTTTATTTTATTTTATTTTATTTTATTTTATTTTATTTTATTTTATTTTATTTTATTTTATTTTATTTTATTTTATTTTATTTTATTTTATTTTATTTTATTTTATTTTATTTTATTTTATTTTATTTTATTTTATTTTATTTCATTTCATTTTATTTTATTTTATTTTATTTTATTTTATTTTATTTTATTTATTTTATTTTATTTTTTTAATTGTTTGTTTAAACCTCAATAATGAAACTCAATATGCACATAGCAACTCATTCCTCTCCTACCTCGAGTTTTGTTGCTACTGCTTTTTCCTCTAGAATTAAGCCATA
>CAXKVI010000002.1:21314013-21321513 GCA_964058755.1 Campiglossa producta | reverse complement strand
TATAGAAATTTGAAACAACAAAAATTCCCACAGAGCCAAATTTTTGCATACCACTTAAGTTCACCTTTAGAAAGAAACTCCCAAAAGTCGCCATCGATCAAACGTGCGCTAAAAAGTGATTCGGGGTCAAAGGTCAAAATTTAAGTTTCTTGGACAAATTGCCAGTGTAAACGGTGTCGAACTGGCTCATTTCAATTCGCCAAATTTGGTGTGGTGTAAATGTATTATTAGTTTTCGTCATACACAATATTTCTGGTGTTTGTTTTCGTATGGTACGTCGGTGTGTTTTAGTGGTAATAAAAAATTGTGTGCACTATGCCCAACTATGTGCCATACAAATTTAGATTTGATAGTAAGTGGGATACATTTGTCAAATCGTTTTTCGTTGGCTGCCAGAAGAAATTGTAGCCTAAGAAATGTGATTAAATCAAATTCACTTGAAATAATTTATCAAAATTCCACAGTTGAAAGTAAAAAGAGATATCCCACCCGACCAACGCTCACGAAAATGCTAAAGTTTTCGAAGCTTTAGCAATAATTTTCCTGACAAAAGTATCGAGAATGGGTTCCGCAAAACTAACGTAAAAGTATTACCCTTCGCCCAGTTTGTGGCAGCAGAGCTCACTTTCTCGATATTCGATTTTGAAACAGTTTAAGATTCGTTTTCGTGCCGTAAATGGATTGCTAATGGATCTGGTATCGGTACATTTACACTATCGAGAAAGTACGCAAACAGTATCAAATACGATTCTTTTTTGTGCTGTAAATGGGCTACTAACGGATCTTGTTTCGGTACGTTTTCACTATCGAGAAAGTACCTAAAACAGTATCGAAAACGGGTCGAGAATGTTTACGCTTACGAGTTTCAAGTCGTTCCACATTCAAAATTGACACATACTTTTTAGTTGCAATCATTAGCTTTATTTTAATATCTTTATGTGGCATTTAATTTCTATACAGTTTCAATAATAATTATAATACAAATACTAGAACCAAATTAATATGTAAAAAATGTGATCGCCATGGAGAGAGGACTAAATATTTGAAGGCACCAATAGTTTAGAATGCGGCTCTTGGTTGAATGTCCCTCTGGAGATTGTAGCAGCTGGGCAGAGCCAAAAAAGAGAGTTTTCTTGCAATGCTAACGATTTAGGAAGGAAAATAATTGTAAGATTAAGTGGAATTTGAATATTTAAAAGCTAACAAACGCTTACTTTGTATTCGTCATCGGGAAATAATGTGCATTAAGCAAATCCTTATAGAACTCCAGGAAATATAGAGCATGGTATATGCTATTTCAGCATTCAATTTTCAAACAGATTTTTTTTTATTTGACAAAAAACATGACTTAAAAAAAAAAACATAAACATACGTTTTAAACTCGAGACTCTAGTTTCTAACTTACTTTCGAAATACGAGAAACTATCGCAATTCCCCAAAGGTCTCTAACATCCGTTTTAAAACCGAGACTCTTATATATAACGAACTTTGAAGTTACGACAAACTATCGCGATTCTCTCGAACTTCCTTACATCCATTTTAAATCCGAGACTCTTATATCTAACGAACTTAGAAGCTACGAGAAACTATCATAAATCTCCGATGTTCGTTTAAATAGGATCCTTGGTCGGGTGGGATGAAGCAAGAATTCATTGTAAAATTAATATATAAATGTCTAAGATTATTTTAAGCTTGAGCGCGTTTGATTTAGACATTTTTGTGCATATACATAAATTCAGGCTAAATCTGTTTTTTTTTCAGTTTTCCAGAAAAAAACAGTGCCTAAAAGCATGCAATATTTGGTACAATGTCTGCCATATACATATGTATGTAGCTGTCCACTGCCAGAATCGTGCGAGCACATGATATATTTGTGATGATTTTTGAAGCGTAATTTAAATATTAAAAACATAAATTTCAATGGTCTCTTAACAACTGCAAAAGGCAAACTGAAAAGCAAAGCTAGCTAAGTCCTATTGTACAAATGCTTGCAAACAAAGAGAAATGCATTATCCTTGCAATAGTGTCAGACAGTAAGAACGTACTTTGAAAACAATTCATAGTATGCAGATAGCCGTAGCATACTTTGTGGCGTTGGCCTTATAAAGCGTCTTGAGCTTGATTGCTTTATCGCTAGCTTTAAGCTGATGGCCCAATGTACGCTTGCTTTGCTTGCCCAATAGAAGCTACAAAAGTTGTAAAAAACAGGATGAGACAAACAAGACAACAAGAAGACAAACAGCGAAGCGTGTAAAGCGCTGTCAAATAGAGATTTGGGCTATTCGACGCTTTGAAGCGTTTCAAGCAAGCAAAGTAAGGCTGCCACTGGGCCAACTCTCATACATTTCAGTAGAGTTCAAAAGAAAATTCTCGAGGCAAAGCAAGCGTGCATTGGGCCATCACCTTTAGATAAGGAAAATAAATTGAGTATGGAAAATGTAAAGCTGTCAAATACTTCTGAAATACCTCAACTTGCAGCATTGAAGATCTTAGCGGATTCGCTCAAAATCTTCTTCTAATTAGATTTCTCCAAGCGACAATACTCCACCTTATTTCTCGAAACGCAGGAGGCAACATTTTACCCCTGGTTCCACTGGTGGGTATCGATAAAATTCTGGGCCGGAGCTATCACTAAACAATCTTCATGAAGGTACCTTCCATGGAAAAGTCCACAAATCCTGCAGGGAAGTTTTCTCTTCTTCTTGTTTGGACTAATGGACTAAAATGAAAATACCCTACTTGAAAATATTTTAGATGATTTTATACCCATATTGGCTTATCTTACTCAATATTTAAAAAAAAAAATAAGAGATAGGTGACAACCCTGTAATACCCCGCAAGTGGCAACACCCAAGTGAATAGATCAAACATACTATCCCGATTCCAAATTCCATCCAAATCGGTTAAGCGGTTCTCGAGATAATACCGGATATACAAATATACTGCGGTAAGATGACAACCCTTGCCACTTGGGCGGCTTTATCTCGATTTTTTTAAATAATGGAGTAAGATATGGTAATATCATATGAAAGGTATTTTCGGCGACATACCAACTAAAATATTTTCAAGTAGGGCTGCCACCTTAGCGAAGTATATTTGTATATCCGGTATTACCTCGGAAACAGCTTCACCGATTTGGATGACATTTGGCATATAGGTAGTATGATTGAGTCTAAGACTATCCACTTGGTTGCCAACTTCTAATTTTTTTTTTAATTATGGAGAGAGATATGCCTATATGGGAATCAAATGAAAGGTATTTTCGCCGCCATACCAATTAAAATATTTGCAAGTAGTTACCATTTACCGTATTGTATTTGTATTGTATATTTTTGGGATCATATTTGGATTATTTTAAGATAATTTTGGGATCATTTAATGGTCTCTTTGGGATAATTTTGTGGCTATTTTGAATCATTTTGGGATCAATTTTGTATTAATTTGGGACAATTTTGGGGTTATTTTCGTATAATTTTGGGGTAATTTTGGGATCAATTTTGGATCATTTTGAGAACATTTTAGGGTCTTTTTGCGGTCCTTTTTGGGACTATTTGGGGATTATTTTAGGGTCATTTTCGGATCAATTTCGGATCATTTTGGGTAAGTAAAGTTAGGGCTAAATCAATAGCACCGAGCAAGCTCGGTCACCCAGGTAATATACATATATACAAGTTTGGCTCGTTGAGGCCCGGTTTTTCTGCGCAGGTTTAAACAACACACAAAGTTGACTAGAGTTTATCCCATACAAACTGGCCGCTTTAACTTAGTTTAAACTCGCACTGAAGTTTAAACTTGCACTGAAAAACCGCGACTTAAAATTTTAAGATATCCTAAAATAGTATATAAGTAGTTATGTAGTATGTATGTACCTAGTTTGTATACGTATACCCCTTCTCATGCAAGGGTTAATATCCCGCTTAACTCCCAATTACCATTTCCCTTTGAAAAGTTAAACTATTACCATTTATGCAAATTATTCTTACATTTTATACCAAAAGTGCGAATGTTAGCATTTATGCTCAAGCTCAACGACTTTGCTCACACTCAACAATTTACGGCACTACCCGTCTATTAGGTCATGGAATTCGTGGAAAAAGTTTAATAATTTTCATTTCTCTTTTTACTTGTACTTCTTCTTTTTTACACATTTTGCATAATAGCGCGCTTACATATGTGCATAGTCAAGGAAGGCAAGGACTTGTTGGCGGTAGATGAGAAATCTAGAAATATATAATCTTTTGTGCGTGATGTCGCAAACGATGTGTAGACATAAAAGAGGTGTAGATGTTGGCATGACATCACACATCGCATGAAAAGGCATTCCAGAACATGGCGCGGCATTTGATGAATGCGAGTTGGGTTGGTTGTTTTTTATCACTGTATGCAAACATGATGCAGACAAATCACACATTTACTAAATGTTGCGTTATATCAAAGTGGGTGCCAACTGTGTAGGTGTATGTGTGCAAAAGAAATTGGACAATTTTGCGAAATTCATATTTCTGATGTCTGTTAGATGGGAGATAATTTCACGAAATTTATGTTTAGTTTGGCTCACGGGTACAAAAAAAACTTCACCAGTGGGGGAGAAATATTTATATGAAAAAAAAAAAAATTTGGGATGTTAATAAAAAAAAACCTTTGTCTCAATTTTGGTAATGATATGGTAAGAAGGCAACCCTAAAAAATATGTAATTTGTTAGGTTCCTGGGCGGATCCACGGGGGTGATTTTAAAGTTTTTTTTTGAAAACCAAGCATAAAAGGCCAGCTTTGAGAAACTGTGAATGAGAAATGTCCTCGAAATGAAAAAAAAAAAAAATGAACTACCCTCGATGCCCTTCCCAAAATCCTGGATCCGCCAATTGTTAGGTTACATTGATTTCCAAAGGGTGGTTGGAACAGCTTATTACCGTAATGGGTATGGCGTTATCGATATGAAAGATTAACGGAGCCGGTAGAAGGCCGTCTGTGATACCACCAACACTAGGAAAGTCAATCCCGAGAGTCGGTCATATGGAAAATTTATATCTATTTTAATCCATATCCCTATCTCCTTCCCCAGTTTTTTTGTATGTGACAGGGATTGATCTTTTTGTATGTGACAGGGATTGATCTTATATAACTCCTCACAAAATTTCAGTGGTCTAGCCTAAATACTTCCAGAGATATGGACTATGAAGTATTTCATTCGTATGGGAGGTGCCACGCCCCCTTTTTCGTAATCCCCAATTTTTCTGGAGGTGGTAGGGATCGATCTCGTACAGCCTCTCACCAAATTTCAGTGGTCTAACTCGAATAATTCCAGAGATGCGGACAACGAAAAATTCCATTTGTATGGGAGGTGCCACGCCCCCTTTTTCGTTATCCCCAGTTTTTTTGGAGGTGGTGGGCATCGATCACATAAAACCCCTTGCAAAATTTCAGTGGTTCAACCTAAATACTTCCAGAGATATGGACTATTTAGTATTTAATTCGTATGGGAGGTGTCACGCCCCCTTTTTCGTTATCCCCAATTTTTTTGCAGGTGGTAGGGATTGATCTCGTACAACCCCTCACCAAATTCCAGTGGTCTAACCCGAATACTTCCAGAGATACGAACAATAAAAAATTCCATTTATATGGGAGGTGTCACGCCCCCTATATATATCAAAATATTTTTTAGCCTGCGACCATCCCTGGAAGATATTCAGTGCGATCGGCTTATTCGTTTACAAGCCAAGTTCGTCTATAGGAACATAATTTGAATTTTATATATAGAAGAAAGAAGATAGAAGATAGATTGAAAAACAGTTAGTGATTGTGTGGCCTGAATAGTTTCCAAAGTGGGGAAAGGAAACAGAAAAGGTGGTAGAAATTGAAGAGGAAGGGGAAAGGAAAAGGGGAAAGGAAAAGGGGAAGAGAAAAATACTGGAAGAAAAAGGGAAGGGAAACGCAAAGGGTAAGGTTAAAGTAATCTGAAAGACATAGGTAAGGAGAAGGGGAATTGGAAAGATCAATGAGTACGCACAAGTAGGGAAAGAGAAAGTCAAGGAGAACACAAAGTAAGATATTAAAAAGAGAGGTAGTGAAACTTTTTTTGTAAACTTTGTTTACAAGATTAAATAATCCAGGAAAATTATATAAAATACCACATCAAGTCACACTGTGTGAACTTACATTAAAAAGTGACCTTGAAACCCCCACCCTCCCCAACATTGTAAGCAAGTAATATTCCTAAATATTAGGTACAAAATTAGCGCTTGGTATACATATATATTTGTTAGAAGGGCTTTGCTGTTGTAGTACAATATTCGGTTTAGCCCTGCGTTTATTAGTTGTATCGAGGGCCTTCTCCCAAAGAGACCATAATACTTATAGTGTTGTAGTCCTTGATTTTCCATACACTGAGCTAACTTTCCATCCACCACACTCATACTCTTCACATTGCACGCTAAATATTTAATCTGCTGAAAGAACTTTCAACGCTTCTCTTTCTCTTCTACTCAATCCTTCCACAGGATATGCCACAAATTGTGCTTTAAGTACAACAAAGACAACGAGTCAGTGGGTTTATTTTGTATAAATTTGCTATGGCCACTTGATGGTTCACAATGGCGGTTAAGCAACTTTTTTGCACACTGCTGGTCCTTGCATGGCTTACATACGTCCTAACGCCCTACTACAACAAAAGCAACTGTTCAAGCCAAAGATCTACGAAGTGTATTTAATTTAATTTTATCAGTGGTTTGTTGAAAAGTGAATTTGGGCGACGCGCGATAACGGACTTAGGTGTTAAAATATGGTCGGTTGCATGCGATGAAAGGTAAGGATTTGTTAAAGCTAAAGTAATGCTCACAGACACAAAAATACGTGCATACCCTGCAGGGATATCAGAACTTGAGCTTGCAATGCGGATGAGAAAATTAAATGGTGAACTGTGTGCGCTCTATATGAACATCGACACCGACTATTCCGTTGGTCATTTTACCAATAGTACCTGGGTGACTGAGCTTGCTCGGTTCTATCAATTTACCGCTTACTTTACTTACCCTAAAAGATCCCAAAATGACTCAAAAACAATGCGAAAATGATCGCAAAGAGACCCTTAAGTGATCCCATAATGATCGAAATTGAACTCAAAACGACCCAAAAATGATCCCAAAATTACCCAAAAATTATCCCAAAATGATACAAAAATGATTCCTAAATGGCCCCAAAAACACCCTTAAATGTACCCCAAAATGATCCCAAAATCGTCCAAAAATGTTCCCAAAATAATCCCAAAACGACCCCAAAAAGACCCTCAAATGTTCCTAAAATTACCCAAAAATTATCCCAAAATGATCCGAAAATTACCCCAAAATTGTCCAAATTAATCCAAAATTTAACCCACATAGATCTCAAAATAGCCTCAAAATTATTCCAAATTGACCCCTAAATGATCCCAAAAATATACAATACAAATACAATACGGTAAAATGGTAACCCTGGGCGGCTACCCTACTTGAAAATATTTTAGT
>CAXKVI010000002.1:21286513-21306513 GCA_964058755.1 Campiglossa producta | reverse complement strand
TCCCCGAACGTTTTGGGGAGTGATGCCGAAATTGACAGTCCTTGTACTAAGACATTTTTGGTCACCCCTGGTCCACATATTGGACGTTAACCCCAAAACCGGTTGAGATATCGAAAAAGGTAATATCTAAAATTTTAATTTGATCGTCGAGCAACCCAACGAAAAAAGTTTCATTCAATTCCATTCTTTACTTTCAGAGTGATACGGCCACAAACATACGGACGGGCACACACAAATTTTTTAAATGGTTGATTTGGATCGGAATTTTTTGTTGATGTACAGACATCGACCTGTTATAATTTTATTATATGTAGAGATAAATTGGATGTATGTATGTATGTAGCTTATGGACTCTAAAACTACTTGGCCGATTTTCTTCAAATTTCCGGAATAGATTAGTAGGAGCCTGGAGAGTGTTTCTGTAAAGTTTTTTTTTAGAGAAGTGGACCGGGACCGCCCTATTCGAAACTATCGTATAAATGGTTGGATTTACTTGAAATTTTGTATGTAGGTAGCGTTTTGCTTTTCTTCCGGGAATTGGACCCAGGACTGACTTATTCTAAACTAAGATAAATTTTTTTGCGGAAACTGGTCCAAGGACTGACTTATTCTAAACTATCGTATAAATGGTTGGATTTACTTGAAATTTGGTATGTAGATAGCATTATGCTTAGGTTAGAGTATGGTATGAATTTTCTTCCGGGAATGGACCAGGGACCGATCTGTTCTAAACAATCGTATTTATGGCTCCATTTGCTTGCAACTTGGTGTGTAGGTAGCCATATGCTTAGATTAATATATAGGATACATTTTCTTCCGGAAAGTGGACCCAAGACTGAATTATTCTAAACTATCGTATAGATTGTTGGATTTATTTGAAATTAAAAGAAAGAAAGAAAGAAAGTAAGGGGTAATTTATCATCCAGGAAGTTTACCTGGACCCGATATATTCTAGCTGTTGTTTCATCTTGATAAAATATGAGATAATCTATCTTCGGAGAAATGGTAAAAATAGTAAAATCTTATTCAGGTTATGGTTGAGATCGACTCCCTTCAGATTTGAATGAGTTTTGGGTGGGGGGGGGGTTCTTTTATTGTAAAACTAAGTTCTGCCAAATTAAAATAAATTTCAAAAGTTTTAAGATTTACCTTTTTCTTTTTCCGGGCTTCGAAGTTTTTTATTAATTTCTACAGTTTTGAAAAAAAGTTTGCATTTTCATAGGGGAAAAATGTTTAATATTAATTTCCAAAGTCCCATCGTCGATCCCGTTTGCGCTAAAAAAATTATTTGGGGTAAAAGTCGAGAAAAATCCAAATTTGAAAAACAAATTTGAAAACGGAAAAGCTAAAATTTGGAAAATGTATACATACTTTGTTTTATGATAACCCGAAACTCTCTACCAAAATTTACCCAAATCAGAAAGGTTCGATGCCAGACCTTTAACGATTCCACATGGAATGACCCTAGTCAGCTATCAAGTATTTACAAGAGACTCAACGAAATACTTTATTTAGCAGACATTTCAACTTGACATAGCGATGTTGATAAGAATCACCAACTAATTGAATTGGAAATGAAATTTCTTTTCTTTTTTTTTTTTTGATGAGCTCATTTAATTATATTTGCTAAAAAAGCATCAGCGCATTGTTAACATGTGTGAAATTGCGTAAAGTATAATAAATTTTCCATTCAACGTTTGTTTGACTTTCGCAAAATCGTTTATGATAAAATCAAAATCAACGACACTTACTCGTTCCTTCGATATTTGGTACATTGATTGTATATACAAATTTAGGTTTCAGCCAGATAAACAATTTTATCTATGACATGTGTAACTTGACATACCGAATTTTTATTAGCCAAAAATATGAGTAAAATTTATGTATTTGTATACAGTGTTGTGTAAAGTAAAAGCAACGAAATAAAAAACCAGTCGCTACCGTACACGCCGTAGATTTCACCATACAGGAGTATATTAAGGTAGATCTGCATGTTTTTAGTTGGTTTTTTAGCTTATCTATACGCCTAAAAAACTTAGGCTTAATTTTAAACCCGTCTAAAGTTTAAGCGATTTTTTAACCTTTAAAAGTTTTAGAAGAATTTCAATTTCTTTTGGTCTCGATTTAAAATCTAAGTGAAAAAGCAGTCTAAATTGTTTTTGTGGTTTGTTTGAATGTAATCGTATTTTGCCAACAAAAACTTTATGTGCGGCATAGCTCAGCGGTAGAGCAGTCGGCTGTGGCTCCTGAGCGCTTTCGTTCGAATCCTGACAAATTCCACATTTTATTAATTCTATTTTATTCTTAAAACTTTTCGTTTAAAATTAAAACTTTTTGGTTTGAAAAGTAAAGCTTTTGGGTTTAAAATAAAACTTGATTTCTCCTCGGTTCAATGACCACTATAAAGGGGAAAATGAAAAATTTCTAACAACAAATACAAAGAAGTACGTCTAATTCCTTAGCAAGAACGAAATTGTAATCACGGTAGGTGGTATTCTTTGTTTGTGAGCTGTTGCTCAGTTTGTTCGTTAATAACAAAAGAGAATAATTTAATACCAGTATTCTGTAATTTCGTCTCATATCAATTTTTGTGACTTGAGATGATTCCGGTATTATATAAGAGAAAGTCACAAGAAATCTACCATAGTCTCTCTCTCTCGCTCATTTTAAGGTGTGGTGAATACAAAAATTGCATAAATTTTAAGTAACGCATGTGACACGCGCCCTATAGATAGTCCATGAAATTTTCTACAGTGTAACTGAAATGTCCATAAAATCAAGCTAAAACTTTTTGGTTTGAAAATTAAAGATTTTGGGTTTAAAATAAAACTTTTTGGTTTGAAAATTAAATCTTTTCGGTTTAAAATTAAAACTTTTCGGTTTAAAATTAAACCTTTTCGGCCTACAATTTTTGTTCGGTTTTCATTTATTTTTTAAAGCTTATTCAAGTTTGAATTTTGGCAACAACATTTATGTGTTCGATGCAGCCAAGGGGTTGTTGTTGTTGTTGTAGCGAGCCGTAGCCCTGCCCAAATGTCAGACAGGATCACCCCGGATCGGCCCGGTCGTTTCGGCACGATGTGTACAGCACAAGTACTGGTACCGTTTTCGTAGAACCGGCAATACAAGAAACTGGCCGTATAGGCCATGTAGGTCATTTAGCGTTACCCAGGGTGCACCAACGGGGAAGCGACCTACTCTTACACCCTACACCTACTTTTACACCCGTAAGAGGTAGAGCAGACGGGCATGATGGTTCGAGTCCCAGCCAACGGAAAAAATATTATTCTTTTTTAGGAAACCGTTAAAACATTTTGTGGTTTAAAATTGAAATCCGTTTCATTTAACCAATTTTTCTAAAAACTTGTCTAGTTTAAATTTGAAACCAAATTTGGTTTGGTCATATATGTAGTCGAAAAAAGTTTAAAATTTCGGTTAAAATTTTTTACCGTAGAAAAAAATTGTTTTGAAGTCGCCCATATCGACATATTTAGTTCATAACTGAGTTTGTTTCTTTTGTTTCGCACAAAACTGTTTAGACATATTTGAGTTATTTTTGAGCTCTAAGTAATTTGGGTTTATTTTTATTTCTAGTGTTTTTTTTCATCCATTGCGTAGGCTCTTTGATGATAATGCATAATATTAAAGCAGATGTGCAAATATTTGTAAGGGTTTATATAAATATAACTGACTTTTTATTATTTTTTTTTTGGTATTTTGTAGTCTGCGCGTTTATCTGGCTTAAGCGGGCTACTCACCTGCCAAGAAATGTCAAACTCCATATAAAAAACCGCTCAAGAAATGGTCAAGAAACGTTTTTTCACGTCAAATTTTCTTGAGCCAATACTCAGTTCACAAGAAAAAATACAGCACTTTTCGATAGTTGGCAACGCCGGTTTACCTCAAGAAATAAATAAGCTCGTATATATTTCTTGAGGTAAACGTGCAGATTCACGGAAAAGGTGAGTACATGTCTCGCTAAACATATTTTGTACATTTTTATAAGAGTAATTTGCAAAAAAATGGAAAATTTGGTAAACGTCAAAATTTCTTGACCAGGCACAAGAAATATATGCTCGTTTTTTTCTTGAGGCATTTCTTGGCAGGTGAGTAGCCCGCTTTAGGCTTTTTACGGAAACAAACAAAATAAAGGGAAAAAAAGCTTTTACATTAGCAAGTCTTTATACTCAAAAGGTGGCAACATGCGTCAATCGTACAATTAACTGAGCCAAAAATAAAATACTTTGCTGGTTTAGATTTTTGAGAACTATTCTAAATGTTTCTTATAAACAGCAATAAAATAAATGTCACCCAACAAAAAGTCTGTATGAAAATTTTCTCAGGCACATAGTGCTGTATGAGTCTTTGTCACCTACAAATGTCAACGTGTTTGGTATCGTTGGAAATGTAACTTATTCCATATTAAGGATCTGGACTAGTTTTTGTTTCTAAAATGGGAAACAGAATCAAATTATTATGTGGTCCGCTTGAGGAATTTTACCCCATAGAAACAAGCTGTGTCTAAAAAGAGATAGGGAGGCGGCTGTCCTGGGCTGCACTCCTACGAGCGCCCTCGAGAGGTGCTAGCGCCATTGGAGTCTAACGACAGTCTTAAAATAGTGATAGTCATGAATTCTGTGGCCCTGTTGTTGCTGTCGCAGGACAGGCAGAGTAGGGGGTGGGGGTCGCTTTGTCGCAGGACGTCTAGAACTTTCACAACAAGTTGCCACGAAAGTAGCGAATTCTGTGTCCCTTTAGTGTAGATTTTCCTCCAGAATATCTTGGTCCGGGGTTCGGGTAAACACTCACTCGTAACAAGACGGTATAAAACAGCCCCGTTTTATAAATTAAGTCATAGAGTAGAACCTTGAAGTCCTTACACGAACACTTTTTTTATTAAAACCCTGCTATACATGAATTACAGCACCCATCAGTTTTTTCATATTGCCTTTCAAAACCTGATGGTAGTGATAGGGATAGAGATAGAGATAGGGTTAGGAATTGAGATAGATATAGGGATCGGGTTATAGAAACATGCAGGGCAATAAATTTGTGGCAGGACAACTTATGCCGGGTCAGCTAGTATATAATAACGTACCTAACTTCTTTGTATTGGAACTACTTATAATATATTTTGCACTTTCAATCACAGGTTTCATGAAAAATGTAAGAGCTATGTAGGTAAAAGAATGGATATTTTAAATCAGCTTTGGAAATGTGTAAAAATAAGAACAAAAATGTATGCATAAACTGATAAACACAACTTCTGTATAAGGTGTTCATGGATACCAAATATGTTCAAAGCTTTTTCCTGGGAATGGAATTTGAGCTGTCACTACTGCATGCATTTTTATACTGTTGATGGCTTCGCTTTAACTGCATTGAAACAAAACGCCCTATGTGATTTGTTTGTATTTCTCCCATTGCCTTCTAATTTCATACATCCCATACATACATATATTTATATCGAAAGCACATTTTAGTTTTCCTTAGCATGAAGTCTAATAACACATAAATCGAAAATCGAATAACTCAGATATCCGTCACTTAGTCCCTATCGAATAATTATTCCAACCCAGTAGGAACAAGTGGCGGTTTGAGACTTTCGTATAATTTGCGTTAGTTTTTCACGATAAGTCACGTCCCACGTATAGTTTGCTTATAGCAGTTCACTCTCGACAGTTCTTCGCCACATTTGAGCAGGAGTACCGGGTCGTTGAGATGACTGAGGATTGCGAGAGTGTGGCCGATCCAACGACATTTGCGACATTTTATTTCTGCTTTTTACATTTTTTGATTAGTTCGATAGGTCAATGTTGCTAATGCAAGCTGGTCATCGAACGGACTTAACGTTGGAATTAAATATTTGCAATTTTGTTCTGATTGATTTATTTTAACTGCAACATATTGATATGCACCACTTTTTGTTTTTATAACGCTGCCGAGGTAAGTGGAGCTTTGTAAATTGATTTCACGAGCGTTATTCATGATAACTGATTTCTTTATATATTTTTACTAAACCTAGTTCTAATTTAAAGGGCCTGGAAAAATCATTAAACTGCCGATACTGGTTCCCCACTCGACACTTCTGTATAAAGTTTCTTTGATTCTCTAATTTAAGGTGTCATATGATAGGGCCTGGTCTCGAACAAATCAAACTAAAGTTGCCACAGAAATAACCAAGCGCAAGCGGCAGGGGATTGGTCACACTCTCAGAAGTCATATAGTCAGACAAGCACTGCTGTGAAATCCACTTAGAAGTCGACAAGCTGGTGCACCACCGAAAACTTGGCGAAGAACTGTAGATAAAGAACTAGAAGACGCAGGATACACGTGGAATGATGTTACGAAAACAGCACCAAACAGAATACGATGCAAGACGGTGGTCGAGGCGCTATGCTCTAATAGGAGTTAAGGAAAGTAATGATGATGTTGAAAGGGCCTAGCCATTAGAGACGTATAAGATATTCGGCCTTATTTTGATTGTCACAACGAGAGTCGATCGAAAACAAGGAAAATTTTGGTGACGATTTTTGAATCATATATTCGTCGTACCTTTTTTTTATCACTGAATTGTTATACGTATCTAGATATAGAGTTCCATAAGAAAGTTCTTAGGTTGAAAAATGTGTTATGTTTAGTTTATCCGAACTTGGACTTGTTTAAAGAGAGAGAGATACCTCGAAATGAAGTAATATCTCACTAACTATGTCGCTACATATCTAAGAACTCCCTACTGGGTAGGCTCTGTAAACATGTTCGTATTAAATGTGTAGATTGTCCAGCAGCAGTATACACATATTAGCAATATTATATTTACATGCATATACATACCTACGAATTTATTTGCAAATATTTCATTAGGTCATGTCATAATATTATAGCCAAAAACTGCATATGTTTGCATTGAAATGGAATGAGCAGAAATGTTAGCAAATAAATAAAAATGTATTTCGATATGGTATCATGTGTACTAAAGCGCTGTTACTGACATTTTTATTATGACTATAGATATCTATGTATGTATCTATCTATGTATATATAAATACGCCACATGAAAAACTTTAGGAACCTCCTGTGAGCGAGCCGTTTGACCGATTTGAATGAAATAAGCACCGACGGTAAGGAAATTGAAAAAACTGAGGTATAGGCAGGGTTAGCGACCCCACGACCCCCTCCAGATTTTATTGGTCTTATTTTCGATCGTTATTTGTATGGAGACAATTTTATTATCAGATTTCCTAAGTTGATAGTAGGTAATATAGCCGAAGATATCACACAAAAAGTTGTATCCCGATTGGAGATGGTTTAGGCGTGTCGCAGGGGGTCAAAGTTCAGATTGCTCTATGTAGACTCCAAAAATAAAAGCGATTTTTCTTTGAACGTCTGAACTTAAGCCCCCCTGCGACATGGCTCGGAACCAAATTTTGTATGTGATATCTTCCACGATAGTCCTATCGATTCCAAGTAATAGATTAAAAAAAATAATAATTTTAATTTTTTGCGTCTCCATGGTAAGGTCTGAACTTTAACCCAGTTGCGACACGCCTTAGGCATTTCGAATCGGGACCAGCAGCCCAATTCCAGACATCGCCATCGCCTTAATGCCAAAAAAGACTAAAACGCCAAATGAAATGAACTCTCAGAAGTTTAGGCGATGTCGGTAAAAGGCGATTCTCCAACTCACGTGGCCTAGTTAAAATTTTGTTACATTATCCGAACGCTAGATGGCGTTGGTGCCTCAGTCAAATTTGTCAAAATTAGGTTTGTTTGTTTGACTATGTTCCTTTACTATTTTAGCAAACATGTTTTGCATTGTACTAACAAAAAAAAAATGTAAAACTAAATGATACACAGCCCCACAAAAAAAAAGAAGTAGAATGTTCTCGGGAGGAGACAGCTCAATCTACCTACCGTTTTTCGCGTTTTAGAGACATAGTAACAAGTCACTAGCTCAATCTCGTTGCTTAATATAAAAATTACCTTAAGTGTTGATCACTCAACACCCAACATATATTAAAAAGTAACTAGTTCTAAACTAAAAACGCTCAAAATCGACCAAAATTATCGTGAAATTTTTTTTTTTTTTTTTGAATTTATAGTCATTTTCACGGTTACCACTCGAAAAATGAGCAAAAAAT
Organism: Campiglossa producta; assembly: GCA_964058755.1. Classification (NCBI taxonomy): domain Eukaryota; kingdom Metazoa; phylum Arthropoda; class Insecta; order Diptera; family Tephritidae; genus Campiglossa; species Campiglossa producta. The sequence continues at coordinate 21,298,372 of CAXKVI010000002.1, read as the reverse complement.
ACCTAATAGACAGCTAACATCACCTTACATAACCTAACTTTTCCTGTATATTTGAAACTAACGGGACCTACATACCTCTATAGTTTGCTGTTCTCAGAATATTAATAGCACGTGCTTTGAAAAATTCCCAAACATAACAGAAGAAAGATTAAAGCAAGGAGTATTTGATGGTCCCCAAATACGAAGAATGATCGACGATGAAATTTTTGTGAAAAAAATGATGAGAGAAGAAAAGGATGCGTGGCTAAGTTTCAGAAGCGTCGTTAAAAATTTTCTTGGAAATAATAAAAGCGAAGATTACCTTAAAATAGTAGCTGCTATGATAAAAAAAAAACTATAAGAAACTCGGTTGCTTGATGAATCTTAAACTGCACTTTTTGGATTCTCATTTAGATTACTTTCCGAAAAATGTGGGCTATTTTAGTGAGGAACAAGGAGAAAGGTTCCATCAAGACATTAAGTCTATGGAGAATCGTTATCAAGGCCGGTGGGACATCAACATGATGGCTGATTTTTGTTGGTGTCTCAAACGAGACATACCCATCAAAGAAGAAAGTGTAATACGATTGCCCTTACACAGATCATTTGAAAATAAGAGAGTGAGATACCACAAAAAGACACCATAAATGCAACAACGATATATATAGTTGACCGTGGTGCAACCGATCTAGGTGGTGAGCCTGAAAAGAATACTACATTTGATTATAAGGACCACCCTAATGTACATATATTAAAATTTCCTTTTTCAGAATTTTGATACTGATGTCGAAACGTGTCTTTTGTAACCTCCATACAAACGAAATGCTATAAGCCACAACGTTTGTCTAATGCTCTCAATTTATGGACTCTGAATATAAGTCGGATATTATAAAGATCAAAGGCAAAATTATAATACAAACAAACCCAGCAAAAAATTGTGTGAGAGATTATGAGAAGGGACCTTATACATAAAAAATAAAAAAAAAGTTTATAAATCCCTTACATCTGAAAATTTGTATGAAAATGTCATTTAGGGATAATCCAGAATATTTTTATACATAAAGATTACGCAGATCTAAGCGCCACCTAGCGGAATTTTTTTAAAGAAAATATAACTTTTAATTATACCTAGTAATGCATCGGATCATAAATGCGAATCTTGAAAATAGAACTACTACCGCGCCACCTATCGGAATTTTTCAATTTACGAGTATATTGCATTGTAGTCGCGACCTCAACCATGGTGAACATTTCAAAAGCCTAGCTCAACAGTGAGTTGGTTGAAACTCGAATGCAAAAATTGGCACCACAGATACCACGAAAGCGAACTAATAAACCATTTAAAAAAAAATACAACTATTAGGGCGGATTTCTCGAATAGCCGTCAACTTTAAGGCTCTCTTTAAATTTATCGGCCAGTTCATCCTCCTGTTAAAATAAAGGGCATAAGAACTGGTTGTTAAACTGGCAGTGAATTGACAGTGAACTTTAACGTTAACAGGCAGTCGAGAAATCCGCCCTTATTAGTTCAGGCGACAGGGATTTAACAAGGGAGTGGACCGGACTATTGGTAGCATCTGTCAAAATATTGTCTTCTACCGTTATACCAGGTTAGCTTTTCGATGACAGATTCTGTCAGTTGCAGCCATCTTGCTCCCTGAAAAATTGTCATTCACATTCTGGGTAGCCTTTTAGCAAAATCATGTAAAAAATTTAGTTAGAAAAGTAGTTTAAAATAGTAGTAGTTAGAAAAATAGTAGAGGTTGACTTTTGGAAAATTTATGAATTTATCATTAATAACTGACTAAAGATTTTCCTTCTGTGATTAGAGTAGGTTATTTTCATTCTTAATCATCAGTCAAGTGTGCATGAAAGAGTAGGAGGTAAATTTATTGGAACTGGTTAAATTTGGTTAGTAAAATGGTAATACTATCCCGTTGGCACACTTTTCCGATAGTATTTATGACCTGAAAACCTTTCAAGGAACTTTTAGTAAAAATTTAGGTTAAGACTGCTTTACATGAGTCGCTGTCCTATTCGATTTGACGTTCGATATGAGGTAAAGTCTGTGAAATCTAAACTAGAGATGATAGACCTCTAGAATTTAATGTTAAGATCTGTAATTTTTATCGTAATATTTTTTCACCTTTCTGAAAAAGAAAATCAATAAAATTTTTGAAAAAAAACAAACTTTTTTTTGGCCCCGTCGAATGAGTTAGTTTACTTTGCAATTATTTATTTGCATTACAATTTATATCCCCTTTTTCGATTTTTCTACTACCATTTCCTTGACGAAAGAAAAAAAACATTCCTACTTTTTTATTCGCAAACGAAACCCGTACATATTTTCATATTGGGAGTGTCAATAATAAACGTCAAGGGAAGAGCAAACCTTCTTATAATTGAATCATGGGTAAAGTGTTTCGCCATCAAAAGATGATCGACAGTTTTTCTTTTTTTTTCCTGGTAAAAAAATATTTTTATTTAAAAAAAATTGTACAAAACATATATTTGAATAAATTAACTTGAGCTTAAAGGCTAAAACCCTGTCACCACTATATTACTAATTTCATTACTTATTATAATATTAAAATATTTCTTAAACATTTTAGGGCGGACTTCTCAAAGTTCACTCTCAGTTTAAAAGCCAGTTCATTTGCCCTTTATTTAACAGGAGGATGAATTGCCCGACAAAATTTAAAGTGAGCATTAACTTGACGGCTAGTTGAGAAATCCGCCCTTACTTTATTTAACTTTTTACTTCCTTAAATTTCTACTAAACTTCATGTAGAGATATATCAGCTTCATTACATCTGCACTCGCGCTTTCGCCTTCATCACCTTTGTCATTTTGTCTGACATTCCACATTCGTCACCGTTTGAATTAATATTTTCAATTTCCTGCTCATTTCCTTCACGATACATGAAAAAACAAAATCAGCAAAGGAATGTACTTCAGTTTCTTGCACGCGCACCATATTTTCAGCTAATAAGCTCCTAAAGTTTATTTTTGACATTTCACCAGCAACCCTGCATAACGGACAATTTCTGTACAACACCGCAACCTACACGATTTTGCATAAAGTCTGGGAAATTACTTTCCAATACGCGCATAGTATTACGCTTATAATCGGGTACAGCGTGAGTAGCCAACTGACAGGTGTCACTGCGATAGACAGGTTTGAAATTCTTTTCAGCAAATGGTGTGTTTGTGTCCCAACGGTAAACTTCAGCATCACCTTCATTGCGGAAGAATATCGCCGAACCATTATCGGTGCCAATAATTACCATGCGTGAAGGTTTTTTGCCCAAATCTGAATTTTTTTTTAGGGGGAAAAAAAATAAATAAATAAAAAATTAACAAATATATGCATAGGAATAAAGAAAGAACAAGAAAGGAGAGGAGAAGAAAGCACAAGAAAGGAAAGGATAGGAAAGGAAAGGAAAGGAAGGAAAAGGAAAGGAAAGGATAGGAAAGGAAAGGATAGGAAAGGAAAGGAAAGGAAGGAAAGGGAAAGGAAAGGAAAGGAAAGGAAAGGAAAGGAAAGGAAAGGAAAGGAAAGGATAGGAAAGGAAAGGAAAGGAAAGGAAAGGAAAGGAAAGGAAAGTGGAGGGAGGGAAAGGAAGGAAAGGGAAAGGAAAAGAAAGGAGAGAAAAGGTAAATAAAGGCAAGGATAGGAAAGGAAAATAAATTACGGGATAGGAAAGGAAAGAAAACGAAAGGTTAGGTGAGGAGAGGGAAGGAATGGAAAGGAAGTTAAAGTAAAGGAAAGCAAAGGAATGGAAAGGAATGAAAGGAAAGGAAAACCAAGAAAGGATATGAAAGGAAAAGAAAGCCCAAGCAAGGTAAGGATAGTAAAGGAAAAGAAAATAAATGAAAGGAGAGGGAGGGAAAGGAAAGAAAAGGAAAGGAATGGAAAGGAAAAGAAAGGAGAAGAAAGGAAAAAGGGAAGGATACGAAGGGAAAAGATATTACGGGAGAGGGTAGGAAAGGAAAGAAAACGAAAGTTTAGGTGAGGAAAGGAAGGAATGGAAAATAAATTAAAGTAAAGGAAAGCAAAGGATTGGAAAGAAAAGTACAACAAAGGAAAGGTAAGGAAAGAAAACTGAAGAAAATTAAAGGAAAGGAAAAGAAAGGAAAGAAAATGGAAGGAAAGGAGGACAAAGGAAAGGAAAGGATAGGAAAGGAAAATAAATTACGGGAGAGGATACGAAAGGAGAGAAAACGAAAGGTAAGATGAGGAAATTAAAGGGAAAGAAAAAAAGAAAGGAAAGGAAAATATACGACGGGAAAGGAAAGAAAAGAAAAACAAAAGACAGAAAACGAATGGAAAGGAAATGAAAGGAGAGGAAAGAAAGGGAAAGAAAAGGAAATCAAAGAAAATGAAAGGAAGGAAAGGAACTGAAAATGCAGAAAAAAGTAAAAACGTTGAAATAAAAGGACACCTTAGAATAAATTTAATTAAAAAATTATTTGAAAGGCAGAAGGAAGAAAAATGGGAAGAAAGGAAAAATATAGAAAAGAAAAGGAAAAAATGTTAAATCAAAGGAAAGACACTTTAAAAACGTAGTAAATTTGAATAAGGTTTTGTGTTCGAATTTCAACCACTGGGCAAACTCTAGTCTTTGGAATTAAACAATAACAAGAAATATATTTTATTAATATATTAAGTTACATAAAAAAACTTACCCATAATACGTCCATCCGCCACACCGCTACGCAAATACTCCGATTGCAACGAGAACAGCTTGCTCGTACTCAAATATGTGAAAATCAACTCTGTCGTACCACAATCTTTACGCACTAGCGCTATATAGAGTACATCACGTGCCTTACAACCCGAAGCTACAGCCTTCGGCAATACCACACGAAAACCACGATCGGCTTGTAAATTATAAACGATGATAGCACGATTCGCTGCATCGCTAACATAAACAAAACAACTGCCATCGGGTGCATAATCCACAGTCACATATTGTAGACGTGAGTTCGGCGAGGTGAGACCTTCCAGCGAGATGGTTTTCAAAACTTTACCCGTTTTCACAGAGAGCGCTACCACTTTAGCGCCACATTTACGTTCGGGGGTCTCGAGCGTATTTACAATGCCAGTGTCCAATACCCAAAGTACATCATTTTGATCGACAATCAAATCTACAACCGATTGGAAACCCTTGCAGGTGCTATCATCTTGCGTCTCCCAGCAGGGAAATGGCTGCAGTGTAGTGTGACAAGCGCCCGGTTCTAGTGTGGTCTTCACAAGCGTCGCAGGCACGCCATGCTTGTAGCGTGGCAATGCCATAAAGACCGTATCACCAACAATTTGTGCACGCGTCGCTATCACATTTTTCGCTATATATTTGCCTGAGCTCTTGAAGAGTGAACGCGATGAGCCGGGAAATTCGAATTGTCCGCCAGTCCATTGTATGGATGGTATGAGTGGGGGTGAGGCGACTATTTCGCCGCTCGCTGGTGTTTTGTAGTTGGGCGTGTAGGCGTTGCTGATCCAAGCGCAGTGTGCTAAGGCGACGACCAGCAAATAGCGTGCAAACATTTTTTGGTTTCTCTTGGTGCGAGGCAATGACAGTCCTTTTTCTAATTAACTACGGCTATTTTTGTAGTATTTCCGTCCGCTTGTTTCGCTGCTCTGCAACTTTCGCAGTTATTTTTATTTCTTCAGAATTTGTATTACTCTTATATGGCTGCGATATTTATGTTGGCTTCCCATTTACTTTCCGCATGACGCCAACAGACGTGACGCGCGTCATTGCACATTTTGCGTATTTCCATTATGAGTTTTCATTGTCAAGGTCATTGCCGAGATTTAACGTTTTTTGAGAAGCATTTTAGCCGGCAATTGAAAGCTTTTATTTTTTTTTTTCTTTTTCATAACTTTATACACATTAGACTGGGCAAAAGAAAACTTTTTTTTTATGTTAATTTTTAGAATAACGATCTCAATATTAATTTTGAATATATTCACCACAAAAAACTCTGGATGAAAATTTTATTCAGTCTGGCTATTTCCGTCTAGCATCCTTCAAACATCGGTATGGTTTTCCGATTTTGAGTGAGAAATTATCGGAACTATCGATTATATGAAGGCGATGTGTTATATTGGTCCAATCTCATTGATTTTTAACATCGAAATTGCACATCTAAAAATAGCAATACTCACAAAATTTCACATTCCTACCTGTTTAATTACAGGAGTTATGGGCCAAAATCCGTTTATCGGAACTATCGATTGTACTGGGGCTTTGTGAAATATTTATCCCATCTCAATGATTTTCAACGTCGATATTGCACATCTAAAAATAGCAATACTCACAAAATTTCACGTACCTACCTACTTAATTACAGGAGTTATAGCCCAAAATCCGTTTATCGGAACTATCGATTGTATGGGAGCTATATGTAATATCGGTCCGATCTTGCTGGTTCCGACATTTCTATATTAGAAAATGGTGGCCGCATACCAAATTTCAGCCAAATATCTCAAAAACTGAGGGACTAGTTTTCGTTCAAACAGACAGACAGACAGACGGACATGGCTAAATCAACTCATTTCGTCATCCTGATCATTTCGGTATACTTATTGATGGGTCCATCTCTTCTTCTTCTTCTCATACTTACAAACATCGGAACAAAGTTATAATACCATTTCATCTTCATGAAAGGTATAAAAAGTAGATTGATGCCCATGAACAAACAAGTGAACTAATGCGAATTGATCCAGAACAAGTGGCGACTCAGCAAAATAGTTCCATACCTGAAGACATTGTGTATCAATACCAAGTGTGAACTCTTCTTTTGACAACACACATTAAAATGTCGGTTTGTTTACATCCTGCACATATTAAAATGTCGCCAGCACAGAATAACAGAAAAGCAAATGGCGTTGTTTAACATCCTGCACACATCAACATGGCGGTCTCCTATCTTTTACCTAATGGTAGAAAGAGATGGGAAGATGGAAAGAAGTGAGACAAAAAAGGAAATTAAAAACAGGTGACTAAACTCACTTTGAAGTTTTCACGACTATGTCTATGATCACACTTGTTATTAACCACAATCTCAAACAGGTGTTAAACTCATTTTGGAATTTTGACGTCTATGCAGAAGAGTTTACACTTGGTATTGATACACAATGCCTGAAGATGCCCAAAAAATGACGCATTTCCTCACGTATCAATGTTAACTAAAGCATAAGCAAACTTTAATCCCATCATAAAAACAACATTATCCATGCTTGAACTAAGAATTTTCCACCATTCCATTTTATGCTTGATTTTACAACGATTTTTTTTTTTTTTTTTTTTCAATCAAAAATGAGATCAGTACAAAAAAATCGAAACTATCAATAAATAGTAGACCTCTAAAAACAATGTTGTTTTTGTAATTCTAAAAAGTAATATCCGCATAGTTTCAAAATAAAACAAAAAATTTTGGTTCAGTCTAATACATAAAATTTTCTTGTTATTACTTTGATTTCTTTTTGTCATTTAACACACGTTAAAGCTTAGTACGCCGCATCCGTACAACCTCGCTCGTGCCAAAAGCGCTCATTTCTTCTTCTGGTACATGCATTTCTTTCACTTCCCATAGCGCACTTGTAAGCAGTAGGTACTTAATGCTTTTCAGTTACGGTATATTTTTTTCTTCTTTTTCTTCTTCTCCAATATTTTCTTTTCTCAAATTGAATAATGGTTTTGGGCGAAAAATTACATTAACAAAATGTAACCACTGAAATATGAAAACATGTTTACTGACGAAGAAAATTGGTAGCAGTTTGTATTTTCATTTGAATGCTGATATCCCCTCGAGCCCTGCATCATGTCTGCTCGTTCTACGGTTGGAAAGATTGCAGTTAGACAGCACACTTTAAAATTCGAGTGTTTTATCGATATGCTTTAAGTGCAGCAAAAAAGTAGAACAGATTTAAAAAGGGGGTCCGGTTTCTTTTCAGTTTGCGATTGCTCTCTGATTTTGGTTTGGTTTCGTTCATTAAAAAAGTTATCAGGTTACTGTTTTGACATTGTTCGCCAACATTATTTTCGGTTCCTATATTGCAAACTATTCGGTTTCGGGTTTGGCTTCGTTTTTTAGAAATTTGTTCTCTGCTATTTGAAAATTATTCGACTTCGTTTCTCTTTTCGTAATGAAAAGTTTAAATATCGTTCCGATTTTTTGTGTTTGGGCTTAGGTTTGGCTCTTCAAGTATTTTTCGGTATTTTCAGTAATGGTGTCATTATTCGCTCTTTAAAAAATGGTTTCTGCTTATCCTCTTATTGCAAACTATTCGGTTTCAGTTGCGTTTTTTCGAAGTTCCGAGTTCCGAAGTTTCCAAATAACTTGGTGTTGATTTCGTTCTTCAAAATTAGTTTCAGCATGGTTACGATTTTTTTCAATTATACGTTGTCGATATTGGTTTCCTTCTTGACAATTGTTTTCGTCACTTCGAGCAAAATATTCCCTGGCGGGTTTCTTTTCGTTCAGTTTCGTTAGATTATTTCTCAAAAATGTGTTCCGCCATCGTTTGAATTCCGCTCTTTGTTTTGCATACTGTTTCGGTTTTCACTTCCCTCATTAAAATTGATTAAAATCAACATAAAACTCATAATTTCTTAAACCAATCTACACTAGTTATGTTACAAAACGCCTTTGTTTCATTTTTCAATACTCTATTAAAAATTATAGTCGGGCTCGTTTCGGTTTCGGGTATGTTTCGTTCATCAAAGTCGGTTCCGACATCTTTTCGACTTCGGTTTCAAAAAAGTCTTAGAAAAAGCTCTGGTGTTGTTTAGTTTTTTCCAATAAAGTTTTAAAAAATAAGGAAAACGAAGATCCCCTAATCAGGTCTGGCTATCGAGTAAGAAGAAAGCTGTCCTGGATCTTTTCGGATGATAAAAAGAGCTTTCGATTTAAATCGTTCTTCGGAATCATCGGCAAAACGATTCTGATTTTGTTTTCGGTTTGACAAGTTTTTAGTTTGGGTTTTGTTTCTGAAAATAACTTTTGATATGATTCGGTTTTTGTTTCTTACCGTGAGTAATCTATCTATATTTGCTGCCTATTTTTCGCTACTAGTCTTCTTCCTAACTACTTTCCATCGCGTCACCATCCTGCGAAGTAACCAGTGAATTCTGAAGTACCTACTCGAGCGTTTTAAAACCTGTCTATATAATATCACTTGACATGGATTTTGCTTCGATGTAACAACTATACTATCTCGGGAAATTACTGGGTCGTGCTTACCAAAAAAGCGGATAAAATAGTGGGCAATTTTGTTCAGCGAGTTTCCGTTTCTACCCACGTTGAAGATGCTAATTAGTGTTGGAAGTTTTCGAATTATCGAATTATGTCACATAGTTATTATTGGTATAGCACAGCACTAATTTTTTACTTTCCCATGGCTAGTGCTGATTGGCAGGGAAATAACTTTGTCTACCCTCTCAATGGTGTTCATCAATTTTACGCCTTAAGCGGGCTACTCACCTGCCAAGAAATGCCTCAAGAAAAAAACGAGCATATATTTCTTATGCCCGCTCAAGAAATTTTGACGTTTACAAAATTTTCCGTTTTATTGAAAATTACCATTATAAAAATGTATAAAACATGTATAGCGAAATATGTACTCACATTTGCTGTAAATCTGCACGTTTACCTCAAGAAATATATACGAGCATATTTATTTCTTGAGGTAAACCTGCATTGCCAACCATCGAAAATTGTAGTATCTTTTCAGCTCATAAGAAAAAATACTACAATTTTCGATGGTTGGCAATGCCGGTTTACCTCAAGAAATAAATATGCTCGTATATATTTCTTGAGGTAAACTTGCAGATTCACGACAAAGATGAGTATATACTGCGCTACATATGTTTTATACATTTTTATAATAGTAATTTGCGTGCTTTGATAGGCGACGGCCAAAATCGCTTAGGCGGTTAAGCGCCAATAAATGATGAATTTGCAAGAAAATGGAAAATGCCGTAAACGTCAAAATTTCTTGACCAGGCACAAGAAATATATGCTCGTTTTTTTCTTGAGGCATTTCTTGGCACCTGACAGCATATATTTCTTGTGCCTGGTCAAGAAATTTTGACGTTTACGGCATTTTCCATTTTCTTGCAAATTACTATTATAAAAATGTACAAAATATGTTTAGCGAAGTATATACTTATCTTTGCCGTGAATCTGCACGTCTACCTCAAGAAATATATACGAGCATATTTATTTCTTGAGGTAAACCGGTGTTGCCAACTATCGAAAAGTGCTGTATTTTTTCTTCTGAGCTGAGTATTGGCTCAAGAAAATCTGACGCGTGAAAACAGTTCTTGACCATTTCTTGAGCGTTTTTTTATATGGAGTTTGACATTTCTTGGCAGGTGAGTAGCCCGCTTTAAGAAAGTATTAAAATACGCGTCCCTTAAGCGGTTTTTTTGAAAACGCAACTAATTGTTATTTTAATAATGAATGACTCGTACTCAAAAAATGTATTGCGTTGTTATATACTTAATAGAAAGAAACAAATTTTAATTTATACTTTAGTGTTGCTCAAATTATAAGATGGCCCGGCTATATGCCTTTTTATGGCCAAAGCGTAATTTCCCGCGTGGCTTTTGAATTTTGTATTTGCATATAAAAACATAGGATTTATTTCTGTAATGAATAATTATTATGGAAATTGATATTACTTAAGTTTATTGAGCGTAAAAAGGGTCAAAAGAAAAGATGATGTCGCAGTAAGAAAAAAATAAATGTCGAATAGGCAAAGCCTTTGCTTTCAACGGTCATTAAGATTAAACAATGAGCATTTTCAAATGCATACATACAAATGTAGTAGGCTGGTCGAATGTTCAAGAGTTTTCCAAACAGAAAAAGCTGTCATTCGAAAGAATCAGTTAATCATTATTAAGCGTAGGTATATAATATATCTTTTGACATTGACTAGCAGATTCACTCCACTTCATCTGCGTATAAACGGACTATACACAGAGCCAAAAATGCCTAATAAAATTAATAAGATTGTCTTCATGATCAGCTTTTGGGCAAAGGGGTAGTCGTAACGGTGCAAACGAAGAAAAAACTGTAGGGAAATCTTTTTGGTTTTAAGAAGAAATTCTTATTAAAAAAACTATACATTTAGTACAAAGGTGTAGTTAGACGCTGGCAATTATTAGTATACGATGGCCGGATGGTTAGCAGCTGGGTTTAGCAATCGAAAAATTGTAAGTTCGATTCTCTCTCTTTTTTTCCTAATTAGAAATGTTAAAAAGAAATCTTCTTAAATATATTTATAAGATTTTCCTTTGAAACATTAACAACTCTACACATATCGGTAATTAGAAGCTGGCAATCAAAAGTGAGCGATGGCCTGATGGTTAACAGCTGGGTTTATCATTCCGAAAATTGTAAGTTCGATTCTCGGTGAGGGCGATATCATTTTATTTTTCATTTAAAATATTAAAAAGAAAATCTTCTTAATAAAATTAAAAAGACGGTCTCTACAATAATAAGAAGCACATCTTCTTGAAGAAAATCTATAGAGATACATATCTTATGACTTTTGTTCTATTTTATTAGGCATTGTTGGCTCTGTGTAAATACGGCTTTTTGAATATCTCAACTCCAGCGCCACCTAGCGGGACAACATTTTGTAACAGAGTTCGTAAATACATAGCAAACACACGGGGTAAAAAGTACCAAAAACTAACCATAAATAAGCGTTTTCTTAATAACTCGACTCTAGCGCCACCTATCGGTTTAATTTTTTGCAACAGAGTTGTTGATTACCCTTCAGTGATACGTCAAACTAGAGAGAAAAATACTAGTATAGAACTAGAATTTTCTGGCTGAGCTCATACTAGTCAGGAAATA
>CAXKVI010000002.1:21276513-21281513 GCA_964058755.1 Campiglossa producta | reverse complement strand
AATATTTTTCCCTAAAAAAAAGTTATGAACTTTTAAAAAAATGTTTTTTTTTAAATGCTGTAACTTTTTCAAAAATCGACCGTTTGGGATCATTTTTTTATTATTGTTTTTAAATGTAGTTTTCGGAAAAAAAATAAAAAAAATTTTAAAACCCCAGATATATAAATTTTTTTTTTTTCGAAAAATAAGTCCGACCCTTTTTTATTTTTATTTTTTTTTAACTCCAACTAATTCTGCAATAAGCCCCGCTAATAACAAGATGTGCCGACAATCGCTTCTATTTTTTTTTATTTTATTGGAAAAAAATTTATTGAAAAGTTATATAAAATCAGCCAAAGTTAATTTTTTTTTTTTTGTTGTCAATCAAAGAAAAAACTAGAAGCGATTGTCGGCACAACTTATTATTAGCGGGGCTTATTGCAGAACTGGGTGCTGGGCTTTTAAAATTTTTTTTATTTTTTTCCGAAAACCACATTTAAAAACAAAAATTAAAAAAATGATACCAAACGGTCGATTTTTGAAAAAGTTACAGCATTTATAAAAAAAAACTTTTTCTTTTAAAGTTCATAACTTTTTTTGATTTGAGGAAAAAAATTTGAAAAAATTCTTGAAAATGTCTTTCGCGGGGGGTAGAAAATATAGCAAATTTTAAGCGAAATCCAAGGAGGTCAGGTAAAAAATTTGTCGATTTGGAATGGAATGACCCATATATATCCCACTTTTAATTATCAATGTATTATTTCTATTTGAAAAGATATGCTCATAAAATACATGTCATATATCAGAGCGATGTAGGCAGGATTTCGATAAGAGGGGACAAGTTTATTTTTTCTGAAATATATTCGGGCCTTTTTCAAACCATTTCTGATATTACCTGTCCCAGTACTTGAAACAAAAACTTCGATATGGTTGACATGCACAGTACCACTAACTCACAGCGAAATGAAATATCCTGACGTAGCGGATGAACGTACAATCCCGGAGACTATCCCGCTGCTCTCTTTTAATTTATTTTTCTTGCCCATCGCCACTTTCCCCGCCCTCACTAGTCCATAAGAATAACCGCATGACTAAGCACAACTTAATATAAATACTACGTAATCGATTACCACCTCAATAATAAATTGATTACGTTTTCTTTTTATTTTCTCTTTTTTTGCTGTCAAAAGAAATGAGGTGCATGCACACAAGCTCTTAGACGGTATTGTGGGTTTCGAGAACATTACATGGTAGTTAACCTAAATCATTAAAAGTTCTGAATACATATCGCTTACTTACTTTAAAAGTGTCATAACTCAAAAACCCAAATTTTTCAGGAGAGCCATTTAAAGTTTTCAATCACCTCACATTTAGGCATAAACCGTACGGTATTTTTCATCTCACGCATCTAGTTTCTTTCGAATCGCAAATCTTTTTTTACACAGTATAAATAGTGACACTACGCATATTTTCTCTTACTCAACCCAAAAATTGTGTGTTTTGAGTTATGACACTATTGAAGTAAGTGAGCGTTATGTACATTTTTTTTACAACAGAAACTGTTTCTACTACTACATAAAAATACTTAGCAAGTAATATTATAATTTGTTTTATTTTTCTTGAACTGTTCATCAATCACTTGAATTGTTTCGAAGCTTAGTTAATGGTAAGGACATGTCTAGATAAATAATTGATTGTCCTTTTGCGCTGAGGTCAATAGCAGTAAATTTTGAATGATGTAAAAACAGTACTTAATTGTTTTTATATGGATCCGTGAACAAAGTATCTAGGTATGTAAGCAAAAATGAAAATTTAAATGAAAATTAAAATTAAAATTAAAATTAAAATTAAAATTAAAATTAAAATTAAAATTAAAATTAAAATTAAAATTAAAATTAAAATTAAAATTAAAATTAAAATTAAAATTAAAATTAAAATTAAAATTAAAATTAAAATTAAAATTTAAAATTAAAATTAAAATTAAAATTAAAATTAAAATTAAAATTAAAATTAAAATTAAAATTAAAATTAAAATTAAAATTAAAATTAAAATTAAAATTAAAATTAAAATTAAAATTAAAAATTAAAATTAAAATTAAAATTAAAATTAAAATTAAAATTAAAATTAAAATTAAAATTAAAATTAAAATTAAAATTAAAAATTAAAATTAAAATTAAAATTAAAATTAAATTAAAATTAAAATTAAAATTAAAATTAAAATAAAATTAAAATTAAAATTAAAATTAAAATTAAAATTAAAATTAAAATTAAAATTAAAATTAAAATTAAAATTAAAATTAAAATTAAAATTAAAATTAAAATTAAAATTAAAATTAAAATTAAAATTAAATTAAAATTAAAATTAAAATTAAAATTAAAATTAAATTAAAATTAAAATTAAAATTAAAATTAAAATTAAAATTAAAATTAAAATTAAAATTAAAATTAAAATTAAAATTAAAATTAAAATTAAAATTAAAATTAAAATTAAAATTAAAAATTAAAATTAAAATTAAAATTAAAATTAAAATTAAAATTAAAATTAAAATTAAAATTAAAATTAAAATTAAAATTAAAATTAAAATTAAAATTAAAATTAAAATTAAAATTAAAATTAAAATTAAAATTAAAATTAAAATTAAAATTAAAATTAAAATTAAAATTAAATTAAAATTAAAATTAAAATTAAAATTAAAATTAAAATTAAAATTAAATTAAAATTAAAATTAAAATTAAAATTAAAATTAAAATTAAAATTAAAATTAAAATTAAAATTAAAATTAAAATTAAAATTAAAATTAAAATTAAAATTAAAATTAAAAATTAAAATTAAAATTAAAATTAAAATTAAAATTAAAATTAAAATTAAAATTAAAATTAAAATTAAAATTAAAATTAAAATTAAAATTAAAATTAAAATTAAAATTAAAATTAAAATTAAAATTAAAATTAAAATTAAAATTAAATTAAAATTAAAATTAAAATTAAAATTAAAATTAAATTAAAATTAAAATTAAAATTAAAAATTAAAATTAAAATTAAAATTAAAATTAAAATTAAAATTAAATTAAAATTAAAATTAAAATTAAAATTAAAATTAAAATTAAAATTAAAATTAAAATTAAAAAAATTTAAAAAGAAATTTAAATAAAATATAAAAAATTTAATTATGTATGTAATTTATCTTTACATACATAAAATTCGTGACTTCTCTTATAGTGCAACTAACCTCATTCAAAACCCATTAAACTCGTATGTGTGTACCACAATCAAGCACAATATAATTTCACCGACAATTGCATATCCTGCATTTAGTGCGAACAAACATTCGAGCACATTTGTACACACTTTTGAGTAAACTAAATGCAATAAATTGACACATCCATGCAATCATAAATCCCTATAAACAATCATATGAAATTTTCTAAATGAATAAACAATTTTCTCGTTTCTGTGATTCGCTGTCTGCAACATTGCGAGTCGAATATATTGGCAAATATACAGTGGCGTACATAGATTGTGGGATTAAAAGAGGTCGCGATTATTTGAGAGTAAGTTTATAGATCTAACCAGAGGCGGATCCAGGATTACGGGAAGGGGGGCGGGGTTTCAAATTTTTCTTTTAATTTCGGGGACAATTCTCATTCTTTCAGCTCCACTTCCTTCTTCCCGTCCACCCCACCTTCAACCTTTTCATATGCTTTTCTCTTTTCATATTGTTTTTCTAATTCTCTTCCATATACATATCCCTATCTAAATCCCAATCCCAAAATGACTTAAAATGGCCCTTTAATTTTAGACCCATTTTTCACAAAAATTTTCTAGCTCCACTTCACATCTTGGTCGATATCTAGACACCTTGATCTTATATGGGAAAAATAGCTAAAACATGTTAAATCACTTCAAACCACCTTTCGTTTGATACCCATATCGCACTAATGCCATCAAGGACCCTTCCTGGTTTACATCTTGATCAACGGGATCTCATATTGGGCTAAAAACTACACCATTTTAAAACACTCTTCAATACCTTTCATTTGATGCCCATATTGAATGAACACTTTATAATGCTACCCCGGCCCAGATTTCGAGGGATATCTCCAAAACCTTTTCAAATGTCTATATTTTCTTAGCGTATAACCATCTCAAGCTGATACAAAATCTTCCTTCCAAATAAAATTTTCTTAGGTCCAGCCGTTTTCAAATGATACGAAATTGAACCCTAAAGGACCCGAAAATGAACCAAAAATTATCCTAAAATGACCCTGCAATATCCCAAAATTATCCAAAAATGTTCCCAAAAGAATCCTAAAATAATCCCAAAACTACTCCAAAAAGACCCTCAAATGTTCCCAAAATGAAAAATTATCCCAAAAATATAAAATACCAATACAATACGGTAAAATGGTAACCCTGAGCGGCTACCCCACTTGAAAATATTTTGTTGGGCGAAAATACCTTTCATTTGATACCCATATTGGCATATCTAACTCCATAATTTAAAAAAAGTTAGATAGGTGGCAACCCTGTACAACCTCTCAAGTGGCAACCCCCAAGTGGATACTCTTAGAATCAATCATACTATCTACATATATGCAATATTTCATCCAAATCGGTCAAGCGGTTGGCGAAATAGTCCGGATATACAAATATACTGCGGTAAGGTGGCTACCCTAGGTGGCAACCCTACTTGAAAATATTTTAGTTGGCATGTCGCTGAAAATACCTTTCATTTGATACCCATATTGGCATATTTTGTTACAAAATTTAAAAAAAAAAATAGATAGGTGGCAACCCTGTAAACCGTTCCAGGTGGCAACCCCAAATTGGATGGTCTTAGAATCAACCATATTATCTATATTCAAAATTTCATCCAAATCGGCCAAGCGGTTCCAGAGATAGTCTGGATATACAAATATACATAAGGTAAAATAAATAAAACGCGGTCAGGTGGCAACTGTAGGGGTTACCCTGCTTGAAATTGTCATATTTGGAATACGGTTGAAAATACCTTTCATTT